>CM043022.1:31278298-31447848 GCA_023690525.1 Holotrichia oblita | reverse complement strand
TGGGTCTGTACTGTTAGATTGGAGAAGTTGGAAACTTGTTTGTAAACAATTTCATGCTCTATAAACAAGGTCTTATCATTTTTAAAAATATTTTTCCCTATTAAAATTCAGTAGGCAAAACAAAGGAAAAAAGCATGAAAAGTGTAAAATCTTCATTTATTTTTTCGCCTGTTGAAGCTTAACAGGACAATACATGTATAGGCAATGATCTAATGAAACTTTACTTTCTAGATAAAGGCCTATACATGGCTTTCTATCTATCATGATTTATCTCAAGAAAGATAAATAAATCCTAATAATTTTGGTTTTACAATTTGTATCATAGAGGTCGTCCAGTGTTTATCACTACTACAATTTATTTGACAATTAGGTTAAATAGAGGCAATAATCTAAGCGAAAATTTTAGAAAAATTTTTAGCAAACTTATTACAGTGAAATCTGCTTAATGTGATCATTTTGGGCCAAATACATTTTGATAACATTAACCGACTGAATTTTAATTTACTGTGATTTTATTGCATAACTATGTACGAGGGAGCGTTTTTATATTCGCGGAATGGGGATAAGGGGTGGAAATAAAAAAACCAAATTATTTTTCTTTTTCAATATATTCACCTGCAAGACGGATACAGTTTTCACATCTTTCAATTAATTTATTTATACCCTCATAAAAAAATGATTTCTCTTTATCTGCAAAATACGCCGAAACTGCCTCCTTGACTTCATCATCGGCAGTAAATTTATTACCCCGCAGCTCTTTTTTCATTTTCGGAAATAGGTAATAATCACTCGGGGCCAGGTCTGGGCTGTAGGGTGAGTGATTCACAATTTCGAAGCCCACCTTATGCAGGGCAGCTAACGCAACGCGGCTCTTGTGGACGGGCGCGTTGTCGTGCAAAAGCAGCACACCTTTCGTCAATTTTCCCCGTTTTTTCTCTGTAATGGCTTCTTTTAGTCGCTCTAATATTGAAGCGTAATATTCTCCGGTTATAGAAGCACCTTTATCTTTATAATCAATCAACAATATTCCTTCCGAGTCCCAAAATACCGTTGTCATGAGTTTCCCAGCTGATTGTGACACTTTAAATTTCTTGGGAGATGCTGTGCCCTTTTTATGCCACTGCATGGAGTCTTGTTTGGACTCAGGTTCATAATGATGAACCCAAGTTTCGTCTCCAGTAACAATTCGACTCAATACACCATCCTTGTCTTCATTACAGAAGTCCAAAGATGCACGCGAACACTCTACGCGCTGTTGTTTTTGCGGCGACGTGAGCATTCTCGGCACCCATCTTGCGCTGACCTTAGACATGCCGAGATGATCGTGTAGGATTTTAAAAATTGTTGTATCGGATACTCCAACCATTTCTGCGAGTTGTTTCTTCTTTAGTCGAGCATCTTCGAGTACAATTTTTTCAACTTTTTCGATAAGTCTCACCTCAATGCTCCTGCCCGGCCTCGGGTCGTCTTCAAGGGATTCCCTTCCTTGTTTAAATAAACTATGCCACTTCTACACCGTGGTTTTTCATGGACTAGAGTCGCCGTAAACCAATGACATCTCATTCATTATGGTCGCGACTGATTTTCCTTGCCTGGTAAGGAACTTTATAACGGCATGATATTCGATTTTTTCCATATTTTACTTTTCACTCCTGATTATGTTACTTGGTTGACGATAGCTCAAAGACTAACTGTCTAATAACAATGAAACTTCGTATTTATACTAATTATGAGTCGCTGCACAGGTGACGCCCCCCAATGCGCCTAATCACCCCCCTATAACCCGCTCATTCATTAAAAGATCTCCTGTGTATTTCACAAAAAAAAAAACAAAAAAACGATGATTGCGTTTGAAATTTTTTCAAAGTGATAATAATAAGCGACTTTTTGATTACATTATCCGGTGGTTTTTGTAAACTAATTAAAACAGTCGGTTCGTAGCCAAAACCATAACAATAATCGATTGATATTATCCGTGATCACATTAAGCGGATTTTACTGTACTTCCTTACTATGCACGTTTGGAGCAAAATTTGTGCTAAAACTTTAAAGTTTATTAGCACATCTTTTACTTAATACTTCATCTAGAGAATACAGAAATTGACATATTCTAATTTTAATGAAATTATTGGAAAATAGAACTTCCATGGAAAGTTTTTTAATTAGAAAGTACAGCGAATTGTCCAGAGACTTTCCTGGCATCGTGCACGTGTACGCATATGCCCTCACATACGTGTGCCTTTGTGTGTGTGTGTGTGTGCGTATTTCTCTCCCCCTAATACCTATCCACCACCGCTACCACCTCTCTCTTCCACCACCTTCTTCTTCTATATATGTAATGAAAGACCTGCACACGCGGGTGTAGAAAATTTCGTTTTCGTAAAGGGGAGAACTTTAATTTCATCTCAAACTGACGTCACATTTCCATACGGGAGTGACGAGGATGGACGAACTATAGCGACATTTCCACCAGACGAAGACGGCGAATTACTAATTAAGAATCTGAAAGAAAAGGGGCCGATGTTTAAAATGCGTGAGCCGAGAAAGTATATCTATATATATATATATAGTATATATATACGTATATATGAGACAAAGGAATGGGACTCGGGCTCTCTCACAAGGAAAGCGTACAAGACTGGTTGAGAATTGAGCCGGGAAGATGGCGTCGGTAGCGGACTGTTGTACATTCTTCGCAAGAATTTGCATGTAATTAATGTATAAGGAAAAATCAGTGAGAGAAGAGCGTAGAGTATAGAAGAGAACTGGTGGAGAGTGGAAAGTAGCAGCAAGCGCAGATGTACAATATTACGTTAGGGTTCGGTGATTTCGTTAATTTAAATCTCTTCTACTTGTACGTTTAAGAGTGCGGCCGTGGAGAGTAGAAAAAAGTTATTAAGCCTCTCTTTCTTCTTTCACTGGTCTTTTTCTTACCCGGACCTCTCTTTTTTTTCGTTTTTTTTTTTATTCCCTGTTTCCCGTACACCAACCAACTTTGGTCCTCCTTTCCTCTCCTCTCCTCTATAAGGTTTTTGTTATTAAAGTAATTCCTTCGGTTGATATTAAAAGGAAAAAAGAATGAAAGACTGCGTCGATGAGAGAAATAAGGATAACGTTTTTAGGAAGTTGCGGCCTTTTCGTGTGACTTTTTTTCCCCGCAGATTTTTTAATTAACCAACGATGATCAAAATTAATATAGTGATCAAACGAAAGCCGAGATGAAAAATGGAATCATTCATGGTGACACTCCTGGGCTCATTAAAAAATCAATGAATATTTCATTAAGCGTCCATGCAGATAGATAATATAAAGATCGGTAATTATTACATGCAGGCTACACTACAACATAAGTATACATTTAAGTCTCTGTTATTATTTTGAAACGTATACTCTTATGTCTCCTGTCATCAAGAGTGAAGTCAATAAATTTCAGAAATACAGCATGATTGTAAAGCTTATTAAAGCTCTCAAACAGATCTATCTTTTGACAGCTTTTAAAAGGAAATATCCTTCAGGTATTAATTAAGCAATATTTTTTACTTGGAAAAACATTATCTAAAGCAAAACAAAGCTTCGTGTGTGATAGTCTTGACCATGAAATGGAAATGAGATTATCACATTAGAAATTATCGAAAAAATTAACTACAATCTACAAGTTAAAAATTAGCGTTATATGTGTAACAATTTTGCAACCATTGCTATGCTTAAACGAAATAAAATGAAATTTTTCCAATGTTTGATAACTACGAGTCAGACATGGATTTATTACCACACATCAGAAGCCAAGATGTAGTCTAGATAGTGGAATTCTGCTGGGCAAGGCTAACTTTCAGCGAAAAATCTTAGCTTTTGAAATGCAAGCAGCAAACGGAAACAGTTAACGCCGAAGATTGGATTTTATTTTTTAAAAAGAAAAATACGACTACGTTTGGCGAAAAGAGAGTTCTCCTTTACCAAGATAATGCATGTGTACAGCAGCCATTACCAAAATCGAAGAAGTACGATCCAAAGGGGGCAAAAATAGTGGGGTGGCAGCTGTTTAAAACAAAAAAGGATTGTTTTATTTTCAACGGGTGTCATCCCACTATTTTCTCTACCCCCCTCCCCCCCCCTCTCCTCCCCTCCCACCATCCTCTTTCGATCTTAACATTGTAACAGAAAATAAAAAGCAAAAAAAAACAGGAACCTCAAATAAACGAAACATTAAGACCATTAAAGATGAACTTGTAGCCTATTGCTTCCAAATTTTATAGTTTACCTAACAAAATCTTACAACCTCGAACTTCATCATGACTTTTGAAAGTGTTTGAACAGTTAGATCCATACCACCTTCTCAGAAAACAATCTAGAAAACATTTTTATCCCCCATAAAGGTGTAAAATCTAGATATAACGGGTTGAATTGCACACATAACTGTATGATAAGCTAAGAATCTTAAAAACTGCAAGCATTAACAAGCAATGTGCAGACAAAACTTAAATAAACTTAAAGAAAGAGATAAACAGGAAGAAGGGAATAATATGAGGATAACCAAAAAAGAAAGAGACTATTTATCTTGTCAAGTTTATAATTGACTGTTTTTTTTTTTTCTATTAAACTCGTGCAACGAGTCAAATCTTGACTACATGCAACCTGATTTTCCATCTGGACCTGCCATACGGTCCAGATGGAAAATCAGGCTGCGTTTAGACAGTACTGTGCTTTGTGATAGCAACAAAGGACGTACAAATGTCAGTGCAAGATAGAATTGTAGACTTTGCAAGATAGAACCGGAGACAGCCGATCACATATTATGCGACTGCGAGGGATTAGGTCGCAGAAGGCAAAACCTATTTTGGAGAACAAAAGGAGACCCACACCTCTACATATTAGTGGAGGGGACTATCGTGCTGGAGTGGGTGACTTGAATATACAGATGTGGCACAATAAGCCTAAAGGCTGCGGTGCCCAGCGGTGACCATAGGTGGGGCGGGTCCGGATAAGGGGGAAAAAGACAAAATTGTAGATCTCCAAATAATGTCTCCATTACAAATATTACCCATACCCATAGGGCTAAGCAATGAACTTAAACAGAGATCTTTAAAACGTTTTCAAGAAAGATATAAAAGGCTACGAACTGTGACATTTAGCTACAGAATCTAATGAAGGTGATTGATAGAGGTTGAACTCAGTCAGAGATTGGTCATATTTTAAGGACTATTCACTCCAGGCATCATGATATACAATCAAAACAGTTTGCATGGCCTCAGATTTAATTCATTTCCATAATCAAGTCTATCGAGGTATGACAGGCAGATAACGATCTTCAGTATTATCTGGACAGTTTGAACAATTTACTAAAACGTAGGACAGTGATCGCTAAGCATCCCATCCCAAGTTTGCATGTTCCAATTGCCTTATCGAAATTGTCAAAACAGTAAAAGGCTAAAGATTAATGTTGCATCAAACAACTGGCCGACAAGCTAGCAAGAGGTCTCAGCGAACGACCATTCATAAGTCCAGAACCTTGTCAGATCTGAATTCGCTAGGCACTACTCCTACTCGAATGCATTAGCCGGCATGGGACACTAAAACTCTTGACATCCGCCCATATAAGAAAAGAGTGCGTAACAGAGCTTTTATGAGCAGAAACAGGCTTAGGTTACTCACAGGTATCTTAACCGGGCATAATAAACTCCTCCCTATGTAGAAACTGTGGGAGTGCCGAGGAAACTCTAGTCCATCTCCTTGCTGACTACTCAAGAGTGAACAGGGAGAGGCGGATATACTTCAGGGTCAATAGATTACTTCTTTGTCCGGGTGCAACCGGGTTAAGAGGACCAAAACGGCACAGAGGCAAAATAAGTCTCTCTTAGGATCGAGCTTGCTTTCCCGAGGTTGTCCCACACGTGCAGTTGTAAAAGAAAAACTCAAACAACACTGCCAATAGAAACTGATGTTTTATATCCATCTGTATAAGACTTCAAAATCTTTTTCATAGGACACAGGTTGGAGAAGCAGCTTCAATTATAGATCAACCTAAACTCCAATTATTTTTCTGCCAGAACTTCAGCCATTATCAACATGGTCGGTTAGATATGCTTTAATAGCAACCACTGTCTGGAAGAGCTGTAAAAGCCAGAGTTCCGACTAAAAAGTAACTTGATAACACTGATTTTACATTTATTAATTTTGTTTCCGGAATGGATTTTGTAATTTACATTTGTTGTTGTCTAGTTTGATGGGTTATTCGAGGTATTACAAAATAAAATTTTGAATAACATTACACCTCATGTAGTGCAATTAAAACCAATCCTCCTCTAATCGGTTTTCTCGTTAGTAATCAATTCGAAGATCCACTATACCCATTCGTACACAAGCTGCCTTCCGTCACTGCCGAAGTAAAATTACGACGAGGGTGAATTGAGGAATGGCTGGTTAGAATAAGGGACGATTGATGCTTTTTTCCACCTCGCAAAGCATCGCCGCCAACAGCAGAATGGTGTGGTAGTGGCCTTTTTAGCTTAGAAAATAAATAATTAGCCTTTCTTTGTGCCCCTGTCTTATGAATTATTGAATGTGCGTACAGCAGAGTCAGGCTCTCTACTCTTTTCTTCGTTCATTGTATATGCTGGCGTACTTGTTTGTATAGTGGTAAGTGCCAAGTTTCGTTTCTTTGAAATGCCATACAATATGCAATTTAAGACTCGAGTTGAACGTTGTTTAATGTTACAAATTAAATTATTTCTGCCAATTTTACATTTTATTTGTCAAGCGAATGGGCAGCAAGATGTCCTATCGATGTTATCTTAGTCACTCGGTATGTTTAACGTTTCTATATTTATTCTGTTCGAGTCCTTTGAAAACAATACACATTCAAAAAGAAAAAAATTACACGTTAGCATTATATGAAATTGTTTTACTGATTAGAAAGGAAGCGGGAGCAAGACAAAACAACCATCGCGCTAAAGATACAAACACGCGAGGAAAAAAATAAAGGGTATACCTGCCTAACGAAAATCCATAAACGGGAAAGGAACATAAAACGTAACAATTAATAATATCCGTGTTTAAGAATACCACGGTTGCATTATAACATACATTAACCGTTTGCGTGTGCTTATAAAGTCAAATGTAAAATGTCGAATCGTTTATAATACTCGGTAGTTTAATTGAATTGTTGTCTGTATTCAATAATTTATGGCGTAGACTGTTAACTATCGTGAATGGGAAGGCATATATATACATTTGTATGCAGCCTTTACGAACTCGCATTCGAATGCGGGACGAAGCCATACTATGTAGTAGTGGCAATTAAGTATTCAAATTTGAATGGAAAGGTATAACCGAAAATCATACATGAAACTAAATGTGCGTTTTTAATAATGAGGAATACAAACATTCTCGTAATTCTACATATATACATACCATACATGCGTCTCACGTATATATTATATTCGTGGAAATGACAGTGTGTATCCATAACTAACTATTACCATTCGAAACTCATCATTAAACAATTAAAATGAACACTAATCATATTACAGTATAACCTGTTATTAGTGCGTCTAGTATCTTGTCGAGATTGTTACTGTTATTTTCATTAAATTGTTTCTATGCATGATGTGACAACTCAGTAGATGTTTTACTTTGAAGATTATAAGGTAGTGGATCAGAAAAGTTTTGTCTTAATAATTCCTTAATTCCTAATCGATTTAAATTAATATTGTCAGACTTTTGGGATTATATTGTACCCAATGGTATATCTCAAATTCTGCATTAGAACAGTTGATTAAAAATAGGGCTTTAGTGTTAGGGTGGGATGCCACAGCCCAGGGCATCCACACGTGAAATGGAGATTTGCTCTACTGTTGGCATTGCAGCAAAATTACAAACCAAAATTTTGATTTTTCCTTTACTTATTTCACATTTATATGAATTAGGAAGCTGTAGATATCTCCATCGGTATTGTATTTAAACCGATATTGCTCACAGCATGCTATTATTATGCTAAAAAGAGCCGTTAGGCTTATTTAATTAAGAAAACTCCAAAACTTACGGACTAAGGTAAAAAAGAACAACTCTGTCACTGTCACGTGTATTATGATAAGGTGTATTAAATAATTTATACAGGGTGACCCTATAAAATCTTTTCCTACAGGTCCTTCCTATGGAGATGTGCGTCCCTGAAAGACGCCGCTGAAAATCGGTTTTCTTAAATTTTTTTAAAGTACTTAATATAAAGGCAGTGGCGTCCCAGGAGACACCTTAGCGGAATTATTGAAAACCTTCATAAGAGGGTCCAACATGGGCTCCGTGAAGTCTGATGCACTTTAGTAGTGGAATACATCATTTTTTTGAGATGTCCCCAGATGTCGTTAAGTCAGGAGATCGAGTGCTCGTAGTTGGATTGTCATTTACAGCATTTAAAATATGTTCCACTAATCGCGGCTGAAGTACAGTTCTTCTCACACCAGCATTAGTACTACTTTTTCGAAACTTTCCTAAAATTATGAAGAAAATCAATAATATATATGGAATCCCTCATCATTCTCCCTTTAGACGTTGGTCAACACGTTGAAATTTCTTCTGGTTTGGTAGAGCATGATTAGAAAAACTTTCGCAATATAATCTTCCGGCTTTCTAAAGCATTGCAAGACGCAAGACCATACATCAGATGAATACCTGTATGCTCAATGAACGTGTATTCCATACTTCGAATAAATTCAACGTGTCAACGAGGTGACAAGGAGGATGACAAGTTCTAAAATACCGGATATTTTATTTATTTCATGCCATAGTAACGTTTGAAAAAGCAGTGGTTTCTTTTGTGCTAAACTAAACGCACATTTCTTGCGAAAGCAAAAGTATCTTTTTAAGGTTCAAGCTAGCAGTACTCCAAACAAAAAAATTCAAGAAAAACCGATTCTCCATCTCATTTATTCACGTTCTATCTGCATCCAAGAGATTTCCCACATTTTCCCGGACACTCTATATACACTCCGTCTATTTTATGATTTAACCAACGTTATTGATGTGTCGTACAAGTATAGACAATCTACTGATTTGACTATCCTTCTGAAGTATAGTTTTTGAAAAGAGAAGAAAAGTTTATGCTTGTCTCACATAGAAAGATCTTCAAGGATTGATTTCAAGCATATTTCATCAATGTGACAGATAGAGATAGCTTTTCTACTGCTTTGGACATTTGTTTAACAGTACACCGTTTTCGGTTTCCATTAAGGTACCTGTCAATTGTCAAGTCGAAGCTATGCATCGTTAGTTTCTGTTTTTAGTTTATGAAAGCTAGCTATTTCCATGGATAACGCTCTCTATCGTCATAGTTTAAAAAAGTGCTAAGACTTCCTCCAGATCACTGTGATTTCAATGCAATACAATTAATCTGGGCCTTACCAAAAGGATTTTATAATAAAAATACTAGCAGGGATGGTTATCGCAATGATAATGTATTAAATATGTGGAATGAAACACTGCAATTTCACACACAAACAATTTAATAAGAAACTGGTACAAACCTGAATGAATCCCAATCAATCGAGGACAAAACACATGATTAATTAAAAAATCGTGACATGATAACTTAATTTTCGTGGGCTGAATAGGCTGATATAGATTTGCACAATGTGTGGTTCAAGCAAGTTGTTATAGACCAGATTTTTCATAATTACCAGAGAGTGGTGGATATACCACCCCATTTACAAGATGCAGAGCTATTAAATCATGGCTTTATTAACTCTATTCCCGGATCATCTACTGATTGTGCTGATTTGTCAGAATATTAGAAATGGACCGGAACTTTCTTGTAGAAAATTATATGCTCTAACAAAAACGATTTTTGATATCTTGCTCTGTTAAAGCTCACTATGTGAATAAAGGAAGATATAAAAAAAAAATGGAAAAGCATTTTTATAGAGCATGAAATTTTCTACAAAAAATTTTTGAAACAACACTATTCTAACTGCTACAGTTTTCGAATTCTACCAATTAGAAGCTTGTTATATGATGCGATTTGCCAGCTCTAATCATGAGGTCATGAGTCTGCTGAGGTAAAAATTCATTCGACTCTTCTGGTGTCGTTCAGGCTGGGTAACAAGAACACTACCCCACTTACGGAGAGGTGGTGTATTTAACCACGCCAGAGATCACTTTACATACATACACCTAAATATAATGCAAGAAAACTTAACGTTTAGATTATAAACAGTACTATGAAAATAATTCTTACTTGTTGATTAGACCTCATATCTTCTATGCAAGTGTACCCAATATGAAAGATATGTAAGAGATTTATGTATACTCATTTCTTTACTGATTCTGGGGGCTTATTCTTGAATGTGTGCGATCGACCAATTTCGTGCGAGATGTCAAAATTGTGTGCGAGTCACGTGCAAATCCAATTCTTGAAACGTATGACGTCAATTTCATGCGCTTTAAGTCGACCACTTTTAACGTCTGGTACAAAGCAGACGAATCGCATACAATTCAAAGGTGTGAAGTTAGCGGAAACTAAAGTAGATTGTGTGTATACAATTTCATACATGTTTATTAACCCTTCACAGATGACCGGTAAATAATACCGGCGAATGTTTCGTGGTTTCGGATTCACCAAGTTTCGGCGATTTTCGTCACTTACAGATATAATGCGTCTATAATATACTTTTCTGAGAGCAGAGTTGACTCTGTTGAGAGTCAGTTTTGAGCAACTCACCAAGGTGAATGTGTTATTTGCTACGTACCAAATAAAGTTGTGCTATTAGTTTGAAGATCGTAACCGGTAAAATTTACCGGAGGTTTGTATTTATGTTATTATGTTTACAGTTTAATTTACTGATCTTGTGTAGTATTCTAGTCGTTAAAATGTCTACACAAGATAATCCTGGGTAGACCCTCAAAGAGTGAGGTGCACAGATGTTTTTATGAAACTTTGTTGAAATGGGCGGAAGAAGTGTATTCTGAGATAGCGATGTTGATTCAGATGATGAGTACGAATTCAAAATTGGATGAAGAATACCCATTTGAAATTGGTTAACCTCCTAAACGAACCACGTACAGAAAAATGTCCTTCCAAGAAAGAAATAAAAACCACCCACATATGTTCCATGTGTAAAATACCGATATGTTTACAGTGTACCGAGAGGATTTGCAAAGACTGTGCCACGTAAAATTAAGCACTACATTACCCTCTGATAATTATTTCGACATGAACTTTTTAACTTAAAATTATTTTAATTTTCGATATAGGTATCATGTTCGATCTCAAATTTGAGAAGAAATATATTTTTTTTTATAAACGATCTTTGCTGTATGATTAAAAGTCATTTGAAATACCCAAATTGCATATTTAAAACCACCAAAAACTATTTTCTAGAGGTTTTTTAATATAAAATGCTTTTGTTTTAAACTTTTTAATAGCAGTAAAAAAGACTGGAGCAGGCAATGTGCATTATGAAGAATACTATTCTGCTGTGATATATGAAATGTTACTGTTAATTTTGCTATCGTATGTAAAACCAATATAGTATTGGTGTATATAAAGCAATGCAATGGTATTTTAATATAAAATAACATATCACCCACATATTTTGAGCACTTTTATATGTGAATGTCGCGGAATATTTTCCGCTTTGCAATTGCGGGTGTTCTAAATAATTTAGTAAAATATGTTTTTGCTCGTCACTTATCCTTGCATGCCTACTATGACAATTCATTTTTTCCATTTATTACGCCTTATATTTACAGAAAATGAATGACAAAAATTGTCGAAATACAGTGCTGCACTTAACATTTGAAAGTTACCAGAAGTTACTAACTTTTATCTAGGTATTTGTGTTTTCTTTCGTTGGCTTGCCTACATTTTGCGACGTTATCAAATCATTGTATCGCATACTGGTCGCATACCATTCGGGAATACGAATTTGTGAACGTATGCGACATTAAACGATGCGACTGCGAAAGTAGTCGACTTCAGTCGCACACATTCAAGAATAAGCTCCCTGACAAGAACGTGAAGTTAAGAACGAACTAAGAAAGTTACTTTACATTAGTAGCATACAGGTGTTCTCACGGTCATTTGCAAAATCATATGTTGGTAACTTGCATTCACTACCTCTTGCACTCTATGCATCTACATATGTATGTGTGTGAATGAGAAAAAATATAAACAATTGTGCGTAAGCATGCCGTGTTCTGAAATATTGTTTTTACGGCAAAAGAATTGTTGTCATTAAAATGTTATTAACGAAAGTTTTATGTCTTTTAGAGATGGAAGTAGTAGTTGTTGCATATATTATACAAAACTGCTTTATAAAAATTATTAATTCAGTTTATACATGTAAGAATAAGACGTTAAAATTTATTATTTAGACTCCTTTTCAAAACAAAAACTTTCCACGATAGCATCAATTCTAAAACAGAAAAAAAGAAAGATATAAGTATCGTTTATCATTTGCTCCATACATAAATTACAAATTTAAGATACCTTACGTTTGTCTAAATATGACTCCGCAATTACGGTCAAAATTATTACTGAAAATACACTCGTTTACGTTTCAATAATTTATCCTTTCCCATTCATATTATTGGTGAATATCCATTACTAATTGCTACCTGACAAATTATTGATTGAAGGAAAAATAAGTTCATAAATATGTATTATGTGAAACAGGGCCGTTCTACGGGCTTATTTCTTTTCATCGTCTGCAACGGGCGTATTAATGATGGATACAGTTTTAAATCGGACGTATGTGATTCACATAACGTCTGAATCTTTTATAGCCGATATACATTACTAATTAAAGGAGGTTTGATTTGAGTTTTCTTTCGTGGTTTATTTACGAGGCCTTCTTTCATGCAAGAATAGAATTAAGACATTTCAATTTATAATTTACGTTTTTATTAAGAATGAATAGGAAGTTGTTAGTGGTATAGATATAAGTGACATGAATGGTTTCGAAAATTGTGGCAACTTATTTAGGTTGGCTTTCTCCATGTTTATGTTGTTGGTTACGTTTGGAGTTTTCGCATTAACAAGCTTTGTATTAATCATATTGTTATTATTAATCACATAAGTGCATACGTTTAATTGATGAAGTGCTACCTATCACTTCTATGGAGTAAAGAAACTGTAGATCTTCCTACAAAACATGTTATGAAAATAATAGTGTGGTATTAAATATCTGATCTTAATAAATTTTTAATAAATTATCGGCTGTTCTTAGCGAAGGTTGTAGTACATAACTTATGTACGGCCAAAATATTGACTAATCCAGACCGATCAATTATGTATACTTTTATTTTTATAACAAAATTGAGACACTAACAAAATTTTCTAATTCTTGTTAAATGTTGAATTGTTATTGAATGTTTCAGCTCTTTTTTTGCTTCAGTTTTATTAAAACTTTGGCTAAACACCCCTTGATAATCATTAAAATATTTCTATTTTGAGAAAAGCTTCTTCAATTTTCAAACCAGATTTAAATCATGGCGCAAAAGGCAGATGTGATTGCCTCCATTATTAAACATTTAGAGGATCGTTGACGAAATCGGATACATCGGATGCTTCGGTTCTAATGCTTGATCTATTTTTATTGCACTCGTTTGCAGGGTACTTTCTAAAGTCTCCTATACATATTGGCCGAGAGTAGGCCAACGCGAGCGCCGGCAAGTTCGTCGACCGCCAGAGCAAGCGGCCAATGTAAACGAGTGTTCGTAGAGTTGTCCACTGTCAGTGTTCATTGTGCACTGAGAGACTATGGACGTCGACATTGTAGCAGCTACTCCAAAAAATTAAAAATATCTTTATTTGTTGTGAGCGACATTATGAAATTATACACATCTGACAGCAATGATATCAACCGTGTTATGGCGGGCAGACAAGCGTGTGCACGCTATTGGCCGAGCGCAGAGGAGTGCTTTTGATTTGTGCATAAAAACCGACACCGGTCCGAAGTGAGGCAAGTGATCACGAGCGACGGCGAGCAAAGACAATTGGTGCCAAATGAGCTCTACACTTGTTGGCGCTTGGCTTCATTCGGCCAACTAGGCGAGCGACACCGAGCGATGACAAGGCAAGGCAAATAGGCTGTCTACACGTTGCTGTTGGCCATCGCTCAACAACGCTCGGCCAACATGTATAGGAGCCTCAAACAATATACATACAATGACTTGGAACTTTATTATTATTAATTCCAACAAAAAGGTTCCTTAACCCTTTCGATCCTGTAGGGACATATTGTTCCAGAGAAGTACTGATATCTACGAAAAGTATTTAAATACTTACAAATGTATTGAGATCTCGAATTTCAGGATTATACAGTCACCTGTCTATAGACAAGTACATGCGTGTTTGAATATTTGCTTATTTCAATAAAATTTTGTCAGTCTGAGTATTGTTTACGTTTAGTGCCCATGTGTGATACAGTCTTTTTATATGTGGTGTGTTTATAAATATCAAGTTAGTAATTTGTGACAGTATTTTATTGTTTACCTACTATGCAGCTGTAGTTTTCATAATTTTCAATTGCATTTATATTTCCAAAAATAAACAATGGGACTTATATGTGTCCCAATTAGATTTTGAATTATAAAAATTAAAAAATCAATAAATAAAAGGAGTCTTTAGGTAGAAAATAAATCTTTAATTTTAGACATTTGGGGCAACAAAAAAGCATTTTAAAGGGCTGCAGCAAACATCTTAAGCATAACCTTTTTTGTCTTTAGTTCTGGTGTAGTCATTGCAATTTAAATCCATTTCGAAACCACATTTTGGCGATGATTACACTTCTCGTAAGTGGCTTTATTTTCCGAATGACTGCTACAATAGCCGGTGTGCATGATCTTTGTGGAAAGATAGGGTGGAGATATCGGTGGATTGGAGGGGAAAGGGGCGGCGGCGGGGAGGGGAGGGGGTGGCGTCTCCTGTAGTGCGAAAGTTTGAATCCGAATTAATTGATACTTCATATCTCTATGAAATCATGGGCTCGATGAAATCTTTTGTTAAAGTTAACTTTATTGCCGCCGGCGCCGCCACCTTTTATATTTTGTTTTATTGCATTGTGTTCCATTCATTTAGCTTTTCTTGGCGGTTCCAGATCTATTATCCTTTTATCACCATCTTGTATAAGCTCATCTCTGTCGTCATTTCTACTCTCGAATCTCGAACATCTACTCGTAGTTCTTCAAATTTTCTTTGCTGGTGATCAGATTCTTTCAGCTAATAAGATTTTACAAAATTAATCATGATGGCTTTATGATGGTTTCTAGCCCCGTGGCTAGTATTTGAAATGTAATTGCTATTGTTCCCAGAATCATTGACATTATAATTCAGCTCATCAATTAGTTGCCTTTTAACAGGATCAATTTTGTTTTTTTTTTTGTGGGCCTATCATCACTGCTGTAATCGAAAGATGAAATATTTGTCCCTTCTTGTTATTTTAACTTCTCTTTTACAAAGAATACATAACAGATTGACAATCATAACCTCACATTCTATTATACGTCATTATAGTCATTTTTAACAACAGCAAAACGAGTTATGTAAACTAGATAGATCAATTATCTCCTGTTTTGTGTTTCATAGATCTTTGTTGTACTTTAATCCTGTAGTAGGCACTCATGGTATATCGTTGGAATTATCCTGCGAACGAGTGCAATGAAAATACATAGATCAAGCTTTAGAAGCAGGCCACGCGGTTTCGACCTCCCAGATCTCGTCAGTGCCACTTCAAATGCAAGACCTAAATTTCGTCGCCGTTCGTTATTCAATCTGTATTGTACAACACTTGCGAGAATGGACTAATCCCAACCTCGTTCCCTCTAATGAATAAGGTCAGTCTCTAATGCAGAGACCTTTATATGTAAATACAAAATATCATAATTTTACTGATAAGAGAACGAGTATGTGCTTCTAGTTTATCTTAAATACAAAATTTATGTCTAATATTGCTTCTTTAATTCTAGATCATTTATCCATGAAGGACATTAGACGAATAGCCATAAAGGGTAAGTATGAAGTCCTTAAGATTCAATCAAAGAAGGTAGTGCTTCTCTAAAGCTTTCAACGTTGATAGTCTAAACAAGAAGCGACAAGGCTGTTGACAGTGAAATTTTAAGATGTAATAGAGTATTTATAGCCATCATTAATAAGAAATAAATTATTCACCAATAACACAGTATCGTTTATAAATAATCCTAAAAGTATTGGTTCGAGAATTGATTTCCGGCAAGACTCCGGCAATACGGATATACACAAGGAGGGAATTCCTTTCAAGTTCAAAAGTATAACTGTAGGCTACCATTATCCGCGACGTTACTTATATATATCGAAAGCAAATCAGATTTCCTTCATTTGCCCACATAACTGTCACAACAATACATTGATCGTTTACACAATTATTTCGAAGCTTCCAATAAGAGCAGTTCGCTCTTACGCGTTACGAATCTTCGTAGAACCGATGAATTTTGCATCGGCATTTTTAAGCGGTGATAATTATTTGTAACACCCACGAAACCAAGCGTGGCAAGGAACGTGTAGCCTCCCTCCCCCTCCGCACCGTCCGCGTCGCACCATCCCGGCTAAATTCGAGGCGAGTACGGTAAAAGGATGGAAAAAATAATTCTTCTTAAATAAACGCAACCGACCCCGGATTCTTCCATGTAAAAGAGAAGAGAACGCAACTAACTAAGTACATGAAATTTATAGGAACGAACCTTGAAAGCAATTATAACGATTAAGGGGGACGGCAGAAGGAAAATAATATAAAATCGATAACTTAATAATTAAAAATACATAAAATCAGAGAAACGAGGAAGAAGATCCGCTTCTACAGCTTTTCTCCTTCCTTGTTCACTATAGAGTAAGCTAGAATGTGGTTAGTGTAGAACATGTTATATTTAACATAATTTAAATAATTAAATGATGAATTTTTGGGCGAAGTTCTTACTTTGATTAAATTAAAAATTTGTAATGGAATTGAATTATTAAGAGTTGTGTTCGAAGAAAGAATCCTACACTAGTGTTTTCACTAGTTATTGGTTGAATTATGCTTCGATATACGAGGTGTGGCAGAAAAGTAATGAGACTGAGTCTTTATTTACGTCGAGCAATTCCAACCTCATTCCCTCTAGTAGACAAGGTTTGAAGTATCACTGCCAAGTGTCAAACAATTCAGTTCGGTAATAGCAGATACCAGATACTAGAAGGAATGAGGTTAGAGGTTGGTTGTTGTACAATACAGGTTGAGCAGCCAACTGCAATGAAATTAGGTTTTGCATTCGGACGAGGACTGACGAGACCTACAAAATCGAAACCCCGTGATCTGCTTCTAATGCTTGATCTATTTTTATTGGACTCGCTTGCAGGGTTATCCCACCAATATACCTTGAGCGTCAATTGCGGCCATAGGACTATTGTGCTCCCTAGTTTTTACAGGAGAATGTCATCTTAGACAAGAATCACCCCCCTCCCTCCCACTTCTTTCCCTCCGTCCAAGAGTGGATGTAGTTTCAATTACCACCATGTACCATGTATTCCATACGCGTCCTCCATTCTAGCATTGCCGAAACACATCAAACCAAAATGTCTGTTATAAGCACTCATGATACGAGGTGTGGCAGAAAAGTTTTAATTTTTTTCAAACATCAATGTTATCCCCGTCAAAGTAGTTCGCTTGAGCAGCGACACACCAATGGAGACGTTGTTCCCACTGTCGGTAGTTTAGAAAACAGGAAGAAGTAATAGGAACTGAGGTCAGGTGAATAGGGACGCTGGGAAACCACAGGAATGCCTTTTGAGGTCAAATTCTGTTACGAATTACCCTTTTTCTGAGTCCTTTAAGGGGGTCTGCATAAAAAACTTAGTTGACAGTTTGTCCTGCAGGAACAAATTTTTTATGGACGATTCCCCTTTTGTCAAAAAAACAAATCAGCATTGATTTAATCTTCGATTTGCTCATTCGAGGTTTTTTTTGGTCGAGGAGAGTTTGCAGTGTGCCACTCTTGACTTTCCTTTTTGGTCTCAGGATCGTATTCAAAAATTGATGATTCATCACCTGTGACCGCACGACTGAAGAAATCTTGCTCATTAGCGATTGTTTTTTCGAATGCCCTTCTGCTCAATTGTACAATTTTGGCACAGACCTTTCGCATGGTAAATCTGTTCATATTTAATTGTTCACTCAGCATTCTTAATGTTAAACGACGGTCTGATCTCACGAGAGTGTTGACATGTTCAATGTTTTCATCGGTTTTAGAAATTGAAGGCCTCCTGAACGATGTTCATCTTCAAAGTGTCCTTTGCTTTCCAAAAATGATTTGTGCCAGCGAAAACCTTGAGCTCGGGATAAAAAATGTTTCCCATAGGCATGTTTTAACTTTTCATACGTCACACTTACCAATTATCCAAGCTTAACACAAAATTTAATGGCACAACGTTGCTCCAAATTTCGCTGTTTCATTTTGCGTGACGGACAAGCAAAACACAACTTCGCTAATAGCAGTCACAAAAATCAGGTCGTTAATCGTCTATCAAGGACAACAGCGCGGCGTTGCCAGATCATTTGCAGTGTTGCCAGAACATTGGGATGTTCACTCCACGGAATCGTCAAAAGATTTAAATCAAGATTGACATGAAAAAATAATATCGTTAAATTAATATCGATTAAATTAATTATTAGCATTTTATCCGTGATATAAAAAAAATGACATTGAAAACACAATTAACATTACTATTGAAGTTGTCCTTACACGGCTTTAGAGACGTATACGTATATGGGAAAATCCAATATTGCAATTTCGACATTCACCTGTAATATATATGCGAACACGTATGCACAAGGAAATATCTCCCGGCAAAATCGGACGCTTTGTTGAGGATTACATGCATGTGAGAGTCTTAATAACAATTAGAAATCGAGCTCTACATATATATATATGTGTGTACCCCACATATGCATGAACGTATGTATCAGTATGTAGATGTAATACGTGCCCTTACAATACACAAACACCTTCTCGTGCAGTCGGCTGTGATGGCATTTAGATTACAAAGAGCAAGCGAAATAGCATAATGAGATTTATTGTTAGGAACTTTATTAAATAACTCTACATGTTACGAGCATAAATGTCATAATAATAGGTTAATGTATGAGTCGCTCATTAGCCTCCTTTGATGTGTACGTCGCTTGTAAAGGACAAAATACAGGGTTGGTTTGTGGATACCGGTTTAGTAAATTTTACTAATTATTGAGCTTTATATTGTTGTTTTAAAATCGAATCTTACATTTTAGTTGTCTTCAAGCAATTAAAGTAGTATTATATTTTAGTATTTATAAAGAACACCTTTCCTTTTCATGGGTGCCAACTTATTAACTAAAAGTTACTGTACTAAACATCACCACTATGAACAACATCAAACATATCAGATTTAGCTTGTATTTTAATAACTTTAAAAGCATTCTTTGAATACGATTGAAACACTTATGTAAATCCTTCTTTAAAATATTAACTAACGGCTTATAACGGCTAAATTTGTTCTGTTTCTGTTAAAGCTCGAGAAACAAATGCAACAGGCTGCTTCCTCTGGAGAAGTACAGCACCAAGCTGTACACCATCTTTGCTAGCATCACACTGAATAGTGACTTCCTCTAAGGCCTCAAAATATTTTAGAACAGGTGCATTGCTAACTAACAAGGACTTTCAATTTTTTAAATGAATTTTCCTGAGCTGTAAACCACTTCCATTCTACATTCTTTTTAAGTAATTCTCTAAGAAGTGCAGCAATTGAAGACATATGCAGTATAAACTTATATAAATTTGTGATCATTCCAAGAAATTGTTGCAAGGACCTTTTATTTTGTGGTTCTTGTATAGCTTCAATCTGCTTCACATCTGGATGCAAGCCTTGATATGAAAAAATAAACCCTAAGTATTTAACTCTGGATACTTTATATTGCACTCCTCCTCAGTTGCAGCAGCAATGATTAAGTCATCAAAGTGCACTTGCACGCCTTCAATGTCACCAAAAATCTTCATATTCTCACTTTGAAAAATTTCCGGACTGGAACACAATCCAAACGGTAATCTTCTGAACTTATACCTTCCATAAGGTGTATTGAAAGTACAAAGATTCATTGCTGATGAATCTAAAGGAATTTGATAAAATCTGTCTTCGAAGTACATAACTGTAAATATCTTTTTTCCAGCTAGGTTTGCTGTTAAGTCTTCTAGACTAGGAATATAAAAATGTTCTCGCTTAACCCATTTATTTAATTCTAAAAGACTAAGGCATATCCGAATTGAACCATTTTTCTTTTCTAGGATTACTAGATCATTACCATGTTACCTAATGCATTTTTAATTTAATTTTTATTGTTTCTGAAATTCTTCTTACTGGTTTGACAGTAGGTATTACTCTTTCTTTCAACTGAATTTTATATTCAAATGAAAATTTTTCTAGTCCTTCAAACATTATAGAATTTTGTTTAATGAAGATGTCTTTTTGATTTTCTGATATTTGACTGGTTTTCAATTCATCAATTCGGGTAATTGAATACAGTTAGCATAAACTACAACAAATTTTATCTCAACAGATTCTCTATTCTCTGGAATGCATTCTATCTGAAATATGTCTTTGGTATTTAAACGAAATCCACCATAAGCAATAATAAAAGAATTAGTAGACTCTAACTCTATATTGGGACAAACTTGTTCATAGTATTTTACAGGCAGTACATTTATATCAGCTTAATTTTAATTTTGTGAAACCAGCTTTCTTTTGTGATTTATCTATTTTCAATACTGTCCATAAAAAACGTAGTATTGAAGTATTCGATGTATTGGATGTATTAGAATTTCTTAATGCATTTTTGATTTTTACTGCATGTACCGGGTGTCCAGATGAGGGTACCTAGCGGCTGTATCTCGACAATGGTAATCACCAGAAGTTTTGGAAAAAAAATCTCATATATAAAGTGGGTAAGAAAAATTGTTGGAAATTATTTTAAAGTGTGTAAATCGACTGCTAGAGGGCGTAACTGCTACGAAGAAACATAAAATCTACGCTATCTCGAAAGTCAAATAATCACCTATAAATTTGAAAACATCATTTTATAGATTGGGTAGTACTGCACCATTTTGTCTTGTGAAATTTTTTCATATCAGCCATAATAAAGGAGGGGGAGGCCGATGAATTTATCAATATTTATATTTTAATATCTCTTGAACCATTCACCCGATCTGAATATTTTTGGTTTCGTTTGAAAGAGCATTTTGTGGACTTTTAAAACAAATTTTTTATTAAATTTTTCTATTTAGACCAAATAAACTAGAGGGCGTTATCTGAAACGTTCATACATTTTTGTAATTTTTGCTTTTTTCGATGCATTTCACCAACAGCTTTTCCTTCCTTGTTCACTATAGAGTAAGCTAGAATGTGGTTAGTGTAGAACATGTTATATTTAACATAATTTGAATAATTAAATGATGACTTTTTGGGCGAAGTTCTCATTTTTGATTAAATTAAAAATTTGTAATGGAATTGAATTATGGGAAGGTTGTGTTCAGAAGAAAGAATCCTACACTAGTGTTTTCACTAGTTATTGGTTGAATTATGCTTCGATATACGAGGTGTGGCAGAAAAGTAATGAGACTGAGTCTTTATTTACGTCGAGCAATTCCAACCTCATTCCCTCTAGTAAACAAGGTTTGAGGTATCACTGCCAAGTGTCAAACAATTCAGTTCGGTAATAGCAGATACCAGATACTAGAAGGAATGAGGTTGGAGGTTGGTTGTTGTACAATACAGGTTGAGCAGCGAACTGCAATGAAATTAGGTTTTGCATTCGGACGAGGACTGACGAGACCTACAAAATCGAAACCCCGTGATCTGCTTATAATGCTTGATCTATTTTTATTGGACTGGCTTGCAGGGTTATCCCACCAATATACCTTGAGCGTCAATTGCGGCCATAGGACTATTGTGCGCCTAGTTTTACAGGAGACAGAATCACCCCCCCTCCCTCCCACTTCTTTCCCTCCGTCCAAGAGTGGATGTAGTTTCAATTACCACCATGTACCATGTATTCCATACGCGTCCTCCATTCTAGCATTGCCGAAACACATCAAACCAAAATGTCTGTTATAAGCACTCATGATACGAGGTGTGGCAGAAAAGTTTTAATTTTTTTCAAACATCAATGTTATCCCCGGCAAAGTAGTTCGCTTGAGCAGCGACACACCAATGCAATGGAGACGTTGTTCCCACTGTCGGTAGTTTAGAAAACAGGAAGAAGTAATAGGAACTGAGGTCAGGTGAATAGGGACGCTGGGAAACCACAGGAATGCCTTTGGAGGTCAAATTCTGTTACGAATTACCCTTTTTCTGAGTCCTTTAAGGGGTCTGCATAAAAAACTTGGTTGACAGTTTGTCCTGCAGGAACAAATTTTTTATGGACGATTCCCCTTTTTGTCAAAAAAACAAATCAGCATTGATTTAATCTTCGATTTGCTCATTCGAGGTTTTTTTGGTCGAGGAGAGTTTGCAGTGTGCCACTCTTGACTTTCCTTTTTGGTCTCAGGATCGTATTCAAAAATTGATGATTCATCACCTGTGACCGCACGACTGAAGAAATCTTGCTCATTAGCGATTGTTTTTTCGAATGCCCTTCTGCTCAATTGTACAATTTTGGCACAGACCTTTCGCATGGTAAATCTGTTCATATTTAATTGTTCACTCAGCATTCTTAATGTTAAACGACGGTCTGATCTCACGAGAGTGTTGACATGTTCAATGTTTTCATCGGTTTTAGAAATTGAAGGCCTCCCTGAACGATGTTCATCTTCAAAGTGTCCTTTGCTTTCCAAAAATGATTTGTGCCAGCGAAAACCTTGAGCTCGGGATAAAAAATGTTTCCCATAGGCATGTTTTAACTTTTCATACGTCACACTTGCCAATTATCCAAGCTTAACACAAAATTTAATGGCACAACGTTGCTCCAAATTTCGCTGTTTCATCGTTCAAAACACAACTTCGCTAATAGCAGTCACAAAAATCAGGTCGTTAATCGTCTATCAAGGACAACAGCGCGGCGTTGCCAGATCATTTGCAGTGTTGCCAGAACATTGGGATGTTCACTCCACGGAATCGTCAAAAGATTTAAATCAAGATTGACATGAAAAAATAATATCGTTAAATTAATATCGATTAAATTAATTATTAGCATTTTATCCGTGATATATAAAAAAAATGACATTGAAAACACAATTAACATTACTATTGAAGTTGTCCTTACACGGCTTTAGAGACGTATACGTATATGGGAAAATCCAATATTGCAATTTCGACATTCACCTGTAATATATATGCGAACACGTATGCACAAGGAAATATCTCCCGGCAAAATCGGACGCTTTGTTGAGGATTACATGCATGTGAGAGTCTTAATAACAATTAGAAATCGAGCTCTACATATATATATATGTGTGTACCCCACATATGCATGAACGTATGTATCAGTATGTAGATGTAATACGTGCCCTTACAATACACAAACACCTTCTCGTGCAGTCGGCTGTGATGGCATTTAGATTACAAAGAGCAAGCGAAATAGCATAATGAGATTTATTGTTAGGAACTTTATTAAATAACTCTACATGTTACGAGCATAAATGTCATAATAATAGGTTAATGTATGAGTCGCTCATTAGCCTCCTTTGATGTGTACGTCGCTTGTAAAGGACAAAATACAGGGTTGGTTTGTGGATACCGGTTTAGTAAATTTTACTAATTATTGAGCTTTATATTGTTGTTTTAAAATCGAATCTTACATGTTAGTTGTCTTCAAGCAATTAAAGTAGTATTATATTTTAGTATTTATAAAGAACACCTTTCCTTTTCATGGGTGCCAACTTATTAACTAAAAGTTACTGTACTAAACATCACCACTATGAACAACATCAAACATATCAGATTTAGCTTGTATTTTAATAACTTTAAAGCATTCTTTGAATACGATTGAAACACTTATGTAAATCCTTCTTTAAAATATTAACTAACGGCTTATAACGGCTAAATTTGTTCTGTTTCTGTTAAAGCTCGAGAAACAAATGCAACAGGCTGCTTTCTCTGGAGAAGTACAGCACCAAGCTGTACACCATCTTTGCTAGCATCACACTGAATAGTGACTTCCACTAAGGCCTCAAAATATTTTAGAACAGGTGCATTGCTAACTAACAAGGACTTTCAATTTTTTTAATGAATTTTCCTGAGCTGTAAACCACTTCCATTCTACATTCTTTTTAAGTAATTCTCTAAGAAGTGCAGCAATTGAAGACATATGGAGTATAAACTTATATAAATATGTGATCATTCCAAGGACTTTTGCAAGGACTTTTTTTATTTTGTGGTTCTGCTACTTCTTGTATAGCTTCAATCTGCTTCACATCTGGATGCAAGCCTTGCTATGGAAAAATAAACCCTAAGTATTTAACTCTGGATACTTTATATTGCACTCCTCCTCAGTTGCAGCAGCAATGATTAAGTCATCAAAGTACACTTGCACGCCTTCAATGTCACCAAAAATCTTCGTATTCTCACGTTGGAAAATTTCCGGACTGGAACACAATCCAAACGGTAATCTTCTGAACTTATACCTTCCATAAGGTGTATTGAAAGTACAAAGATTCATTGCTGATGAATCTAAAGGAATTTGATAAAATCTGTCTTCGAAGTACATAACTGTAAATATCTTTTTTCCAGCTAGGTTTGCTGTTAAGTATTCTAGACTATGAATGTGAAAATGTTCTCGCTTAGCCCATTTATTTAATTCTAAAAGACTAAGGCATGTCCGAATGGAACCATTTTTCTTTTCTACGATTACTAGATCATTACCATGGTATCTAATGCATTTTTAATTTAATTTTTATTGTTTCTGAAACTCTTCTTACTGGTTTGACAGTAGGTATTACTCCTTCTTTCAACTGAATTTACTGAACATTATAGAATTTTGTTTAATGAAGATGTCTTTTTGATTTTCTGATATTTGACTGGTTTTCAATTCATCAATTCGGGTAATTGAATACAGTTAGCATAAACTACAACAAATTTTATCTCAACAGATTCTCCATTCTCTGGAATGCATTCTATCTGAAATATGTCTTTGGTATTTAAACGAAATCCACCATAAGCAATAATAACAGAATTAGTAGACTCTAACTCTATATTGGGACAAACTTGTTCATAGTATTTTACAGGCAGTACATTTATATCAGCTTAATTTTAATTTTGTGAAACCAGCTTTCTTTTGTGATTTATCTATTTTCAATACTGTCCATGAAAAACGTAGTATTGAAGTATTCGATGTATTGGATGTATTAGAATTTCTTGATGCATTTTTGATTTTTACTGCATGTACCGGGTGTCCGGATAAGGGTACGTAGCGGCTGTATCTCGACAATGGTAATCACCAGAAGTTTTGGAAAAAAATCTCATATATAAAGTGGGTAAGAAAAATTGTTGGAAATTATTTTAAAGTGTGTAAATCGACTGCTAGAGGGCGTAACTGCTACGAAGAAACATAAAATCTACGCTATCTCGAAAGTCAAATAATCACCTATAACTTTGAAAACATCATTTTATAGATTGGGTAGTACTGCACCATTTTGTCTTGTGAAATTTTTTCATATCAGCCATAATAAAGGAGGGGGAGGCCGATGAATTTAACAATATTTATATTTTAATATCTCTTGAACCATTCACCCGATCTGAATATTTTTGGTTTCGTTTGAAAGAGCATTTTGTGGACTTTTAAAACAAATTTTTTATTAAACTTTTCTATTTAGACCAAATAAACTAGAGGGCGTTATCTGAAACGTTCATACATTTTTGTAATTTTTGGAATACCTAAAGTTAAATGGAACGATACCATGTTCTTGGAAGATTCTTGGCCACAATATAATTATCCGAATTTTAGCCAAAACCGCATCGCGATATGTCCATGGGTTCTCGATTTATAGGCGAAAATGTTAAAAATTAGAATACCTCAGTCGTATCAAGTTATCTTAATAAGAAAAATAAATCACATAGCCATAGGCCAGTAGAACATAATTTAACAGTAAAACAAAATAAGCACAAAACAATTAGGTATAATTAAAGTTCATCCACAAATTCATTACAAATGTTATTTTACATTACAAATGTTCAAAATGTTGTCCATCTTTCTCGATGCATTTATTCAATCTATAAAACCGCTGCTTCAATTTCAGCCCTGGACAAGCTTCTAATGGCATTTCGTATTCTTCCCATCATATTTTCTCTAGTTGTCGGTTGTTCTTGAAAAACCAAGTCTTTAAGTCTACCCCATAGATAGAAATCTAAACAAGTTAGATCCGGCGAACGCGCTGGCCACGGAAATATACTTCCTCTTCCAACAACATGATTTAGCTATTGCTCCTCTAAATATAATGCGCCGGACAACCATCGAGCTGGAACCACATGTTCCTTCTTGTTTCCAGTGTGACGTCTTCTAAAAGTGGTTGAAGAGAAACGTTTAAAAATTCTAAAACCCTATCTCCATTAAGGGACCGATCAAAAAAATATTGGCCTATAAGTTTTCCTTCCACGATCCCGCACGATACGTTCAAACTCCAGTGATTTTGATATGCTACTTGCCGCATCCAATGTGGGTTTTGCTCGGACCAATAATGCATATTATGCAAATTTACACCCCCTGAGCTACAGAAAGACGCTTCATCCGTCCATAATATTTGTGACAAAAAATTTGGATTTTCCCGAATCATATTTAACATCCAGTGACAATGGTTCAGTCTACTATCATAATCAGTATCTCTTAATGCCTGATGTAGAGCAATGTGGTGAGGATGCATTTTATTGTTTTCAAGAATCTCTTGGACAATTGTTTTTGAGAGTCCCAGGTCGTTGACAATTTTTCTTGTGCTTAAGGATGGATCGTATTTCACGTAGGCCAAAACGTTAATAATATTTGCTTCGTTGCGTGTTCTACGCATTCTTATTGGTGCTCTAATGGGCTGCACGCTGCCAGTCTCTCGTAAACAAGTAGTAAACCTTGAAAACTACACACTACTAACTTTTGGCAACTGTAAAACTCGTAATTATTTCAATTTACAGATATCCATGGCAACCTGATTTGTGTTTCTTACTAAGCTAACTTGATGCGACTGAGGTAGTCTACTTTTTAACATTTTTGCCAATAATCGAGAACCCATGGACATATCGCGATGCGGTGCCTAAAATTCGGATAATTATATTGTATATATGTTGTTGCAGATAACGCCCTCTAGTTTATTTGGTTTAAATAGAAAAGTTTAATAAAAAATTTGTTTTAAAACTCCACAAAATGCGCTTTCAAACGAAACCAAAAATATTCAGATCGGGTAAATGGTTCAAGAGATATTAAAATATAAATATTGATAAATTCAACGGCCTCCCCCTCCTTTATTATGGCTGATAGGAAAAAAAATCACAAGACAAAATGGTGCAGTACTACCCAAGCTATAAAATGACTTCCTTTATGAGCTCTACATTGTCTTATCATATCGTCTAAACTAATATTGCTCTCCCTGAGTAGCCTCTCCTGTAATGCAGTGTTTTTTAGTCCAATTATAATTTTATCCTTAATTAAGCAGTCCATTTGAGTACCAAACTCACATTCTTGAGCCAATCATTTTAACACTGTCTGAAATTGGTCAAATGTCTCACCTTGTTGTTGCGATCTTATAAAAAAAAACTTAACTATTCAATACGGTTGACTTTCTAGGACTGCAATATGACTTTTTCTATCCATCACATCGGTGAGTTTAAATGTATTAAATGTTCTTAATCCATCATCACCTATGCAATTAAGAAACATAGCAATTTTTACATTATTTCCTTTTTTTAAATATTCCTTTGCTTTCGAAAATATATGGAATTTCTGCATAAATGTCTTCCAATTTTTTGAGATGTTACCAGAAAACGACATTCCTCTTAGCGGTTTGAACTCCATTTTGTGTATCCTTCCTTTATGCAATTATTGTAACCACAAGCACTTTTGTCTAAAGTGAGTGGGCAGGTCCCTTTTCACGGGTACCAACTTATCAACAAAAAATTACTATACTAAACAATGTCACATTGTATGACAAATTGCATGATTGCCATGGTTTCCTAATTTATTTATTTTGGATATCCTTTTTTTGTTTAGTCGTATATAATAGATTATATACATACGTGATTAGGTAGATCGACCAGAAGTTTTGCTCCATTATTGGTATACCTTCTATAATATTTTCCATAGCGTTTACTCTCGGAATGAACGACGGCGACTGTTACATTTGCAATTTATTTATTCGGATCTCGAAAGAGTCCGGTATGGAATAATTATGGACTGGAGCGTCGTAAATTTTACCAGGAGAAGGTCGTAAATACGATTATGTTCTCAATCTGTGTTGTGCAGTTTTCGCGGACGGAATACAGCGCTGCGCGAAGCGCGAAAAGAAGTACCTATAAGAAGAAAAAAAAGAGCGAAATCCCGGAGAGTTTCAATTAGGGTATCTTATGCGAAAGGTAAACTTTATTTATTACCGATCGGTGCGTGCATGTGTTACCATTAACGTAATAGCGATAATGACGCTGTTTATCTATTACGGGGTCACATATTAATTCGCGGTCGTAAAGCGAATGTGATGGGAAACTTCGGAGGGAAATTTAAACGTTATTGCTTTCTGGATCGCGATGCGGCGAGAGCCTACGTACTCACCTTAAGGTGGATACGTTATTAAGTCATTTACGAAATGCCTATTTGCTTAGGACGTGTATTTATTTAAATTATCGATTTAGTGTCGATTAACTGTTGCAATTTTGTTAAGTAGAATATTCCATGTTCTACACATAACATATCGTTGTACTACATGTAGAAAAATGTCATAATAATAATAATCTTTATTATCCAACAGAAAATTCCATTTACAGGATAAAATTACAAGAAAAAGATTAACAAATAGTGCATAGTACATACTATAATCCAGTTTATCACCTACAAAATTATGATACAAAAATAAGAAGAAAGATTATGAGTAACGAACAACTAACAAGCAATTAATCGGTGCAAAAGACTGTTAAAATTTTAAGAATATATCAGTGCACAATTTATCTGCATTTTGACACATATGGACCAACGGAGCTCCAGTCATAACATTAGAGCGCCCTCTAGGTGTGTAGAAAATGTTTGTGGCCTGCGTGAAGTTAGCCCCCCCCCCCTTTTTCGAATTTCGAAATTTTGAAAGTTGTTCCAGGTTGTTCTAGGTTTGTTCTAAATTGTTCCAGAATTTTGGAGAAAAATATTAAAAATTTCCCAGCAAAATCAAAAAAACCGTTTTTCTGGTCAGCCCCCCCTTTTTCAAAATTCGAAATTTTGACAGTTGTTCCAGGTTGTTCTAGTTGTTCTGAACATTGTTCCAAAGGTTGAACCTTCTCACATTAGTTATGAAATAATTAATAAAAATGAAATTTCGCCAGCCCCCCCTTTTTCGAAATTCAAACTTTTAAGAGTTGTTCCAGTTTGTTCTAGTTGTTCTGAACATTGTTCCAAAATTTGAGCCTTCTGTCATGTGTAGTTTATGAAATAATTGAGAAAAACAAAATGTCAGTAACGCCTCTTTTTCGAAATTCAAAATTTTGAAAGTTGTTCCAGGCTGTTCTAGGTTTGTTCTATATTGTTCCAAGATTTTACCTTTCTATCATGAAATCTTCGGGAAATAAATGAGAAAAACTAATTTTCAGGGGTGTGAAGTTGACCCTCTCCCCCCTTTTTCGAATTTCGAAATTTTGAAAGTTGTTCCAGGTTATCCTAGGTTTGTTCTATATTGTTCCAAGATTTTAGTTTTTTATCACCTATACATCGGGAAATAAATGAGAAAAACAAATTTTCAGGGGAGTGAAGTTAGCCCCCCATTTTCGAATTTCGAAATTTTGAAAGTTGTTCCAGGTTGTTCTAGGTTTGTTCTACACTGTTCCAAGGTTTTAGGGGAGAGAGAGGACGGTAGGGAGGGAGGGGCGGGAGAGGGGGAGGGAAGGGAGGGAAGGGAGAGAGGGGCGGGAGGGGTGAGGGGAGAGGGGATAGGGAGGATGGAGGGGGTGGAGGGGTAGGGTGAGGATGGGAGGGAGGGGAGGGAGGGTAGGATGGGACGGGGGAGGGGAGGAGGTTTGTTGAGAGGTACATACATCATACAGCGTCAATGAACCAGCTATTCTACCTGAAGATCGCCTGCTATTGACAAAGTTCCAAAATAGTTTTGGATTAAGTACAATATCACACTCAATTTTAGTCTGATATTCCTTACAGGCTGTTTCAACTTCAATTTTAAGTAAAGAGAACTCACGTCGACAAACTTCAGATTTGGTACGTTTCCATTTGAAAAAGTAATATTCTTTTTGTTTCAAGTGGAATTTGATGTTTCGATCAAACCATGGAGGACATTTACGATTCGAAGTTCTATATAGTGGGACAAATTGATTAACGACGGCGTAGATAGCATTGTAGAAACTAGTAATAGCGTCATCAATATTGGAAAGCGTGTCAAGAATAGATCAGTCGATGGTGCTAATTTCGCGATATAGCCATAATTGGTGTACTGTTTTATTTTATCTCGAAGTGGAAATATATCTAGGATTGAAAGATAGATAAAAACTTGATCCTGATTTATGACTTGGTGAAGTCCCGACTCATAAATGGGTTAAAATTCGATGTCGGAGCACCGATGGAAGGAATATTTTATTATCAATTAGGACCGTCATCTTCAGAGAGAAGAACCTCTTGCTACGCAATGAAATTGTCCAAGGAATTTTGATTAACACACATATTGATTCATTTATTTAGATCTTCTATCTAGACATCTGGCGCCAGAAATTCTGGATCAGACAGGCTTATACAGGTTCAAACGTGTTCATAAAATTTTAATAAAAGAAGCGCATACGCCTAATCACATAAAACAACATTTAGACGACGTTTACGCTGATTCATCTCCTTTGTATTTCACTGTAAAGAGGCGGGAAAAATGATTCCGTTGGGTGCCTCAACAAATTTCAATTATCGAAGATTTAGTGCTACAAGATCGCCGTTTGAACGTGAAGGCATTAGCAGTGATAGCAAACTTATTCGCCGAATTCCCCATGATTATTTGGGTATGAATAAAATTCTCTTTGCTCCCCAAAACTTGTGTTGAGACAACCCAAAACCGATTTTGGAATCTAATACCGCAGGGGATAAAACAATGGTTCTGTTTTACGATCCTCTATCGAAAAAGGAGTCTATGGAATGGCGGTGATCTGACGTACCTCGTCCCAGAAAGACGAGCACAGTATAACTGTAAACGACACATATTATGCATCTTTATTGCATAAATTAAGGGACAGTATTCGTGCAAAAACGTCGTGGAAAATTGAGAAAAGGTGTGCAATTATTGCAAGACCAATGCTCCCGTCCATACTCTCGCCGTTTCACAAGCTGCCATCACCGAATACGGCTTGCAAGAAGTGGAACATCCAGAGAAGTTCGGATATGTGACTGACTTGTGATTTTTATTTGTTTTTTGATTCAAAAAAAAGACCTTAGGGGACGTCTTTTTAAGGACGACAGAGAGTTGCAAGCAGCTGTTATAGAACATTTTGACGGCATCGAATTATTAATTAATCGTTGTGATAAATGTGTAGAAGTTAGGAGAGATTACATTGAAAAATAATTTTTTTTTATATTGTTCCAAATTTATTTTTTTTTTTAATTTGAGGCCGAGAATTTATGGCGCCTACCTCGTAGCTAGCAATGTTGTTTGCGTAGATTGATCTGGATTTTGAATAGATTCAACATAAACAATAATATTTAACAGTCAACAATAAACCTTTCTGCTCAAAAAAACGAATTCAGAAAGTTCAAAAGTTATTCATTACTATAAGCTGAAGTATCAGATAGTTAAGAAGACTATCGCGTTCTAGGTCTTGACCTAAGTCCTTATGAAAGAGCTTTTAGAGCCTGCACAGTCCTAACAAGTCCTTCATATTACTAAGGACTTGCATTCTCTCTCCTACACTTGTTAAAATTATCATTGCTTTCAATTTTTTTCCTAGTTTTGTGCGACTGCTTAACTTAACTAAACAAAGAAGTAATAAAAAATAATTCTTCTCGATATTAACTACTCTTCTATGCTAACATACATATTTACAAATTACCTGCTCAGAAATTACTACCATCTACCTTACACAGATACTCTTGTGCAAGATATAATACATTACCTGCCTCACCTTTTTCACATACTAAACTTTATACGTATGCTCTGCCGGAAAAAAAAATACGAGAACGTGATAGGACACGTCCACACATAATTAGATAGAAAGAAAACTACGTAATACGTGTTTTGTCTTAAATTTAACAATGCCCTCGGAGGAAATAGTCTGAATAAACTTTATACGTGCATCGGCAGAATACCTTTCAAACTTTGTTTGACCTTTGACACTTCTTTGTAAACGGGTGATGATGATAGGTTTACTTAATAAAGTGACGCTCTAATTGAAGGCGAAATTTGTTTACAAGCGTTATGCAACCACACATCATCACGGATATAATAGCGGTATTGTCACGATGTAGTCGTTTAAATTTATTACCGAGACCGTCGCTCGGATTCGGAAGTGATTCCTTGAGCTGTTGCTGTGTGGTTTAAATATTTAATACGTCTATGTATAAATTGGAAGCAGTAACAGGGAATAAGTATGTAAAATCGGTAAATTATATTGTATACAAAATATATATTTCAAATAGAACTATGTACATATATACATATTTTTCCATTTGGAATCAAAATGTAGCTTTATATGTTCGAACTAGTACATAAGACATTGTATTGAATTCTAGCGAGATCTAGTAAGAGTGGAAGCTTCCAGGAATTTTCTATTCTTTCAGTAGCTGCTTTTGTTATACATACCAACATATTTTGCCAGCTATTTTAGAAAATAATTCTAATTAATTTTTAATTATAGTGCATTGATTCCATGAATAAAGTGTAATTTCTATTGAAATTGGGTAACCAACAAGTATAATCATCGAAACCGAATAATCGAAGCACCTGGTGAAAAATATCGAACAACATTGTTTGAATGTTATTAGACACAGCATAATTAAACCTGATTTTTATGGAACACAATGTATGTAAGTGTGTTTCGTTGGCACAACTGTCCTCTATACTCACGCGGAGTTTGAGCACAAAATATCGAATAAAGTATCTGTCTTAAATTTTAGCTGCATGTTCTCAGGGGAGGAAGGGGAGGGGAGGGAGGGCAGGGAGGCGAGGGATAGGAGGGAGGGGAGGGCGTGGGAGGGAAGGGTGGGGGGTAGGAAGAGAGGGTGTAGTATTTAAGTTGGTAATAAGTTTGTAAGTTACCAGATAAGAATTGGAATGTTAGGTTGGTACAAACATTGGTACAAGGTTGTTTTCATTTTAGAGTAACGAGTTAATATTATTAAATAATAATATAATAACAATCACAATGGACAAGAATTGGAAAAAAACCCACACAACAAACGATAACTCAAAAATAGATATCAAGAAAACAACAAAACATGTAAGAACTGTGGAAATAAATGGCACAACGATGGCAGGCAAGCATGTCCAGCAGCAAACGTCACGTGCCATTTCTGTCGAAAACGGGGACATTTCTCAAAAGTCTGCTTAGCAAAACAACGACAAGGGCAAGCTTTTCAACAACCAGGAACGTCAAGATCAACATGACAGAAACACTTCTCAAATGCGAATCAGAGTGTAAGAACCAAAAGTAACGTAAATTACAACGAATCAAAAGACGAAACCAGTTCTGATGAACATTCCTTTCATCTATCAGTAAACCACATCGACAACGTGCCCACAACAACGATTTCAATGAACGGACAGAACGTCAGTTTCATCATATATACAGGCAGTTCAGTAAATCTAGTATGTGAATCAACACTTTCCAAGCTAAACAAGCAAACGTTATCCATATTGTTCCACTGAAACATTAGAAATATTAGGTAAGTTCACAGCAACGCTCGAACATAAAAATAATCAGACTCAGGCTGAAATACACGTGCTGAATTGACAAATTAAAAAGTGTAACAAGTGGCTCACAAAAAGCACTGGTGCGCAATCTCTAAGTAGGATTCTTGGAACACCGTCATGGCCACTGGTCATATCAGCTTTAAGTTTTCTAAAACCCTTCATAACATCAGAACTAGTTATATCTCCAATGTCAAAAGCAATAGGGTTTATATCACAATTCTGATCGGCATTCACGGTGGAATCGGTATTGTTAAAAGCATCAGCAAACACATCAGCAAAGGCTTGCACAACATCTCTCACGCGGAGTTTGAGCACATAATATCGAACAAAGAATCTGTCTTAAAGTTTGGCTGCATGTCGTCAACCCCCCATAACCCAAGTTTAAGATTCTTTGCGGACTTCCTCCACCTCCCTCTCCCTACCCTCCCTCCCTTCCCTGCCCGCATCGCCTCCCTCCTCTCCCCGCCCTCGCCCTCTTCCCCCTCCTCCCCTCTCCCCCCTGTTTGGTAGCTACACTGCCAATAATTATCACTTATGCCTACTTTGACAATCGTCTTGCTTGTTTTCTTTATTGTAGTCATGTTAAAAACGCAGGAGCAGGTTTCAGAATCCACTTAAGATATTTCTGAACTAAAGATTTGCGATATTTTTTGACGTTTGCTTGCTTCTTGAAAAGATGACTTCAAATCTACATCTCTAGAAAATAATATCCCGTGTGAAAGCGGTTTAATATCGTCTACCTTGTATATCCTTACTGCGCGAGAATATCGTTGCTACTAAAACAAAAAAAAATTAAGTGTATGCATCCGTGATCATGTACAACATAATAGCATACATCGCGATCGTAGCATATATATATACAAGAGCATCGATTGTATTGTAATGATTATGAATGCATGGTACTGGACTTGACCAAAGTCAACAACATATGCATATTTCCTATACAAACAGTTTCCCTTACAAATCTGTAAAAATAACTTGTGCATGGATATCGATATGATATAGGTTCTGTTGCCTTCGTTAGAATATGAAATATGAAACAAAACCACGATGATAAATTCATGTTCTACCTAAGTACATACATACATACAAGAAGAAAACGAGGACAACTCGAGTTATATATCACTATACTACATATTATACGCTATTTATATATCAGTAAACCAGACGTCATATAAATAATAAAATTATGCAGAGCTTCTTGCATAACTTCATTTTAATTTAGTTACCTTTTTTGCAGCATATACCTTACTTATTTAAAGTTCAAGTGAAGTTTGTCTATAAACATTCTTCGAGTAATGCATTCACGGGGGGAAAAAAAGGAACTATAACACAGGTGGTGAAGGAACATAGCAGACTCGAAAGAAAAAGTAAAAAGGCAACAACTTCGAAAAATAATAAACAATAGTTCATGTATGCATAAAACGAGCGGACACAATTTGTAAGCACGGAGCTGAGCAGTCGACCGTGGAGACCCGAGATACTTGCACCACGTACTCGCCGTAGAAATGTAAGGTCGAGATTATTACAGTCCACGACAGAAATATAGTACCTACTTCAGGTTGAATGGCAAGTTCATCTGTAGAAATTATTTTCTCGCTAATTTTTTGATATAACTGCGAACATGGCGGATGTTTTAATAGCGTCTAACCCAATTGAGAGATCTTTTCGAGTGTAACATTTGCTTTATGCTTAATATGCACCATCCTATCTTCATTCCAGAACACAGTAACCATGATCTTTCTGAATGATATCTTGGTACACTCGATTTCTGGTGGTGGCTGACTAGGAAGCTGCCATTCGGGAGCTGAATTTCGGGTCTGTGGTAGTTTGTAGTAGACCCAAATCTACCCGAACAATTTGGACACTCACTTTCTCAAGAGTTTTCTGAATTGAAGACGTATGCATATGCAAATATGGAAATGCATAAAATCCGATGTCTAATCATGACTTTGGAGCTAAACATTAAGCGTCTACAGCCCATAACCAAACTAGCCAAGGGTGTTGCCAAATTCGATTCAGTTTTTACCTGAGAAACTCCAAGCTATAAACAGTTTGAATAATATTTTGGATTACTAAGATCTCAATTGCAGCTTCAAGTTAATAATGAACTGTAGGTGAGCTGAGGTCTTCAGCTAAGCATTCAAATATGCTGCAGTAATTTTATTGGGCAATTATTCCATTTTTTGTGTTTTCCTCAATATTTGGATACAATATTGCCCAAACTTTTTACTATGTATAATATATTAAAAAGCATTTGTTCTTTAGGAGTCCATCGCATAAGCAAACTACTTACATCTTTTCGGCAAAATTGTCTCGATTTTCTATATTTGGATCTTGCACAACAGAAATATCGATCTTGATTTGTTGCTTGTTTTATTGGAGTTGCACTTTCAATCTGAAGTTTGGGTCTAAGCTTTAAAATGTTCTCCTTTGTAGTTGCCTTCAAACCATTGTTATTTCTGAATTTAAAAATCAGATTATCTCTAGCCCAAACTATTGCTAACTGAAGAAAGAATCATCTTCTTGTATTGAAGTGACTAGAGTCGTAATTTGGACTTTAAAATGCTCATATCTTGTATGCATTTATGATAGCAATATGAATCGTGTAGTGAAACAATATTATGGTCCACCTAAAATTTTTCGAATTACACATTTGATCTGATGCATCATCTGTTCATTTATCACCCTCTTACCGAATTGATAAAATAACAGCTTTAAGTATATTTTTTGGTAGACAAGGCACTAAAGTACAATGTTTCCTAAAAGCAAAGCAGCAAAAATATTGAAAAATATAACTTTATTGAGGATATCTAGACTAGTTCTTGCGGTACGAATGTTGTCCTCTTAGTTGGCAGCTGTTTGTATCATCAAAATGACTTGAACTTTAGGTGCAAGTCCTGAAGCTTGCAAAATCTTGTTTGCCTGTAAATGTTGGGTATGTTGCTGGTATTTTGGATCACTGAGGGTGAGTTTATCAATCTGAGGATAAATAAATTAACTTACAGATAAAATTTTATTCGTAAGATAATTACAATAAAACGAGATAAAGCATTGTAGTTGCTAAATTTTATCTGCCAGTTAGCAATATCTGTCAATTACTTAACTAACACTTTTATCCTCACATTAAGAAACCCACCGTGAGTATACTGGAGTACCTGTTTCATTCATTTCTGTCTTACTGCCTTCTTCACAACTAACATATGCCAACAACGTGGATGCATAAAATTTTAAAAATGAGAAAGCGGTTTTTGAGTTGTTTGTTCGCTTTTATGTTAACGCACACCTGAATTCAATACGTAACCTCTCACTGTGTTAAATGTTAGTGTATCTTCGAAGATGAAAGTCGTAGAACAAAACAAATTAATTAATTTATTCAATTTTCTCAAGATACAGCAGAGGAAAAACTGAAAGACGCTGCAAAAAATCATCTTAGGGCATTGAACAGAACTTTAGCACTAAAATTTGATGTTTCCAAAGAAAAAATTCGTCAAAATTTGAAGAAACTAGGTCTGACATTTCACAAATGTGCTCTAGTTCCGAAATATAGTGAGAAACAATTACGTGAAATACCTGCCAAATATCGATTGTTGCGACGAAAGTTTTTAACGTTAATTATTGACGATGAAAACTATTTTACGTTTGGACGGAGTAAAGGTAAACAAAATAGAGATATTTATACGGACAATATTGCGATGGCCCCTGATAACATACTATTTATTTCAAAAAGTTTTTGAAGTTCTTCACTGGATCTCTGCTTTAATAAAAGTTTTATTATCGCCTTGATAATGACAGCATTGCTGTTGAAACGCGTCGGTGTTTTAGTTAAAACTTGTTTGGTGTTTAGTGGGTTAAAGTGTTTAGTGTTCCAAGAAAATTTGAGTCAAAAGTTCTTGTCTGGTGTGCGATTTCTCTGAAAGGAATATCACAGTTGCATATTCAAGATTCAGGGGCTCCAGCTATTCAAAGTAAGACTTATATCAGCGAATTTTTAACTAAATTAAGTTGATTTATAAGAGATAAACGTGAGAACGATGATATTATTTTCTGGCCTGATAACGAAACTAACCATTACTCCAATTGGCTGACAGAAAACAATATCCCATTTATCCCGAAGAAAGCAAATACAGCAAATATTCCAAAAATTAGGCCAATTGAGAATTTTTGGAAGTTATTGTGCCAAGAGGTATACAAGAAAGGATGGGAAGCCAAAACGGCCAACGAACTTACACTGAAAAAAGAAATGTGTGAAAAAACTTGACTATAGCGTTGTCCAAAAGATGCTTAAAATGTTCGCAGTAAACTTCGTAAAATCGAAGATTCCTAAAAATAAAAAGTTTGAACAATCCAATGTATTTATTTTAGAAATAAAAAAATTTTTAAAAGTGAATTTTCAAATTTGTGCATCTACTTTGTTGGCATATGTTACTGGTATAAATTTGATCATCTACTTCTTCTTGATAGGAGACATGGTCGTCACTTTTGTTGTTACATATGACATCTTCTTGCAGTATGGTCTCATAAACCAAGCCGTCATTTTCTAGCAATTACAACATTTCTTTTTTAGTGAGAGCATTTGCGTTGCAAATATGAAAATTAGTCATTTCGTGCAGAAGAGAAAATCACTAGGAGAATTTCCAATAGTACCAAATAAATTCTTGTATAATTAACAACTTGACAGAAATGCACACATGGGCTGGCAAACTTTAATGCAACATCAGAAAATTGCGCGTTGTTCTCTTGGCATTAACTCTACTTTATAGTTAGCTAGTTTATCTTGCAGGAATTTATGTTTATAAGAATACACGGATGCATAACTTCGCTGTGATATTTGCTGGCATTTCTTGGATCCTTTGAACAGAAATTTGACCACGCTCACCAAAAACCAAAACTCATATATTTTATATTAATTTAATCGGTGCGCTATACTTTTGTTACGGACTGTATATGTATGGACGAGTACCGGTATAGTCTATGTAGTGGACGGACTCGATCGCGTTCCTGATATATGAATCTGCTACAATTTAATGGTGTATTTGTTGAATACTAATTGTGGGGATTTAGACTTAGAGTCTTCGAGATTATCGCCGTGTAATTGGCGGTCTGTGTTGTATTTAAAATTTTATCCCAACCGATCTAGTTCTTATTTAATAACATGGGTTGCACGTTCCGCGTCTTCATTACTACGCGAGTTTTTCCTTTTCCCTAGCAGATAAACTGGCTGGGGCGCGCACAACGCGCACACAGCGTCCAACACCCGACCGAACGATTAATATTATTAAATAGACATAATTTATCGATTAAATGCCTCGTTCGAACCAGAGCGTCCTCGTCCAGTAATATAATAAATAAGGTTCCGCAGCTGAAGTCGTTCGGTGCGAGTTGAAGATGTAGTAAACGATTAGGAAGATCGGAATTACACCGCCTATCGCGTTTCGTGGGCTCTCTCCTATGCGGTATATTTGTTTCTTTGCGTTCTTTACACATCATATTTCTTTTCTATAACAATGTAATAAGCATAATAAGTATATCGTTAAGACGTTGAAGAGCTCAGTAATATAGATCTATATTAGAAAAGTATCCTGACGACTACTTACAAGTTTTATTAATGTGAAAAGTTCATGGAAGAAAATGGATCGAAATAGTTTGTGAACTGTGATGTAGTATTGCATGTCAAAGCTGCAATCCAATTTCGACATAATTTGCGTTTTTAGAGTTCCAAACAAGTTCTGGTTGGTTAGACAAATTTAAGAGACGTCGCAGCATTAAAGAAAGTGAAAGTCTATCTGACGCATCAATTTGTGATTAATTTTGCTCATTGCTTCATCATGTTTTTGTTATGTATGTGGAGAATTCACCGTTCAATAGCATAGACGAAATATTACACCGTTAATAGAAAAATCGTATAATCTTTATTTTAAATTGAAAATTGCAAATCAAAACAAGTTGTGGACCCCTCACAATCTTTGTGCACAATGTGCTGTTACTTTGAGGAGCTGGATAAGAGGTAAGAGCATAGATGTGCCATTTGGTAGGCCTATGATTTGGCGAGAACAAAAGGATCATTCGACAGACTGCTAGTTTTGCTGTACAAAGACCTTCCCAGAGTTTTCCAGTAAAAATAAGGATAAAATTACCTATCCTAATTTACCTTCTGCCACTCGTCCAGTTCCTCATTCGGAAGTTTTGCCAGTACCAAGTCCTATGGATGTTTCGAACCAAGAACATGTTGAAATCGAAATAGAAGAATAAATTTCAGAGTTGTCGAACACAGATGAAGAATATTTGCCATCTCAAGAGGACACGCCTCATTTAATAAATCGATTGGAATTGAATGATCTAGTTCGAGATCTCAATTTATCAAAAACTCAGACAGAAATATTAGGATCAAGTTGCAGTCTTGATGGAAGTTGTTAGCTCCGGGTACGCGTATTTCTGTATATCGAAATCGCAATTCAACTGAAGAAGGTCTTTCATTTTGCAAAAATGTTAACGGTTTAATGCGAGAATTAGGTTACAAACACCAACCGGAAGAATGACGTCTTTTTAGAGATGCTTCTAAATTGAGTTTGAGCTGTCCTTCTACATATAGGAGACATCTACCCCTCCATTCCTGTTGGTCATGCCGTGCACATGAAGGAAACATGATAATATGACATGTCTCCTTGATAAAATCCATTACAAAACTTATAAATTGTACATCAGTGCTGATCTGGAAGTAGTTGCAATTCTACTTGGTCTACAACTTGGATTCACAAAGTATTGCTGTTTACTTTGTGAATGGGATAGTCGAGCGAGAAATTTGCACTATACTGTTAAGCAATGGCCAAACAGAATACAATATACTCCTAGAAAAAAGAACGTAGTCCATAATTCTTTAGTTTAATTAGGTCTGATGAAGAATTTCGTCAAAGCATTGGACAAAGAGGGACCACGATTTCGATACCTTAAACAAAAATTTCCTAATATACCTGAGGCAAAACTTAAAGAGGGAATTTTTATAGGACCCCAGATTAATCTGTTACAACAAGATCGAGAATTTGACGTACTCTTGAGCGATTTAGAACGGACCGCTTGGGATGCATTTAAAAGTGTGACAAAGAATTTCTTAGGAAATAAAAAATCTGAAGATTACGAGGAAATTGTTAGTGAACTTCTTAGAAGTTAGCATGCATTAGGCTGTAATATGAGTCTTAAAATACATTTCTTGCATTCGCACCTGAACTTGTTTCCTCCGAATCTTGGCGATGTTAGTGACGAGCATGGGGAAAGATTTCATCAGGATATTTCCACTATTGAAAAACGTTATCAGTGCAAGTGGAATAGCGAGATGCTAGCTGACTACTGTTGGACTATCATTTCGGAATGTTTTTCATCCCAACATCAAAGAAAAGTGAAAAGAAAGACTTTCTAAATACGTTCCAGAATAAAATATATTTAGTTAAGTTTGTATATAATTCATAAAGAAGCATGAAGAAAGCAAAATCGTTTCCCCTGTATATTTTGAAATGTTCGTGGTGTTATTTTTATAGATTATCTCTAAAAAAGTCAAACAATAACAGGAGAGTATTAGGTGTAGCTATTGGACCACTTGATTGAAGAAATTAAAGATAATACGAGCAATAACCTATCGTAGCCAATAAATAACCGTTTCGAATATTACCTTAATCTGCCTTTTAATATCTACATTTCATGAGAACGTTGTTTATACAAGTCAAAATAGATGCCATCGTGAAAACGATTGTTTTAAGGGAATTTTTTGAGTAAAACGTTGCTTTTTAATTACTCTGTTTATTCCTTTCCTTTTTTTTTTCATTTCCCGAACTTGGTGTTTTTCAACAGACAGAGAAGACATCCCCGGACATTACTTCAACTGTCTTATCTAAATTAACGTAATTTAATGCCCTTTTCTCATTTAGATAAGTGGATTTTAATATCCTTTTTTATGTTTCCTTTTCTTATTCATATAATTAATGTAAAGCGTAATTGTAACAAATTACGAAAATAATGCTACCGTATTATTAAGAAGACATAACCGTGAATACTCCTGTCTCGCGTCTTTCTGCAAACAATTTCTCCCCCTATTTTATTTCTTAATTTAAGCAATAATTTTGAGATTTATATTAAAGTGGTATTATTATATATGTTGTGTGATTCGGATACTTTTGCATAAGTTGCTCACTTTTTCGCATACTATATATACATACAAGTGTATGTAGTGGCATTACAGGTTATTATTCATACTGTTCATTTTCCATACGGGTTATTATTATGGTAGTGTATTATGGTTATGGTACCCTATTTTATACAATAAATAATTAAAATGATTACTATCTAACAAATCGTAAGGTAATGATTAGCAACTGGGTATGTAATTAAAATGCAATGTTATTGTGTTTCCGGATACCTTTGACGGTCACTGTACCATCGCAGATCTTAAATTTCGTATACTCTAGGCAAAGCTAATACATATTTAAGAAGATTAAATAGTTATAGTTTATTCACTCATTACATTTCTTTATTTTCAGGTATAAAGGAACGCCCCCTCTTCCAGGTATAAGAAAAGAATACAAGATACAAGAAATGCATCGCACAACAACATCGATTCATTACCGAGTAAGTTTTCAGGAAATGAGAAAGCTAATGTTCAGAATGTGCTTACCTTATACTCACATAACGCTCGGCGGAGCTTATACCTACATACACATACAAACACATATACATACGTCCATCAAAGCTTTATATCTCGCAGAATAGCTTCAATCCACATGCATACATATATTGCGGTAACATCTACATAACGTTAGGACGATAGGGTGGAGTGCTTCGCTCTCTTAAGAAGAATAAAGATACATGTAAGGACCGCAGAAATGTCTGTATATGGATAAGCGTCTATTGTGCACGTTTTACTCCTTTGTTTTGTTTCATCTAGTGAGATTAAAGCGGAGGCGCACATTCGTGCTTTATTCTAGTAATTTCATGTTTTTTTTTAATCTAGAAAGGGGTACGAAATCTCATAATACACGTGTTGAAGTGGATCTTAATTATTAATGTGTTAGACTTTATAATTGTTAACAATATTTTCTAGATAAGCGTGTTTGTAATTTATTCGGCATGCAAATTCTGACTTAGCCTATTGTCAATTGTGAAATGCAGAAGTTGAAAATCATTACATTTAAATTTAGCTTCAAATCATTGCATTTGCATTCTTTAAGCCAAACTCTATTCAAATTAAATTGTGTCAGTGTCTGAATCAATTCAAAAGACGCAGACGAACACTTAAGGGAATCTAGTGGATGGGTTGCTTCTTCCATGGTGTTCCACTACCAGGTACTTTTTTTGATTAATTTTGGACCAGAAGCTGACTTGAGAACTACATACCCAGCACTTTGAGGGGAGATTCTTCACTGTCAGGAACATACTGATTCCACTTCTGGGCAGGGAAAGGAAGCTCAACCGGCAAAACAAACTTTTGTTATGTTTATGTTTCCCTGGTCTGGGCGAAGATATCAGAAACAAATATTAACCAGCTGGAGATATTACAAAATAAAATATGTAATACTCCGAATTATATGAGCAACGCCCAACAGATACGCTGGGAATTGGAAACTTCAAGTCTCCAGGACCACCTCAACCTGTTGAAACCCAAGTATTATCTGCTGTCCAGGGTTAGGGTACGCCAATCACTGGAGGTTGTTCAACATCTTATTGCCCATGCCTAGACTTTTCCAACATCGAGTTTCTCGTATTCGACCCACATGACGAGCACCCTCTCACAAATCTGTCCCTGCACTTGCTTCAGTAAAATTCCCCTTGTTAGGTCTGTCCATTTATTGTTAACTGATGATCAATAAATTTCAAAGATCACAGAGATAAAAGGATGGACATTACGAATGAAAAAGAGGGCTAAGGACGAAAACTCCGACCTTGACAATTAATAGTGGTAGAAGCTTCGTAATATTATTACTTTACTCAGCAAATCTTTAGAATTATTAGTCATAATTAAGACTCTAGTGTTACCTACTTAAAGAGACATTTTCGGAGGTATTTCTAAGGCAATTAGAATAAAATTTAAGACACCCTAGGTAGATTATGTTTGGTTTTATCCTGGACCGTGCGTCTTCTAATCTATGAACATGTTGGGGCAGAGGTTCTTACTTGTCGGTCTAGTTCCTCCCACGAAAGCTCTATGGGATTCAGGTCGGGGCTTTGAGGAAAATAAATATCCACGACATAACTTGAAGATATTCTTAGGGTCATTATCCTGCAGAAACACAAAGACTTGACAGACTACCAGGAAGGCAGATTAACGCATTATAGGGCTAAAATTTCATCGATATTTTCTCGAGAACCGTTCGATGAATCTACATCGCTCTCGGCCAGATGGTTCATCTTGTTAATCTAAACGAGAGGACGAACCCCCAGCAAGGCACATAACGCGTTTGAGCGCTGTGACCGTTCAAACTTTCATAAATTTTCTGGACAACTTTTCATCATATAAATATTACCTAGCTCGATAACCGTTTGATGAATCTGCTTCCCCTTCGGCAAGTAGGTTCACCTTGTTAATCTAAACGAGAGGCCAAACTCCCAGCAAGGCACATTAACGCGTTATAGAGATAAATTTTCTCGAGAACCGTTTGATGAATCGGCTTCGCTCTGAGCAAGTTGGTTCATCTTGTTAATCTAAACGAGAGGACAAACTACCAGTAAGGCACATTAACGCGTTTGAGCGCTGTGACCGTTCAAACTTTCATAAATTTTCTGGACAACTTTTCATGATATAAATATTACCTAGCTCGATAACCGTTTGATGAATCTGCTTTCCCTTCGGCAAGTAGGTTCACCTTGTTAATCTAAACGAGAGGCCGAACTCCCAGCAAGGCACATTAACGCGTTATAGAGATAAATTTTCTCGAGAACCGTTTGATGAATCGGCTTCGCTCTGGGCAAGTTGGTTCATCTTGTTAATCTAAATGAGAGGACAAACTACCAGGAAGGCACATTAACGCGTTTGAGCGCTGTAACCGTTCAAACTTTCATAAATTTTCTGGACAGCTTTTTCATCATATAAATATTACCTAGCTCGATAACCGCTTGATGAATCTGCTTCCCCTTCGGCAAGTAGGGTCACCTTGTTAATCTAAACGAGAGGCCGAACTCCAAGCAAGGCACATTAACGCGTTATAGAAATAAATTTTCTCCAGAACCGTTTGATGAATCTACTTCGCTCTCGGCCAGATGGTTCATCTTGTTAATCTAAACGAGAGGACAAACTACCAGGAAGGCACATTAATCGGCTTCGCTCTGGGCAAGTTGGTTCATCTTGTTAATCTAAATGAGAGGACAAACTACCAGGAAGGCACATTAACGCGTTTGAGCGCTGTAACCGTTCAAACTTTCATAAATTTTCTGGACAGCTTTTTCATCATATAAATATTACCTAGCTCGATAACCGTTTGATGAATCTGCTTCCCCTTCGGCAAGTAGCTTCACCTTGTTAATCTAAACGAGAGGCCAAACTCCCAGCAAGGCACATTAACGCGTTATAGAGAAAAATTTTCTCGAAAACCGTTTGATGAATCTCCTGCGCTCTCGGCCTGATGGTTCATCTTGTTAATCTAAATGAGAGGACAAACTACCAGGAAGGCACATTAACGCGTTTGAGCGCTGTGACCGTTCAAACTTTCATATATTTTCTGGACAACTTTTCATCATATAAATATTACCTAGCTCGATAACCGTTTGATGAATCTGCTTCCCCTTCGGCAAGTAGGTTCACCTTGTTAATCTAAACGAGAGGCCAAACTCCCAGCAAGGCACATTAACGCGTTATAGAGATAAATTTTCTCGAGAACCGTTTGATGAATCGGCTTCGCTCTGGGCAAGTTGGTTCATCTTGTTAATCTAAACGAGAGGACAAACTACCAGGAAGGCACATTAACGCGTTTGAGCGCTGTGACCGTTCAAACTTTCATAAATTTTCTGGACAACTTTTCATCATATAAATATTACCTAGCTCGATAACCGTTTGATGAATCTGCTTCCCCTTGGGCAAGTAGGTTCACCTTGTTAATCTAAACGAGAGGCCAAACTCCCAGCAAGGCACATTAACGCGTTATAGAGATAAATTTTCTCGAGAACCGTTTGATGAATCGGCTTCGCTCTGGGCAAGTTGGTTCATCTTGTTAATCTAAACGAGAGGACAAACTACCAGGAAGGCACATTAACGCGTTTGAGCGCTGTGACCGTTCAAACTTTCATAAATCTTCTGGACAACTTTTCATCATATAAATATTACCTAGCTCGATAACCGTTTGATGAATCTGCTTCCCCTTCGGCAAGTAGGTTCACCTTGTTAATCTAAACGAGAGGCCAAACTCCCAGCAAGGCACATTAACGCGTTATAGAGATAAATTTTCTCGAAAACCGTTTGATGAATCTCCTGCGCTCTCGGCCTGATGGTTCATCTTGTTAATCTAAATGAGAGGACAAACTACCAGGAAGGCACATTAACGCGTTTGAGCGCTGTGACCGTTCAAACTTTCATAAATTTTGTGGACAACTTTTCATGACATAAATATTACCTAGCTCGATAACCGTTTGATGAATCTGCTTTCCCTTCGGCAAGTAGGTTCACCTTGTTAATCTAAACGAGAGGCCAAACTCCCAGCAAGGCACATTAACGCGTTATAGAGATAAATTTTCTCGAGAACCGTTTGATGAATCGGCTTCGCTCTGGGCAAGTTGGTTCATCTTGTTAATCTAAACGAGAGGACAAACTACCAGGAAGGCACATTAACGCGTTTGAGCGCTGTGACCGTTCAAACTTTCATAAATTTTCTGGACAACTTTTTCATCATATAAGTATTACCTAGCTCGATAACCGTTTGATGAATCTGCTTCCCCTTCGGCAAGTAAGTTCACCTTGTTAATCTAAACGAGAGGCCAAACTCCCAGCAAGGCACATTAACGCGTTATAGAGATAAATTTTCTCGAAAACCGTTTGATGAATCTCCTGCGCTCTCGGCCTGATGGTTCATCTTGTTAATCTAAATGAGAGGACAAACTACCAGGAAGGCACATTAACGCGTTTGAGCGCTGTGACCGTTCAAACTTTCATAAATTTCCTGGACAATTTTTTCATCATATAAGTATTACCTAGCTCGATAACCGTTTGATGAATCTGCTTAGTCATATACATAAGCATCATATGGATAGTAGTACACACTCGTCTGCTGCCAGCGCTACATATATTTATATACACATACACACACACGGCAAAACTGTATCTACCACTCTTCAAACTGCACTCTAATGTGAACCCGAACGCCAACGTACTTTAATCAATTATCTGTCTGAAGCCCGTACGTTATTTGTGAATTTAAATCGTGAAATGCAAAGAGACAGACATGTAATGCTGATGCAGTTGCAACAATTACTTGCCTCTCACTTGTTCGCCATTACGAGCACATATACTCGTAGAAGATACAAGCACACAGACACATATTCAACAACGCATGCACATTATTCTAAATAGACGTGTGTCTACGGAAAATTGATATGTTCAGAAATATCTCGAGAAAATCATTACGAACTGTATCTATGTATGATAGGAGGAGAAGTAACGTATGTGCAGATAAATTTACTTGCAGAGAAATTCGGATCGATGCACATTGTGTGTTGTGTGTCTCACAATGCATTGTGTTATGATAACTGTACTTGTACGAATAAATTAAGAAACTAACAGTTCACTTTTAGATGCCTACTTTCAAACTGTTTCTAATTCAAAATAATTTCTTCTGACAGATCTTCCCCGGGAGTTAGACGCAGTTTTTCCTGTGTTTATCACCACCAACCGAGAAAAAGTAAGCTTATCCCTTTTGGAGTACCTCAAGGCTTGCTCCTGGTTCATATACTCTTTGTAATTTTAATCCTTTTACAACTTTAACGTCACCTAGAATAGAAGCAAGGTTTCTTCAGGACTAGAATAATTGTTTGCTTTTGCTTCTGGTTTAATAGTTTGCTTATACTATTATAAATCCCTTTTCCATCAAAATAAAGGTTATAATGATGATAATTCACGCCTTAGCATCCCCTAACAACTTGCATACGTTTGCAGCTGTAGACTGACTTAGGATGTTGCCTCTACGCATTTGCCATGGAATTTGGGCGACTACAGGACATCAAATTCAGAAAAAGAGATGCCAACCTCTTAACAAGAACGATAATTAGTGACTGTTCAACCAATTTTAACTTAAGATTTGTACACGCGAAGGCTCTGTGCCAAAATGGTGCTTGAAAACCCTCACAAATACTCATAAAGACGTTCGACACAAAAACGTGTGCCTTGATATTCTTGAAAGAATTACCAAAGGTCCCCATTTCTTCACTCGTGATATAACAGGTGGAGCAAATCAATAATCAAACCAACACTGAATTACTTCTTTCATAGTAGACACAAAGAATGTATATCGTTAGGATAAACTGTCAACCAAATTGTTTACAAGGGTGACCTTGGAGGACTCAGAAGAAGGGTGATTTGTGTGAGACCTGGCATTGCAAATAAGTCCAACGCCCCATATCACACGGCCATCTCCAGCACGGTATTTTCAGCGCCCTCCCTCCCCTCCCCAAAAAAAAAACTACAAAATGTCTTAGAAGTATGTCATTTTGGGACTTTGGAAAACATCTAAAAGAACGTGACAGATATGTTTAAGGCCATACCAGCTGAAGCCTTCTAGCGTTGCTACCAAGATTGAAATTAACGACTCCGCCGGTGTATAGCTGCTCAAGGAACTTATTTTGAAGGGGATAATATTGTTAGTTGAAAACAAAATCTTGGTTAATAAAAAACCGGTCTCATTAATTTTCTAACACACCCCATATCAGTACTTAGCACATGATCTTGTGTTTCAAAGACGCAAAGATTCAACAAAAGCAATTATTGTGTCGAACTGTGGATCTCTGACGTGTCCCTTCGTTCCAGCTTGCAGTAAAAACGATAAAGAGCCTCGTATCACTGTGGGAAACATTTAGGAGGTGATATAGTAGTATACTCAAGACCAGATTTTTTTCCAAGATTATAGACAACAACACTACAGTTTAGGCAATACAAGCTACATCCTAGACGACAAAAAAATCCGTAGAAGAATATTTAAATTTGAATCTTAAGTTGCATAAAAAAGAAAAATTAAAACAGTAAACCTATTACTGAGTTGAAGACTGTGAGGACACAGTTGTTAGGCTCAAATATTCCAGCTGAAGATAGTATAAGCTGAAACATGTATACTCAAGGAAACAAGAAATGGGACAGTTGCAATACGAATCGGTATTATAACTGTCCGATTTCTTTTTTCTTTCAGTGTACTATTTTAATCCTATTTAAAAATCTACAATAGTTTTTATAGACGACCAATTAACAAGAAATATTGTACATACATAATTAAATACATATCAACTATTATTCACATATTCCGACTTACGTAGGTAATAAACCTTAATAGATGTACGTAATAAGCTTTAAATGTGACTACTTATCTGCTGGATATCAACAGCAGCTCAGTAGTAGTAATAACGACTAGCGTTCGACATGAAACAACAACAATAATTGCAAAATTACGTGCAAGCAAAATAAAAGTCGACGTTTCGTACATCCATCGATACGGCGAGAAGGAGACGGGTAGAAGTTTGCTATGCACCTAGTCCCGTTATCGAACTTAATGTTATTAACAGTTAAAACGTTTAGCGAATGTTTCCCCGATCGACTGGGCGCACTGTATTACTCAAAAACACTATCAAGAGTAAGCGTAGTGTATGTAAGTATTGCAGGCAGCCCGTCTCACTTCAACGCAATCGCCCTTGCGAAGCAGTCGGAAGAGGACGGAGCGATAAAGTTCAGATTAACAGCATAGAGTCAGATGAGTGGATCCGTTTACGTTTCATACAAATTAACCTGCCGACTAAATTTGTTTAAAGCATGCAATTATCATGGTCCGTGCTACCTGGAACCAGGCACTTCGTCGCCCTTCACCCCTCACCGCCCTTTCCATCCATGTCTCCTCATTTTCCGCTGCATGTTAAAATTATTCTATAAAGTCCGCGCGGGGGTGGAAGATCTACCTATGTTGTAGTATATGTATATATTGTATATATATTTAAAAAGTTGTTACATGTGACTTATGTAACCAACGGTAACTGGGACTCTTAAATCGATTTGATATAGTCTGAGGGAGAACGGTTGATCAGAAATATGTTAATTTTTATTGGTTTCGGTTACGTGCAATACGCGCCCTCTGAAAAGTTTTAGTGCTTACGTAATATCGATAATACTTTTGTTATTACCTTTGATCAATCAAGTCTATTATGTATGTATTATTATATCAAACAATCTAAACAATTAAATAAACTGTATTTTCTGATATATGTATAATTAGCTGTGGTAACCGGTAGCAATGTCAAATCCCAAATGTTATCTAGAGTTATCTTAAATTTTACCTAAGCAGGCAGTCACTAGGAATAAGACTTGGCTCTCACAATATTATTCAGAAATTACCAGGTGCAAAAGGAATTGCCAAAAACAATATTGGGAGTTGTTTTTCCCAGAAGAATTTATTGACGTCTTAATAGAGAGAGTTCCAGCTTATTTCAGAAGAGACTACAAATTTACTAGCTGCAAGTTAGTACAAAAAAAGCAAATGAAACACATAGGACTTGTGGGCTTGTCGTGTACACCTCTTGCAAGAGTACGTTTGATTTGTTGATGAAACAACAAGAAACTACTGCAAGACTTTTGATCAGATGCTTGTCAGATGTTTATTCCAATATATTTGAAGTAAGTCCAATAGGTACGAAATAGAAGATTTCTCACTATTGAATGCCAAGTCATTGTAACCTTCAATCTCGAGGACTGTGTAAGTTGTTAGCCTGAGAGATCGTTTGCAGTTAGCAATGCCACAAATAATGTAGGCCAAAAGTTGTTGTGCACCTCAGTAAGTGGAAGTGGTAGCAATATTACAGAACACCAATTGGTTCACAAGCATTAATAATTACAAAACGCAAACGAGAGTTCCAAGTTCCTGCAAGAGACAACTCTCTTATCCTAGATACCCAAATAAAGTAAAAATGTTTTGCTCTGCTCTATCATGCATGATCATCCAGCAATAGATGACGAGACTGAGGTAGCATCAATGCATTATAGCAGTACAGTGGACGCTCCATTAACCGGCACGTTCGAGACCACAGTCGTTCCAGTTAACCGATTTTGCCCGGCAAAATCCGGCCAAAATGCACCTAAAGCCTCGTGGAAAGCAGCGACTGATGTCACGTTGCTTTTGCGGTTCGGATTTCTTCTTCAAAAACTCATTTCGAATAATACACAAATTATTAAGCTACTAGCTTTTATTGGATTCAGCAAATGCCATAAACGTATTTAATGCATCAGTAGCTTCTTTCCACGAGATGTTAGGTGCATTTTTAGTGGCTCCTTCTTCTTCGGCAGATTCTACTTCTTGAACTGGAGCATCATGTGGGTTTAGAACACTTTGAATGATTTGTTCGTCACTTAATTCCTCAACCACTGGTACGTTTCTGTCAATTTCAATCCAGTCTACAATCTCTTCACGGGGTACGTCAGCGAATGGGTTGTTTGGCACAGCATCAACTAACTCTAGCACATTATTTTGACCATCATTGATAATTAAATCTTGCTCCTGTTTCTTCATCAATAGACCAAAGCTTGCGCCAACACCGCTGCAGGATCACTTGTTCAACCTGATTCCAAGCTAATGCGAATGCAAAAATTGCTCATTGAATTGTTTTTGGAAATCTGTAACATCACAGTCAGAGTTCAAAAGACCCTGAACAAAAGAATCTCTATAATGACACTTAAAATTTTGAATGACGCCTTGGTCCATCGGTTGAATCAAGGGAGTGACATTAGGGGGTAGGTAAACAGCAAAAATATTACAAGAAACTAAGTCGCCGGCAGGAGGATGAGCAGTACAGTTGTCCAGCAACAAAATTGCTCTGCTATCTTCTGGCATTCCCTGTTTTGTTTTAAACAAATCAGCTGTCATCCATGCATTCCTCTCTGCGTCATAATGAACAGCCAAATCACGCCAATTACGAGAGGTTTTCATCACCATCTGCCAGAGTATGTAGATGCCTACATCTACTCTGCCTGGCCTACTACTAGGCCAGTTTCATCGGCGTTGTAAACCTGACAACGGATTACTTCCCAGACAAAAACCAGGCTGCTGAAAGTGTCCTTCTCCAGCTACATCCAGCCTCCTGATCCCATGTCGAATTTTAAACTTCTAAAGCCAACCGTCAGAAAACACACAATCAGTTTCCATATTCATATCACGATGCAACTGTTTTGCCTTTTCAATTATCATAGGCCCAGTCACTGGTTTCTCCTCAGATCGTTTTCACGGAACCAAGTATACAAGACGTCATCAGGAGCCTCAAGTTTAGACCTTTTCATAGCGTGTTTGTTTCTGCATTTTCTGTTGTTTCGGCCTGAGCAGCAAAGCTCTGCAGTGCTTCGTTTTGTTTTCTTATGTCATAAATTGTTGACGAACTAATATTGAAATCACGCATTGAATGAAATTTCTATTTTCACCTTTCTCCAGGCGATTTATTATGTCTAGTTTTTGCTGGATTGTGAGAACAACACGTTTATGCTTAGCAACCTCTTTGGCACTGGCAGAGCTTGTATTTGGCTTTGAAAACATTTTACTGAAAGTACTGTAGTAGCCTACTGTAAAGTCCAGAAATATACACTACAGAATTGGAAGGTTAAAATGACAATTAGGTTTAACCAGTGATATTCACGATCAAAACTGATCAAATCACTGATAGTACATTGTGCACAATCTGTATTCTAAGTATTGCGTCAGACGTAGACAAACTGAGGAACACTAAATGACAAAGAGAATGGCGCGCAAAGACCAATAGGTTGCCAATAGGTTAGCGGGAAGTGTTTATTTACGTCTGCCAGCGGAAATGTAACAAGCCGATTGAGTCATTCGGTTTGTAGAGCGTGCTGGTTGTTAGAATGCCGGTTAAAAGAGCGTCTACTGTATATGTCTGATGTGGTCTTCTTGATTATTAAAACACAACATATGAGTTGGTCAAAAGAGACCTGTTAAATAGCCACCATGATCTCGCAATCTAAAGCTGTTAGATTTCTTTGTAAGGCTGTATGAAGTCTATGGTTTATTCTACGTTAAGAATTAGATCGTGGAACCCACAGCAACTATCAAAATTTTGACCACTTTGGACAGTTGCTCTGAATGAAGCATATTTTTATATGAACTATTAAGCTAAATAAAAATTAAAGCAGTATATAGAGCTTCGTATTTTTTTGGAATATAATTGGGAATAATATTATTTAAAAGAACCTAACATGCTACAGTCGGTATGTTTTCGACGAATAACAATGGTAGATTATAGTATCCATCATAGGAGATCTCCTTAATCAGTTATAAACGTCAACACATAATGTCAAACCTTTTTAAAGAAATTAAGTACCATTTAGAGAGATTACTTCTCCAGACCGACCGGTAAAGAATGCCGTGTGTATTGTTAATTTTTGCAGGTAGTGCAGCTAAATTGTACACGTATACGTGTGTCTAGTAAACCACCCAGTGTTATGGATAGATACAATGCAGAGACTGACGTCATCGTGGTGGTATGGGGGTGGCGACGGTGGTGTTGTGGCGCCAACACCAACTTCATACATCACTTGGACAGGCGAACATGTGATGCGCTCAATTATAGAAGAGATGCACAATGGCAGGTATGCGTGTCTTACCTGCTTTACTAGTTTTAACAATCGTCCTCGCTTTTCAGCGAAACATACATACATTCGACGAAGATGAAGTGATATATGTGAAAGATAGAGAGTGACGTGGCATATACACTATTAGACATGCATATGTTAACGTTGAATTTATTTTCGAACGTTTTCAGTTCTATTTTATTGGGCTACTACACCTTTTAGACCAATTATATAATGCCAGAACAATTTTTTTAAATACTATGTAATAACTTCAGGTAGAATTTAAAATTATGTTTGAGTTCGTTTCTATATGGATATCTACAAGTATACTTACGTTGTAGGTATTGAGGAAGGGCTGAAGAAAAGGGAAAAGAGGAGCTTGACAAGCATCCGTACGTATACATGTTTATACACGATTTACACGAAACGAAGTAGAACAATAACGGTGATGCTAAATTTAAAGTGGTATTTATCGCTCTCTTCTGGTTCTCTCCGCATGTCTATACACTCGTAGATTATACGACTGTAGTATAACAGAATATGTTTATTATGTGAGGAACAAGTTATTGTTTTCGAAGAATTATTTTAAGACAACAGTGTGTTTAGAGGGGAGAATTCATAACAGATTCCATGTCATATACATATAGATTAGATATCATGTGTTTCTGTGTTTCAATTCTACCAATTTTTGTTGGTATAAAAGATTGAACGATTTATTGATGGTTCAGATCCAGTGAAGTTTGTTTCAGAACTCTTTCTGACCAGCCCATTTGCGATTTTCATTGCTTGGTATGGCCTTATATATCGGTACTGAATGTATTGTTACGAGGAAGTGGAAGCATTTGCATCATCAAACGCATAATTCAACACCACACCAGATCTCTGACTCATCACTAGAATTGTTGTTGGTTACAACATCAACTATAGAACACATTTAGACATACAAATGACATAGTGAGCGACTTTTGTACAACATTGTACAAGAATGGGAGGGGGGGTAGCAATTTTTGCTCGTCAAGACGTCAAGGTAAGTTCTGTGTCATTTTTGAAAGATTATAATATTGAATTGGACTTTTGAGGTTTGTGGATGTGTTTTGGATATTCAATGTGATAAGGTAGGATTATTGTCGGTGTACAGATCTCCGGGTGGCAGTGCTCAGAATTTTTTTTGCTGGCTTAACTTCTTGTTTGGAAAAGTTGCACGAGCTTACGAGTAATTTAATTGTATGTGGCGATCTAAATATTGACTTACTTGCTGCTTCTACAGATTTGAGCACTTTGCTGGATCTGTTTGACTGTTTCAGAATCAGATGCACCACTGGTGAACCTACTCGGATATTTACTAATAAAAACGATGTAACATCATCTACTGCCATTGACTACATGGCTACAAACTTGCCAGTGGACAGTATATCTTGTGACCTTGTTCAATCAAATATCGCGGATCACTTAGCTCATATACTTCATTATAGAATCAGATCAATTACCAACAAATGTAGATGTTGATGTTGTTCGTTCAATTCGTAGTTTTAGTGATGAATGTTGAGCACTTTGCGCGTTTTTTACTGAGAAGGTGTGACTGGTCTGTGGCGCTCAATGATGAGGACATTGATGTATCATTCAGCGACTTCTCTTGTAACTTGAAATGGGCATTGGATGTTGCATGTCCGCTAAAAATGGTAAAGATAAATAAAAGAAGAGTTGAAAAGACTAAAAATTGGATCACTCCCGAAATTGTGCACAGCTCTGAAAATTTGAAAAATATGTTCTGGTTGAGGACCCAATTAAACAGTGATGAAATGGATGTACTGTATGCAAATTGTAAAAAAAAACATAAAAAGCTAATAAATGATACTAAAAAGGATTTTTGTGCTAATAAAATAGAAAGAGCTGATAATAAAAATAGAGCACTATGGAGTATTATTAATGAGCAGCGTGGAGGAAGGAGTAGAGGATGCAGTAGTATTTCATTAGAAGTGAATGGGACCGTAACTTCGAACAACAATTTGATTGCGAGTGCTTTTGCTTCTTACTTTTCTTCGACTGCTAGGGAGCAGGTGGGGCGCCAGTATGTTGATGTTTCCTTTTCTGAGGGAATTGTAGGAGGAAGGAATAATTATTCATTTTTCTTCAAGCCGGTAAACACTTTAACCCACTGAACATCAAACAAGTTTTAACTAAAACGCCGACGCGTTTCAACAGCAATGCTGTCATTATCAAGGCGATAATAAAACTAAATTAAAATAAAATCTACAAAAACAGGTAACCTAAATGTTATGCACGGTCAATCCGATACGCATCATTAATTTCCGATTAACGAAAACAATGACGAATATGGTATAGGTCCTTTGTCACAGTTCATTACACATGACTTATTTTTATATATTTCTAAACTCTTTCGAAAACATTTAGAAACTTACAATTGTTTATTTGTCTAATTAATTTAACATTCGTATGATCGATGTTGTGATCTGTTTCAAAAATGTGTTGGGCAACGCTCGATTTCTCAATTCTATTAAATCTAAGATGAGCCATATGCTCTTTGAATCCAGTTGAGACTGCTCTCCTGGTTTGCCCAATATATTTTTGATTACAATCTTTACAATTGATTTCGTAAATACCTGACTTTTCTAGAGGTTGTATTTTATCTTTAGGGTTAACGATGAGACTTCGTAAACTAGTCCCAGAACTGTAAACTATTCTGAGATCTAGCTCTTTGAAGATTTTACTCAAACCTTTAGTGATAAAGGGAGCGTAAGGGAGGGTCACAACGGGTGAAGCTTTAACATCCTCTCGAAAAGCCGTAGATTCTTTCACAGTTTTCTTATAATTAAACTTCCTAATTAACTTATAGATATGCTGAGGCTGGAAACCATTACACTTGGCCGCATCTTTTATAATTTTAAGCTCTTTCTCATACCTCGCCTTGTTCAAGGGAAAAGTGAGAAGTCTGTGGACCAAAAAATTCAGGCTTGCCATTTTGTGTTGAACACAATGATGTGAATCTGAAGGAATGTAGCGAAGTGTACTGGTTTCCTTTCTATACACGTCAAACTCTAATCTATTGTCATTTCTAATTACTAAAGTATCTAGAAAGGGTAGCTGACCGTTTTCTTCTCTTTCACAAGTGAACTTTATGGTTTCGAACCGATTATTTAATCTATTGAGAAAATCGTCAATATTACATTTTTTAGTGTCAAATATAGCGAAAATATCATCCACATACCTCAACCAAACCCTAGGAAAGTATTCGCTCTCAGATTCTAAGTCCTTTTCAAAACGGCTCATGAAAAGGTTAGCCAAAAAGGGCGACCAATTGCCGTTCCTTCCAGCTGTTCATAAAAACTCCCGTTGAATTGAAAAATATTCTGTTTCATACAGATGTCAGTTAAGCGAATATATTCCTGGACACATTGTTGACTCAAACTATTTTGAAGCAACAAGTCCTCGAGGTATGTCAAGGTGTCTGGAATCGGTACACTAGGAAAGAGAGAACTAACATCAAATGAAATCAATATTTCACCCTCCAGCAACTGAATATTTTGAATTTCTTTAATAAATTCTAACGAATTTTTTACTGCAAAACTAGGTTGCTGTATTGGCAAATTATTAAATTCATTGGTCAGCCATATCCTGCGCGCCGGTATGCGCGCAGGATATATTTTGTTATATTAATGAATTGAAAAACAAAAAATCTTACGGCATTGATGGAATTAGTAGTTACCTACTAAAACTGATTGCAAGTGATATTGTAAAGGTTTTTGCCCACTTAGTGAACTCTTCATTCTTAGCAGGTAAATTCCCTACAGATTTGAAAATTGCCTCTGTGATTCCTCTACTTAAGAGGGGCGATCCTACGTCGATTGAGAACTATAGACCCATTTCTATATTGAGTGCACTGTCAAAGGTGATAGAGCGGGTGGCATATGACCAAATAATTGAATTCTTAAATAAGTATGAACTAATAAGTGCAAGTCAGCATGGTTTTTTGAAGAGTAAGTCTACTGAGACCGCCCTATTTCAATCTATGGATTACGTTTATGATAAAATGGATGATAACAACTATGTGGTAGGCATTTTTTTCGATCTTTCTCGTGCCTTTGACTGAGTGGATGTGGATGTACTATCGGATAAACTGTATAATATGGGTTTTAGAGGCCTAGCTCTGAAGTGGATTGTTTCATTTCTGTCTGGCCGTAGGTTGACTGTGAAGTTGGGTAATTACAACTCTGAGGAATATAATGTTGACTTGGTTGTACCACAAGGGTCTGTTCTTGGCCCACTTTTCTTTCTTTTAATGATAAACGATTTGCCTGGGTATATCGCTGATGGTTTTCCAATACTATTTGCAGACGATACGTCGGTAATTGTTTCGCATAGAGATCCAGATCAGCTTTACCAAATTATAGTAAATGTGTCAGACCAAATGAGTCGCTGGTGTAGTGCAAATTTTTGCAACAAAATTGTTTTTATTCACTGGCAGACTATTTTGGCAACTAGTTTTTATTCTATTTATTGACATTTTTTGATTGTATGTATTTAACTATATGTTGTCTGATATTTTGAAAATGTTTGTTTTTTATATATATATATATATATAGTTTTCATATTTGCTGTAGTATTTGCTCTGTTTACACTGACGCATCAATCCAATATTTATTGGCTTTTGAATAAAGGATATTATTATTATTATTATTACTATTATTATTCAACGGGTCGATGGCCGCAGTGGTTAGGCGGCTGACTATTGTTGTGAGAGGACGATAGGTGCCGGGGTTCAATTCTCTGGAGGGACGGTGACATTTTTTCAGAGAGTTTAATCCCGGATCGACTTGCCATTCGCTGTTGGGAGCAAAGTGATTAACAGCGCGGCATCATAAAAGGCGATATGATGCTGTCACAAAGCCATTTAAACACAACCTACACACAGTAAACTACACCGCAAGAGTTGCAGTGATAGCCAGACAAGTAATACAGCTTACGGAGTCACTGCAACTAAGCACCCACCACACATTAAAAAAAATTATTATTATTATTATTATTATTACATAGTAAGGGTTGCAGCATTAATCAGACAGGCAATACAGATTAAGAAGCCGTGCAACTAACACCTACCACAATTATGTATATTAGATTTGTGCATCTACAATTAACCTCTAGATCCGATCATTTGTGTAATATACGCATATTTCCATTATGTATGTAGTACATAGGTAATCTAACGTTTGCGTAATGCTATTACATAAAATGAACACACAATTATATTTCCCATAAACGTCGATAAAACATCTCACGTCGTCTACTAATCTTTTCGGTTAGTCTCGCATTCATATCAAAGTAATTATATCGAGGAGAAAATATAAGTTGCTTACATACTGGTTTACGCTACCTGCAATTATCTATTGGATGTCTGGATGTTGGTACGCATAAGTGATCTTACACTTTGCATCTAGGTGAGCACAGTAGCTGTAGTATGGTATATAAATGGAGGTGTGTTACGAATTCGTTGATGATCGCGTGAAAGTAGTCACCTATTATACAGTTGGATTCATGAAGAAATCGCTTTAGATTTTTTTTTGTTTTAGAATTAATAGATCGAGTTAATATAGCTAACAAAAAAGAAGTATCATTAATAAAACTGACAAAAAGTCTGAATTCCCGGAATTATATAGAGAGAAATAGACTTTTTTATCCACCTCATGCTAGTGCTTTATATTGCAGAAGACTTCGACTAGCCACCAATAAATGAAACTACTACCAGAGAACTTTAAAGTCAGAATGAACCTTGTCTTGCCTCTCAGGTCAATGCAAATTTTGGATGCAATAATTACCAGTAATTAATAATTTAACGAATTGTTGGTTCCAGCTTTTCTAACAATAATGGGACACTTCTTGCAAAAATAACTGCATACTTTTAACATTGTCTGTTTTCGTCTAAACCTTCCTGCTTTTCAAATGCTACAGGCTTGAACACTTGAAATAATCAAAATAATTTGGACCAGGCACTTGGTTTCATCTTTACTTTTCAGTGGCCAGGCTGTGTTCTTCTTCTAAGATCGTCGGTGTGCACTGTCCTATCGTCTTAATTATACAGGGTCAGGCAAATGTGTGGCAACACCAAATTTCTGGCAAAATTATGGGTTCTACTTGTTTCTAAGAAAGAACTTCATTTAGTTTTATGAATTATCTCTAAATTATGATTTGCCGCATTTTTGAAATACATAATAATTAAATGTATATGATTATTTCTGTGTGTACTGTAAAAATTTATCATCAAACTGTAATATTTTGTGTTCCAATGAACCATGGATCCTAAATTAATGATTAAATTTAAAAGATAATCATGGTTCTTAATTTAAATAACTTTAACTAATAATTGAATGAGCAATGATTGTCAAATGCTATATTTAGGTCGCAATTGTATTCATCAGGTAAACTACCGTTAGCACAATTATAAAGAACAAATCTTAATTTTTTAGCATTGAAATAAAAAATCTAACGGAGTAAGGTCTGGTGATCTTGCTGGCCAAACACCTCTTAATTACTCGATGAGGGAAGTAATGTTCTAAAACTCTAAATTTTCACGAGTTGTGGATTGTAGATCAAGTAGCCACAATATCCCTCTAAGTCAAGGTCTTATCCAAGCTAAAGCTCAAACATTATTTAATAAATGAAAGCTGAAAAGGGAATATATCAGAAACATTTGAGCTAGTAAGCTGGTTTGATAAAAAAAAAAGATCAAACTTACATAATATAGCAGTGAGGGAGAAGCAGCTAGCGCAGATACCCAGCCAGCAGAAGCTTTTCCAATAGAGCTTGCAAAAATTATAGAAGACGGTGGCTACACAAAGCAGCAAATATTCAATGTAGATGAAGCAGGCCTCTTTTGGAAAAAGATGCCATCTAGAATTTATTGCCAAGGAGGAAAAATTGCCTGGATTTAAAGCTGCCAAAGATAGGCTTACTTTGTTGATTGGGGCTAATGCATCTGGAGACTGAAGTTAACGCCTATGCTCATATATCATTCGGAAAATCAAACGACGCTTTAAAATTTATGAAAGTCTTAGAAGCCAGTTTATTTTAAATCCAATAAAAAACGAACTGGATGACTGCTGAATTATTTTCAACAAGGTTCACTGATTATTTCGCCAACATTTGGCTGTGATTATGGTCAAACAACAGAACTATTGCCTTTCTTGGTTCAAGATCCCCTATTGAAATTTTTTAGATAATGCTCCAAGCCTTCCAAGACATATGACTAAGACTTATCAAGAAATTGAAGTTGTATTTTTGCCTCCAAATACAACTTGCTTGCCATTAAGAAATGGACCAATAGTAATTTCATCATTTAAATATTACTACATTAGGCTGACGTTTGCCAAGGCTATAGCTGCAATGGATGCTCAAGTTCACGAGGGATCTAAACAAAACAAACTAAAAGCTTTTTGGAAAGGGTTTACTATTTTGGATGGCATTAAATGTATTCGAGATGCATGGGCTGAAGTCAAAGAATCTAATCTGAAAGGCGTTTGGAAAAAGTTGATTCCGTCCTTAATGATAAGTTTTTGAAGGATTTTCATGACTCTATGGATACTTTGATCAACTTCCAACGTTGTGGAAATGGCTGTACAGCTGGAACTGGAAGTAGAAGCTGAAGATGTTAGAGAGCTATTTCAGTCTCATGATCAGCCGCTGAGTGACGATCATCTTCTGGCAATGGAAGAACAAAGAAGACTGTTTACCGAACAGGAGGCCATGTCTGTAGATATACCTCAGCCACAGGAGATAACCACTAAAGAACTCGAAGTTGGAATCGCCAAAATAGAAAGCACAATGGCATACTGGGAGAAGGTGGATCCCAATTTTGACAGAAGTTCAAGGGTGAATAGTGGGCTAGAGCACCAAATCGCTTGTTACAGAGAACTTCTGAGGGAAAGGAAGAAGACACCGATGAGACAAACGTCCTTGCTTTCCTTTTTCAACAGAGCAATATCCACTACCTGTAGGAAATTCTGCCCCTCTTGATTTTTATCCACAAAATTATTAGCTAAATGGAATTGAAAAAGATGATACATACATACATACATATCAGTATATATCTATCAAACATTTATTTTAGAATAAAATACTTATTTTTTACTTATTACCTGCTATAGTTTTTATTTTTTAAATTAATCGTTTCATTTAATTGTTTCACACATTCATAAGTACTATATGTGTACGTATTTAAGTGTCAAATGAACTTACAACGACAATAAATGTTATGCTTCGCTTGTCGTCGATTTTCGAGTTTCGTCGGAGGTCTGGTCCGTAACCCGTCGAAAGAGCGAGGTATTCCTGTACTACAAAAACTTCATTTAGGTTATTTTTTAATAGAACCCATAATTTTGCCAGAAATCTGGTGTTCCCACACATTTGCCTAACCCTGTATGTACATAGAGGGTGGGCCATCTAACGTTTGGAATTTGAACTATTACTTATTTTAATTTTGACAGATAGAATGACATTAACGAATTGACAGAAAATTAGTTTTATTTTTGACATTTGCAATGACGTTTTACGCTTGAACAAAAATGGCAAACATTGAAAACTTACTTCCAAAGTGGTGAGTCTTCAACCCAAACTGTAACAGTCATATTTCTACTTCGTGCTTGAGGTTGTGTCAATTCTTGAGCACGCGATTTTGATGATTTTGACACGTCAATGTCAAAATCGCGTGCTAAAGCATCGGCACAACCTCAAGCACGAACTAGAAATACGACCATAACTTAGTTTGTGGATCAATTCGTGAAGGAAACTGAATGAATTGCATTTCCAAAAATTGAAGAGGATGACATGAGCGAGAGGTTTTGTTTCAATACGACGATGCTACTTGCTGTGCTTTTTAGCCCGTTGGGCTATATTTTTTGTGGGGGTCGTTAAGGATAAATGTTACGCTAACCATCCAGAGACGATTGAAGCCTTGAAACACGACATCGAAATTGCCATTCATAAAATTCAAGCCCAAACAAGCAAAAAACAAGGGCCAACGGTGACAGTCATTTGAATAATGTTGTGCTTCGGGATTTTTGAACTTATTGAAAAAGCAACAGAATGTGTAGCATCTATAGTTGCAGACTCAAAAGAGGACCCTTATTTCTCAACACCCAAAATTGAAAATAACATTAATGAAATGCATTTAATAAGATCAAAGAAATATTACCTGTATCGTCTAGCAATTTTAAACTTTGAAAAGATTATGTTTCGATTGCTTTTACTACTGTATAATAGAGTCCTGTTGTGGCATAGGATTTGTTGGCTGTTAGGGAACATTATTGACTCTTCTGAAATATCTTCTATCACTATTTAGGTATACTATATAAACAGAAATTATTATGAAGAAACTCGGTAAGTATCAAGATGAATTCCATAAAGCAATTATCAAGGAAAATGACGACAGCCAAGAACGTATGTTGCACATATCTTTATATATTACATGTACTATCAGCTTAAGTACGCTTAAAGTTTGCAGCCAGCAATGGGAACGCGTGGAAAGGAGTATTAATTGGGTTCAAATAAGACTCCTTTATACAAGAATACACGAATGTTGTATACTTTCATAACTTTATATCGATCAACGTATGTATATACACACTTGATGTACGTTTATTACTAGTTTATAAGTTATTAGTTTACGAACCTATACACACCATTCACACACGGTTGTACGGTTTGTGCAATTATACACATTAATGATCAGCACACTGATTACGTATCTATTTAATCTTGTGTACCTACAGTGTGTATATAATTTATGGACTGTAATTACTCAATAGGACGATTTTTTTTATGATTTGTCATAAATTCTACTTTTACGATTCTGTCCTAACATATCTAGATTGTGTTACGATTTTATTAAAAAATGTAGTCAGTGGTAAAAGCTTTGGTTGTTTATGATCAATTTATTTGTAACAATCTTGTCATGGTCATAAACTATTTATGCTATCTTTTTTATACATATAGAAAAGGTAGTATTGTGTGACGCAATTTTTCTAATAAATCATATATTCTATTCTAGATTAAGCCATTCATATCTGATTGTCCTTAGACAAACCGAATATGCACCTTTAAACGTATACCTATATTGTAATTTCCAGAAAAAACTATTATACATATGACAAGCAGTAATAATTTATACAATCACGTTTATCTTAAAGTAAAGTGGCAATAATTCATAGTAAGTACTTTCCCTTTACATATAAAATGAGTATAAATATTCACTTTTGCATTAGATAGTGATGAAGATACGCACTGCTTCAATGTAGGCACTCTTTGCACACATGAGCAAGTGATTTTCTAAATTAATTTTATTTTAAGAAAAGCAGTTAATATGTAATTTTTTAAAAAATCAAGTTTACTCTTACGAAGAAAAGTCATTGTCTTGTGTCAAAAAAGAACTTACTTCTCTGAAGAAAATGAATGGAAAAAAGTCAACTTTCTTGGCCTTAGAAAACACTTTTCTCAGTGCATGAGCAAGTGATCGAAATTAATTTTATTTCTAAGAGGAAAGCAGTAAATATGTATTATCTTTTTCAAATATCAAGTTGGGGATGGCCTATTGGGGCCTCTCAAATAAGTCGAAAATTCAGAAAAAGTTGAACCGAATAATAAATGAGAGTCACAAATGCAGTAAGTGGAAAACACTGTACATTTCGTGCTTGTAATGAATAAGCTTACATTTATATTGCAAATGAGAGTGGATTCAGTCGGCTTAATCACGAAGAGAATTGGCTCGATAACTTAAAAACCATAACAGTTAGAATAGTGCTCTCACAGACTTTTTTTTGGAGAAAATTTCATGTAAATTTCAAAAAAAGTCTTAAAAGTTTTTTGATATCTTCTGTCGTTAAAGCTAGGAGAAAGAAAGGGACAATTTCCCTCTTTTTTGCGAGTCCAGCTTTAACCGTATGAGATATCAAGAAAACTTGTAAGACCTTGTAGAGCATGAAATTTTCTACAAAATGTCGAGGAGAACACTATTCTAATTGTTATGGGTTTCAAATTCTCGAGCCCATTTTGTTCGTGGCACCGACCGTAGGTTCATGATTTGTACAGTACTATTACAGCTTTGACATCAGGAAAACTAACCTCAAAACATTTTAAAGATTGGATTACAGATGCTTGCTTGAGTGTAAGTTTTCACGATCGTCGTTTACTGCCTTGAAGTCTTTCGGTTGTTGTCTTTAGGTGAGCAATGTAAAAAATCTTTAAAAACACTCTCTAAAAACTTTAGAAACTCTTTCTTTTCAAGCAAGCTTACAGCATGAGGATTAGCGAAACGTCCAGATCATACTTACCTATGTAGCTTCGACATAAATGCTTTCATGGCAAACGCTGAATTCGAATGCGCACTGCTACTAGATTCCTGGACTGATTTTTGTCCAACTGATTATCAAAATTTAGTATCCGCAAACAAAAAGAGATTTCGACTTTAATTTTGTCGGAACTTCCACTTCAAAGATACTCTATTTATTTAGGGCTGGTTTTCATAATAACCTGTACCATCGTTGCTGTTTATCCAGCAACAAATCAAAAGCAGCAGTGCAGTCGTCAGATAAGAAGATGAAAACGTTGTCCAACGTGCTTTCTAATAAGTCTCAGTTGTAGTAAGAGCGGCATTGCCTATCGGGAACTGGACATCTAAAAAATGTTACTATTACATTCTTATCATTTTTGCAAATCCACAAGTTCAATCGTTTCTGAATGTTTTGGGTCACCTGTTTTTCTTTATCAGTTAATACTAGCAGATAGAACATCGGTAACTCCAACATCCTTGTTCTTTTGAGGTTAAAAATTATTGTTAATTCCAAGCTCTACATAAGAATGTTAGAAAGATATCTCATCTTAGAACTTATTCGAAGGAAATTACTAAATACTGCTCTCTTATTTCAAGGGCAAAAGCCAGAAGAGATGTTTCAAGGCAAACATTTTTGCATTGAAGTTCGCTTTGTCGACGTTGCACAATTTTGCATCAACAATCAAAAATTGTATTCCAGTTGATGAAGAGCATTTACAATTTTTTTTTTTAAAAAAAATGTCAATAATAAATCCAACAAATCTAGTTGTATATCAGAGTTATGAAACAAGATGTACAAGGATTTTATTTGAATAATAAAAGGGGTAGTCTAATTTGGGGAACCCTGATAAAAAATCGGTTACACCAACAACACCACAACGTTTAATTAATTATTCGGAACACAGTCCTTGAAATCACAGTCAATACTAAAGTTATTAGAGTTAGAATTAAAGTTATCTAAGTGGAATTGAATCAAATTAAATTACTTAAATTAATTTTTTTTTTAAGATTTATTGTTCATACGTTTAATGTCCCTCTTTATTTTGACTTGCATGTAGATTGTCTCCAGAAACACACATACATATACACATCTACATTATACTAAATAATCTTGTAACAAAGCCATGGGAACACATTAACACAGCAAGAGTTGCACTGTATAGTTTAGATAAGCGTTTATTATTACAGATCCGATTAAAACAATTAATTCATAGCTTTAAAACTTTTGTTTCTATTAACGGGTCTTGCAGGGGCCCCTGGTCAACAATCTCTCAAAATCTTTCTTGGCGATATGAAATGATGCAGCTACCTGAGCTAAACAACTTAATTGCAGCTTTGAAATTCCCGAAAACTAATTTATAAGAGATTTACCTTAATCTAAAAGTCACCAACCGATTATTATATTAATCATGCTCTGCAATGAAAACGCCATAACATCTTCTATTTTATTGCAAAATAAATTTTATAGAGCACAACATTTTCATACTATTAACATCCTTTTTTCCCCATTAAAACCTGATGACGTATGCTTACAGAGTGCACCATATTCATCGCAATTAATAGTAATTATTTCAGGATAATTCGTATGTAACTGCACGTGTAATTAGGGGGCTTGCTCTACACACTAAACTCTACATCAGGTAGGTATGTGAATCGGTAAGTTGCGACACAAATTCCGATGCCCCCATCTAGTCATCTTACGTACTACGTCCCAACGTTCCATACCCGTCTCCTCTTGTATGTGCCGCTGCTGCCACCATCGTGGCTTGCCTTTTCACTATTTCCACAGCCCAATGAGGTATTACCGCTGTCTTATTGAATAATGAATTGCATTTGCTAAATGTTACTCGTCGTTACTCTGCCTCTTGCGCCTTTTGACTAAAGAATGACGGCTATAGCGAGAGCAGCTTCTAATTAGTTTGCCAAACGTTGCAGACATACATTAAATTCGTTTTCTGTAATTAAAATGCTACGTTATTTATTTGTCTTGTACATTTACGAATACAACTATATATATTTCTCGAGTAGATATAATTATTTTTCAAGTAATCATGCAATTGTTGAAAAAACGCACAATCCCTCAGGCTAGTATCAATACCTGTTCAAATCATATTTTCCCTACATTACATTAACTTGTTGATGTTATCTTTCTTTTACTCTTCATCGATTCTACTATCGTAGTTATAATTAACTTTAAAATTAACGCAAATGTAAGCTACTTTACGCTAATACGACCGTTATTATGCAGCACTTTTAATTAACAAATGAAAGATTCCGAAGGCTATAATAGGGATTACCTTCTTAGTTACACTGTTGTATGTTTATCGATAAGTTTGCACATGACCGGGGCAAACTTCGTCTGGTAATGTGCAATATGTTCGTAGGTGTAGTTGTCTGTGGTACGTCTGGACTTTGGCGTTTCTCTCTCAATCTACCTGTCTTATCAAGACCGCCTGTCACGAGCAGAGGTGCTCGCTACGTCACTAATATTTCATAGTTGTTGGGCAGAACACGCCAATGCCAACATCCTATAATATATTTAGCAAAACATCTGCATGGATAAAATTATTCACGTCCTATAAGTATTAATTTAACAAACTTTTCCTTGTAAATTAAACGATATTTTTCTCTTAAAACGAAGTACTTGTTTTCATCTTTAATACGATGCAGTAAACCATGACAATTTATTCAGCCGTGGATGCTGTCAAATAATACTACGTGTGCTGTTACGGTATGTTGTGCTCACCCGCTGTGGTTTAGTTGAATAATATTTTTACATTCCATTAGAGTCGAAAAAAGCTAGAGTATCGCTGGTAGACAATAGGTTAGAACAACACCAACTTGGATCTTACAGTAGGAAACAATAGCATAGAGATCTAGAAAACATTTAAAAGTGTACTTTAAATACATCTGACCACAACAAAAACTATTATTTCTTTAGATTTTTCAATTTGAAATAAATAGAAGACGTATAAGCGTTTAAAACAACTGTTTGAACTTTTTTACAAAATATTTATAATAGGATTTTTGTAAATACAATGGATATTTAACGTATAATAAACGTTTAATATATTACCTTAATTATACAGCTCTATAAGTGCAGTGATTAGCTCTATAAGTGCAGTGATGTCAGATTGTGTATTAGTTTTCAGGAACTTCAAAGCTGCAATTAAGTTGGTGACTTTTGTTCAGTTAGGACCATTTCTACAAGATCAGTTAATAGAAACTAAAGTTTTAAAATTATGAATTAATTGTTCTAATCGGATACTCTTGCCTTGTAAATGAATGTTTTATCGGGCTTTGTTACTGTAACTGTTACAACATTACTTAGTATAATGTAGATGTGTGTATGTGTGTTTTTGGGACAATCACCTTCTCACAGGTGATTTTTTTGTCGGAGATTTGTCTCCCGGTCAATCTATCATTTGCTGTTGGAGACAAGGAGGTGATTAACAGCACAGCATTATAGACACATTTACAAACATACAAACTACACAGCAACAGTTGCAGCGATAATCAGATAAGAAATACAGCTTAAGAAGCGACAACTAGCACCCACCCACCCAGCAATTTACTGTCAATTATAGTGTTGTTTTTGAGTCACTTTTATCACTAGAAACGCATGAGCATACTGCAATATCTGCAAAACGTAGCATTGAAGTCACCTTGTTAATCGCACATCGCTTGTGATGTGGAGGAATGTGAATGGAGGAAAAAACAAAAAAAAATTGCTTCTCCGAAACAAACATTTTAGAGAGAATTGTTGTCGTAATAAATGGATTATCTTGCAGAAGTGTCGCCTTCACAGGAGCCTAGTGAAAGATGTATTTGGTAAGATACATAATGCTAGTTGAATTACTAGCAAAGTTTGATCACCTTTTAGCTAAGCACAATGAAATACATGCAAGCCAAGGATTCAGAAGCATTCATCCAATTATTGGATAAGAATACACTTAGATAGATACTTTAGCGACGAGTTACAAAAAGTTCAAAAGTTCTCCTCTTCTGTAGTACTCAAGACTCAATAAACAATTACTGCCATTATTTTAGAGTTAGAAAAGTCTTAAAAACTCACGACGTTAGTCCTATGACAATGCATCAAAGAGTCTCGAATATACAATAGTCTATAAGCAAAAATTTAAAATCAAACACCACTCACTTTCTTCGTTCCTTGTTCTGGTATCTCTTTTTAAATTTGATAGGAACTTCGGCCACTCAGTCTTATATAGATAGTTTTCACTTCTTCAAATTGTTGTAGATAGTGCATGTTTTTATTTAAAGTCAACTTGATGATGAAAAGAAAGGCTACACGAAATGAGAAGAATCAAACAAACAGACAAAAGAATGAGTCAAAACATACAGAATGAAGAAACAGGACTTGTAGTTATTTTTGATAGTGTGTTTGTTGATTGATAAAGCACAATAAGTAAAGTTCCACAAATCTTCATTATGATTAGATTAATTTCCTTTACTAAAAGTCACAGAAGCAATTTATCTCAATCCATTAATAAGATTTAAATTTAAAAAGATTGCTGATTTATAATTACAATCTTTGTTATGATAAGTCTATTAGTTTCAGGAGAAAGTCACTATCTCAATCCATTAATATGAGAGATAAGTTCCAGTCTTTTTTAGATCAAAAAGATGTTTTAGATTAAGAGTCTTTTCTAGTACAAAAAATTTCATTTTTAAAGTCACTAAACGTTTTCTGTAACAAAACATTTTTAAAGATAAATCTGTAATTATATCATTTACAAAAATATTGTTTTGTTTGTAAAGTATTACAAGTTTCTCTTCTTCTTTAATGAAAGCTTTATGACTAAAATTAATTCTTCAGTTTGCATTTTTCAGTGTCCACCCACCTCAATCCAGTACATATGATTTGTGGCTGTAAGTAATTAGAGGGGCAGAAAGTTGGTGGTCCATCCTAATCAAAAGTATAAATCTGGTACTATCGTCTTCTTTAGGTGAAGATTTAAATTTTCGCAGCAGCATATTTTTGTGAAATGGGTGCTAATTGCAGCAACTCTTACTGTGTAGTTTTTCTGTCTCTACAGTTGTGTTCAAACGACTTTGTGACAGCATTATATCGCCTTTATAATGCTGCACTGTTAATCACTTTGCTCCAAACAGCCAAAGGTAGAATAATCTGAATTCAATTCGTTGAGAAAAATATCGTTGCAACACAACTAACGACTCCGCTGTGTTTGCCTCATTCATGTTTTTGTTTGTCGTTGTCTGCAAAGGTCAAATCAGGACGAAATTAGCGCAAACAAAAAAAAACTGCATTGCTCTGAAATTTTCTAGGAAAGGAAATCCACCCTTAGCATCACTCTCCTTCTTCCGATACTGCTGCCACAGTTCAGCAGCATGCGAGGTCCACTCCTCCTTGAGTCTCAAACTGAAGCTAATCGTTTATTTGACTTTTCACAGACCGATTCTCACCTATGATTCCGTTACATGGTCTAATACAATCAAGTTTCAAACGCAGAGAGTTAACGTTCTTCAAAATCGTGCTCTACAAATTATCGTAGCGACCTTATGATTTGTCTCTAATTTATAAATTCACAGACACCTGGATATACCATCCCTAAGCGACTATGCGAAGACCCTGACCAGATCCACCTTAGAAAGATGACACCGGTTTGAAAATCCTTTACTCCAACACCTTCGAGAGTTGGTTCCTGACAGGCTTCCATCACTAATAAGTACGGGGTACAACGTAAAGGCACGACCTAGTCTCTTCCTCTGCAGAGTTTGGAAGGCTTAGTAGTAGATGTCTTGTCCTGCTCTAGGAGTATGGGTCATCCGAGGATGTTATTGACAATTGAAAGGAAGTTTAGATCGTCAGCCTAACGCAGCACACTTCTATACTTTTGTTTCGCATATTGTATCCACCAATTCATTAACGCTGTACACTTCTATACTTTTGTTGTCATTATTTTGCTAGTATCTTTTGTATTAATAGTGTAATTGTTCTCCAATTTTCACACTTTGTTCTGTCTCCTAATATTCCACAGTTCTTTTGGGTATTGTGATGATTATATTACCCTCTTTCCATTCGTCTGGAATTATTTCTTCTTTCCAAATTTTTTGTATTAGGCATGTTATGATTTCTACATTTTTATATTTAAGCCGGCTTTTATTTGTTCATTGTGCATTTTTGTCTGCTTTGTTGTTTTTTAGACGTTTGATAATGTTTTCTATTTCGGAAAGCTTAAGAATGTTTTAAATAAGATAATTTTTTTACTAACTTTTTACTTTTCTTTCATATACTACACAGCATCTTAAGCTCCAAGAACAATTTAGTAAATCCGACATAAAATTATACCTCAAACAACTTAAAATATCCTTCTTATCAATATAGTATCTTAATTTGTAATAGTGGAACATTTTTAGCGTACAATATTTTGCACTAAAACCTGACCGACATCATTGCTAATCTTATATTTCCTTCCAGTCATCCATCACTACACAACCGTGAATAGACAGTCGATTTACTCAGATTCACCTGCAGCGGTACGTCGACGAAGTTTATGGTCAATCAAGTTTTCAATTGTTTCACGGGGGTTGCGTTTTTTCCCTACCTTCGCTGCGGTACCAAGATTTACAGCTCATCTAGCTTTCATCACCATTATTGTTGTCGTCTCGCAGATGATTCTCGCTCGCGATAGCTCGTTCGGGGAGTGAAAGGCCTGTGAGTCATTTGTTGATAGGATTCGATAACAGGCGGTGTACAACCGTTAATCGCGGAGAATACTGACCATAATAATAACGTTTAAATTCGTGTGTATGCACGGTCGAATCGTAGCTTATATAAATATGTTACCGATTTATCTCTTTGTGTGTTACCAAATTATTGGAGTGTAACAATAGGATATATCCAATAAATCTTTATTTTTAAATGCATGATCTAAGAGAGCTGGTTAAAAGCTAAAGGAATCAACTCAATAATCCTTAAATAAAGCGTAAAATCCACAAAATGAATTCCTTACCTGTTTACACTAGCGATAGCATCTTTTCAAATGTACGCGTATACATTTTGCAATCTCATTGTCCCATCTCCTCTCTCACCTCACATCATCGGTTACGCTTCCATCCGATTTTCAATTTTTATTTGTGATGCATATTAAAATAATCTCCAGATCATGCGTGCACCGCGTTAAAAAGGAACGTAGAACAGGGCAAAAACCGAACGGATACTGACAACAATAAAAGTCAAAAACTCTATTATTCCTTTTATTTCATTATTGACTTTTTCTAGAGAGCCCGTACGATATTATAATACTGTAACGTATAGAATCGCTCGGCACGAGTGTATGTCGTGCCTTGATATATGGGGTGATAATGTTCTACTTGTATAATACCTTCACATACATGCATATTTTATCAACTCATCAATTACTCCGTAGTAGTTAGGTTGAATGGGCAGCATGTCCGAAGGAGTAGATAAGGATGGTCAGCATAGAAAGGTACATATATAGAGTATGTAAAGATCTACTATAGTGATGAAACAAACAATAAGATCGATACCCTATGTAACTTCGACTTCACAATAATCTGTACTCGTATGTATAAATTTAATTCAAGAAACATATGAAGTTTAGATTTAGACAGGATACTATATCAAACATTCTCCGCCAATTTAATCCATAAAAAAACGTATTAGATATATAAATGCAACAACTGTATTTGTATAAATAGAAGAAGAACCATTGTTCAGAATTGTATAAAAAAAGTACGAGGTCCTGAAATGATCTCTTAAAAAATCCAGGGCACAAGGAAATATTTCAGACAATCTACAAAGATTTCTGAAGGATTTCTCCCGAAAAAATCTATTTAAAAACAACAGACCTGGATTCGGCTAGTTCATCAGGGCATCACTCAGATATAACTACAAGAGTACATGAAGCTGTATCTTCTGCAAGCAGTTGCGTATCAGAATCAGAATTAGAGAGACGAAAATGGCTCACGAGTTTAAAGAAATACATAGAAAGCAAGGATTTGGAGTTATATTTTGAAAAACCCGATCAAGACATATGTATAAGGAGACAATGAGATAAGCTTCCCTGCAGAAGAAGCAGAATGTTGGTGGGTGATTGTTTCCTCAAAATAGGTTAGCCCGAAAAGGATCGAGAGTTCGTCTCTCGGGGTCATCACACTCGAGTAGTCGAGAAAAATAAAAATTGGTCAATCCGAAGGAAGTTCGATGACTACTAAAAATTTTTGACTATACAGCTAGGGTGTTTCATCTTCTGATAATGCTCTAAAAAACTGTGCCCTGCACCAAGACTATCCAATAAAGAAGAAATACAAATTTCCCAAGATAGTTGACTTGCTTCTAAAATAGATTGCAAGATTAAGATTCAATTTTAACTTGGCTTCACGAAGACGTTGGAATACCGCTTCTAAATTCCTCAGATGAGCATCAAATGACTTTCCAAGCACGATTACGTCATCAAGGTATACAAGACATATTTCTCACGATAGTCCTCTTAACACGTTTTCCATAAGCGTCTCAAATATTGCTGGGGCATTACATAACCCAAATGGCATCACGTTGGACTGCCAAAGTCGTTTTTGGGCTCCAAATCCACTATTAAATAAAAATAAACCTTGTTTCTGTTATTATTTTGCAATGAAAATGATTTCTAATATTGTTATCTTCAACCTTTCTAACCATGCTCTACGAGACGTCGGTGCACGACAAGCAAGAGTGGATAAAGAGGGAGAGGGAAGGGGGATAAAGTAAAGGACGCCACATGTCAATATCACGACTCTACAGAAGATGACGTTGAGCATACCTTCTTCGACTGCGAGAGATGGAGTGACTACACCTGTCTGGAATCGACCACTGGCAGAAGATCGCCACGTTCGTCGAGAAGGTCCTGAAGGAGAAGAAGAGAGAAACCCAAGCAATGGAGGCAGCCGAGCGAAGCTAATTACAAAGCCCATCCTGAAGTAATACGGCCAGCGGTTCCGGTATGAAGCAGATTCATCAACAATGGAAATGGATTCTACACCTGACAAAGTCAGGCTTTTTAGTGGGTGCGAGCCTCACACACCGGGCACGGGTCTCGTCCATGATGGTGCGTTTAGGCATTTTTCCTCACTTAAAAAAAAAGAAAAAGCCATGCCCTCCAATTGAAGCAGATTCATCATCAACAATGGAAAGGCAAAATGACAATATGAAACAATCACAATTAGCACTTCCCACAACTTCCCAAGATATTTCAAAAAATGTACCTAAGAGGGCGGAAATTTGAAGTGAATTAAAATATGATAAGTGTGTGTCAAGCTTAGTACTACAGAAATAGTCATATCTTCTAGTGATTGCAAATATTTCTTCTACAAAATCCTGTGCACCGTTTTCCAAATTTACTGGTTTTATATGCTGTCACTTCTTCTCTCTTCTTATAAAACTTGCCCTTCGGATATTTCTTACAAGCCTTTTGAAAATGATTCATTCCATTACAATAATTACACTTTTGACCAAAAGCTTTGCAGTTCTTCTTATCGAAAACATGCCACTCCGCAGAATTTAGAAAGTGCTTTTTTTTTACTAACTGGTCTAAGCTGTCTAATTTACTTTAGAATTTGAAGCAACTTTTTATAATTTCCTCAACTGGTCTTCTGCAATTTCATTGGGTCGACAGGTATTTATTACCTCGTCAATACTTATGTTGTTAATTTTAATAAATTTAGACCACTGTGAAGTATTCTTAATACCTACAATCAATCTATCTTTCAACAATTCTTGTATGTTTTATTCGTCTTAGCAATAATCTTCTTCTCTATTATTCTCAATACATTATCACTGATGTTTTATCTGCATCAGTTATCTGAGAGTTATCATATTTCATCAATGCATTTGCACCTATTGCTGACAATAAATCAAATTCCTTTCATTATCTTCGACGGGCCAGGAATTCAGATTACTAGCTAGATAAAATAGGTCCCATCACATTTTAAAATTTTCATAATTTTCCAGCATATTGCCTCCTTCGACCTCTAATGGCTGCGGCCATGGTGCATTGATATTTTTTATATCAATGTTGATTTTAAATTACTCTTATTTGTTCATTTAATAGAGTCAATTTTCTGTCTGTTTAGCTATCAGTTCTAATATTTTTGTATCCATGATTATTCTTTGGAGCGTACCCAATTTTGATCTTACAATAATTATTAATAAACTCCTTCTTCCGAATGTTTATTGATTGCCACGACCTGACATTACATATAAACATATAATACAACAACCACCAAAGAATTAAACACAAACAATTTGGGCAAAAACACAGAAAAGAAAGAAATCGTTTTTTTCAACAGTCTATAATCAAATTGCCAAAACATTGTTTCGATCCTTGACAGTGTCAATAACTGTCAAAAACTGTAAAAAAATGTGTAAAGTGAGGAAGGAGGAACCCATTTCCCATTGGTAACAAAGATTTATTGAGATTCGAAACACTTTACCACAACAATAATAATCTTTCACCATTTTAATTATCATTGTTTGGTTAAAGATTCTATTTTTTCTCTACGACTGACAAGCCTCTGCAGAAAGGGGGATTCAAGAGCACATCAATGCTAACCGAAGTGATATAGGAGACTTACTAGAACCTTTCTTTTGTGTTCCTAACAGTAGATTTAGGAACGAGGACAATCCAACAACAAGAAGCTAATGAAAGTTTGTTTCTCTGGAGAAGAATGGAGCAAAGGTTTCGGCCAATTGGCAATGTTGATAGCCTCACGAGATCAAAATCTCGGCACCTATATAAACCAGAGCAGATTTATGATTAAAGAGTCTTGTTTGTCTTTGCAAAAAGAGATATATACCTATAATAAATAATTTCTCAATCACCGAATTAGAAATTAAAAAAACAAAAGAGATCTAGCACACCAATTCGAAACTAATAATAATGAGAGCCGTTCCAGTCACGTATTTTATTTTGTCTCTATTAACCGACCTCTTTATTCTTCAGTTTTAAATTCAATCCCACCATCGCGATGCGTAGCGAATTACAAAACTATCATTCACTTATATGGTGGGTGTTATTATACAATATTGTTACTATTATATTCCTTAGTAAGACGTAAGTGGTTTGTGTAATATATTTATTAGTTATGTATTGAAGTTTGGATAAGATTCGCTATACATATCTACATCATAATGGAAACCACGGAGCCGTGAACCACGCTCTGACTTGTCATTCTACGTCTTCGTTTTTTATTTTGATACCTGCCTTCTCATGCGTTTAGCCAAGTTCATTGTGTTATTTTAGGGTGTGTTAATGGGTATTGTTGGCATCGCCATTAAAGCGCCTCGGTTATGCCCGCGTAGCTTAATATACTTACACTTATCTGCTGATTTATAAACGAAGGGCAGCAATCAGAATATACGTTCGACTTACGTAAATGTGTAACTGCTGTCAGGACGTGCGATGTTCGACTTTCATCGTTGGTCGAAACGCATCGTTTATCATCTTCGATATGTGTGTAGAACCTCACCTAATAGGTATCTATAATATAAAGCTATAGTGCCTGGTGTAGTGGTTGGGTACACATAGTATTGTGTATATAGAGATTTACTTACAATTAGTAACACCTGCATTTAGAGGAATGAAGCGTTGAAATGTTTTCTTGTTTGCGGATTTGTCTATGTGAATATGTATGATTTGAACTAGCTGAAATATGTTTGCAAAAATATCAGAATTGTTACAGTGATTGATGCATCCTTTCTGTTTCTTGAAAAACCAACAATGACAATCCTTAACAGTACAGAAGTACGATCCTAGGAAGCAGTTTGCTGAGCCTGCATTAAAATGCATCAAAGCTGAAAACTGCAGGCAACAATTCTACCAACACCCCCTCCCCGTCAAATGGCCTAGTAGTAGTGGTTGTTCTATATTTTACTGACTGTGAGTCTGTGGGGGAGGCGGGGAGAAAAGGGGGGCTTTGGGGACTATATCATAAATAGAAGATCAGATAGATGTTCCCCTGAAGAGTACGCCATAGGACAGATGACCTTGGAACGTGGAGTGATAAGCAAGTATAGAGTCTTGTTTCGTGACTATTGTTTCAATTGCAACAATCCCAACCGGAGGTTTCTTCGCCAATTCATTTACATAACTCATCCAGCTCATGCAATCCCAAAAACTTCACACTTCTTCCCTCTTCTTCACGCTTTGTTTGTATCACTAGTGTCTATGTTTGTTTGCAACTAACTATGACAGCTTTTCCTAGGAATTCTTGTAATTGTCTTGCCGAATTATCTTCATTTTCGTGTTTTATTAGAATTGAAGTATCGAGAGCATATAAGCATAACTTCACCTCTGTTAATCTAAACGAGAGGACAAACTACCAAGAAGTCACATTAACGCGTTTGAGCGCTGTGACCGCTCGAAATTGATACATTTTCTGGACAATTTTTTCATCATATACATGACCTAATATTACCTAGCTCGATAACCGTTTGATGAATCTGCTTCCCCCTCGGCAAGTAGGTTCACCTTGTTAATCTAAACGAGAGGCCAAACTCCCAGCAAGGCACATTAACGCGTTATAGAGATAAATTTTCTCGAGAACCGTTTGATGAATCTACTTCGCTCTCGGCCAGATGGTTCACCTTGTTAATCTAAACGAGAGGACAAACTACCAGGAAGGCACATTAACGCGTTTGAGCGATGTGACCGTTCAAACTTTCATAAATTTTCTGGACAATTTTTTCATCATATAAATATTAGCTAGCTCGATAACCGTTTGATGGATCTGCTTCCCCCTCGGCAAGTAGGTTCACCTTGTTAATCTAAACGAGAGGCCAAACTCCCAGCAAGGCACATTAACGCGTTATAGAGATAAATTTTCTCGAGAACCGTTTGATGCATCTACTTCGCTCTCGGCCAGATGGTTCATCTTGTTAATCTAAACGAGAGGACAAAGCCCAAGGAAGGCACATTAACGCCTTTGAGCGCTGTGGCCGTTCAAACTTTCATAAATTTTCTGGACAATTTTTTCATCATATAAATATTACCTAGCTCGATAACCGTTTGATGAATCTGCTTCCCCCTCGGCAAGTAGGTTCACCTTGTTAATCTAAACGAGAGGCCAAACTCCCAGCAAGGCACATTAACGCGTTATAGAGATAAATTTTCTCGAGAACCGTTTGATGAATCTGCTTCGCTCTCGGCCAGATGGTTCATCTTGTTAATCTAAACGAGAGGACAAACTACCAGGAAGGCACATTAACGCGTTTGGGCGCTGTGACCGTTCAAACTTTCATAAATTTTCTGGACAATTTTTTCATCATATAAATATTACCTAGCTCGATAACCGTTTGATGAATCTGCTTCGCTCTCGGCCAGATGGTTCATCTTGTTAATCTAAACGAGAGGCCAAACTCCCAGCAAGGCACATTAACGCGTTATAGAGATAAATTTTCTCGAGAACCGTTTGATGCATCTACTTCGCTCTCGGCCAGATGGTTCATCTTGTTAATCTAAACTAGAGGACAAACTACCAGGAAGGCACATTAACGCGTTTGAGCGATGTGACCGTTCAAACTTTCATAAATTTTCTGGACAATTTTTTCATCATATAAATATTAGCTAGCTCGATAACCGTTTGATGGATCTGCTTCCCCCTCGGCAAGTAGGTTCACCTTGTTAATCTAAACGAGAGGCCAAACTCCCAGCAAGGCACATTAACGCGTTATAGAGATAAATTTTCTCGAGAACCGTTTGATGCATCTACTTCGCTCTCGGCCAGATGGTTCATCTTGTTAATCTAAACGAGAGGACAAAGCCCAAGGAAGGCACATTAACGCCTTTGAGCGCTGTGGCCGTTCAAACTTTTATAAATTTTCTGGACAACTTTTTCAGCATATAAATATTACCTAGCTCGATAACCGTTTGATGAATCTGCTTCGCTCTCGGCCAGATGGTTCATCTTGTTAATCTAAACTAGAGGACAAACTACCAGGAAGGCACATTAACGCGTTTGAGCGCTGTGGCCGTTCAAACTTTCATAAATTTTCTGGACAATTTTTTCATCATATAAATATTACCTAGCTCGATAACCGTTTGATGAATCTGCTTCCCCCTCGGCAAGTAGGTTCACCTTGTTAATCTAAACGAGAGGCCAAACTCCCAGCAAGGCACATTAACGCGTTATAGAGATAAATTTTCTCGAGAACCGTTTGATGAATCTGCTTCGCTCTCGGCCAGATGGTTCATCTTGTTAATCTAAACGAGAGGACAAACTACCAGGAAGGCACATTAACGCGTTTGGGCGCTGTGGCCGTTCAAACTTTCATAAATTTTCTGGACAATTTTTTCATCATATAAATATTACCTAGCTCGATAACCGTTTGATGAATCTGCTTCGCTCTCGGCCAGATGGTTCATCTTGTTAATCTAAACGAGAGGCCAAACTCCCAGCAAGGCACATTAACGCGTTATAGAGATAAATTTTCTCGAGAACCGTTTGATGCATCTACTTCGCTCTCGGCCAGATGGTTCATCTTGTTAATCTAAACGAGAGGACAAAGCCCAAGGAAGGCACATTAACGCCTTTGAGCGCTGTGGCCGTTCAAACTTTTATAAATTTTCTGGACAACTTTTTCAGCATATAAATATTACCTAGCTCGATAACCGTTTGATGGATCTGCTTCCCCCTCGGCAAGTAGGTTCACCTTGTTAATCTAAACGAGAGGCCAAACTCCCAGCAAGGCACATTAACGCGTTATAGAGATAAATTTTCTCGAGAACCGTTTGATGCATCTACTTCGCTCTCGGCCAGATGGTTCATCTTGTTAATCTAAACGAGAGGACAAACTACCAGGAAGGCACATTAACGCGTTTGAGCGATGTGACCGTTCAAACTTTCATAAATTTTCTGGACAATTTTTTCATCATATAAATATTAGCTAGCTCGATAACCGTTTGATGGATCTGCTTCCCCCTCGGCAAGTAGGTTCACCTTGTTAATCTAAACGAGAGGCCAAACTCCCAGCAAGGCACATTAACGCGTTATAGAGATAAATTTTCTCGAGAACCGTTTGATGCATCTACTTCGCTCTCGGCCAGATGGTTCATCTTGTTAATCTAAACGAGAGGACAAAGCCCAAGGAAGGCACATTAACGCCTTTGAGCGCTGTGGCCGTTCAAACTTTTATAAATTTTCTGGACAACTTTTTCAGCATATAAATATTACCTAGCTCGATAACCGTTTGATGAATCTGCTTCGCTCTCGGCCAGATGGTTCATCTTGTTAATCTAAACTAGAGGACAAACTACCAGGAAGGCACATTAACGCGTTTGAGCGCTGTGGCCGTTCAAACTTTCATAAATTTTCTGGACAATTTTTTCATCATATAAATATTACCTAGCTCGATAACCGTTTGATGAATCTGCTTCCCCCTCGGCAAGTAGGTTCACCTTGTTAATCTAAACGAGAGGCCAAACTCCCAGCAAGGCACATTAACGCGTTATAGAGATAAATTTTCTCGAGAACCGTTTGATGAATCTGCTTCGCTCTCGGCCAGATGGTTCATCTTGTTAATCTAAACGAGAGGACAAACTACCAGGAAGGCACATTAACGCGTTTGGGCGCTGTGGCCGTTCAAACTTTCATAAATTTTCTGGACAATTTTTTCATCATATAAATATTACCTAGCTCGATAACCGTTTGATGAATCTGCTTCGCTCTCGGCCAGATGGTTCATCTTGTTAATCTAAACGAGAGGCCAAACTCCCAGCAAGGCACATTAACGCGTTATAGAGATAAATTTTCTCGAGAACCGTTTGATGCATCTACTTCGCTCTCGGCCAGATGGTTCATCTTGTTAATCTAAACGAGAGGACAAAGCCCAAGGAAGGCACATTAACGCCTTTGAGCGCTGTGGCCGTTCAAACTTTTATAAATTTTCTGGACAACTTTTTCATCATATAAATATTACCTAGCTCGATAACCGTTTGATGGATCTGCTTCCTCCTCGGCAGATAGGTTCACCTTGTTAATCTAAACGAGAGGCCAAACTCCCAGCAGGGCACATTAACGCGTTATAGAGATAAATTTTCTCGAGAACCGTTTGATGAATCTGCTTCGCTCTCGGCCAGATGGTTCATCTTGTTAATCTAAACGAGAGGACAAACTACCAGGAAGGCACATTAACGCGTTTGAGCGCTGTGGCCGTTCAAACTTTCATAAATTTTCTGGACAATTTTTTCATCATATAAATATTACCTAGCTCTATAACCGTTTGATGAATCTGCTTCCCCCTCGGCAAGTAGGTTCACCTTGTTAATCTAAACGAGAGGCCAAACTCCCAGCAAGGCACATTAACGCGTTATAGAGATAAATTTTCTCGAGAACCGTTTGATGAATCTGCTTCGCTCTCGGCCAGATGGTTCATCTTGTTAATCTAAACGAGAGGACAAACTACCAGGAAGGCACATTAACGCGTTTGAGCGATGTGACCGTTCAAACTTTCATAAATTTTCTGGACAATTTTTTCATCATATAAATATTACCTAGCTCGATAACCGTTTGATGGATCTGCTTCCCCCTCGGCAAGTAGGTTCACCTTGTTAATCTAAACGAGAGGCCAAACTCCCAGCAAAGCACATTAACGCGTTATAGAGATAAATTTTCTCGAGAATCGCTTGATGAATCTGCTTCGCTCTCGGCCAGATGGTTCATCTTGTTAATCTAACGAGAGGACAAACTACGAGGAAGGCACATTAAGGCGTTTGAGCGCTGTGACCGTTCAAACTTTCATAAATTTTCTGGACAACTTTTTCATCATATAAATATTACCTAGCTCGATAACCGTTTGTTGAATCTGCTTCCCCCTCGGCAAGTAGGTTCACCTTGTCAATCTAAACGAGAGGCCAAACTCCCAGCAAGGCACATTAACGCGTTATAGAGATAAATTTTCTCGAGAACCGTTTGATGAATCTGCTTCGCTCTGGGCAAGTTGGTTCATCTTGTTAATCTAAACGAGAGGACAAACTACCAGGAAGGCACATTAACGCGTTTGAGCGCTGTGACCGTTCAAACTTTCATAAATTTTCTGGACAATTTTTTCATCATATAAATATTACCTAGCTCGATAACCGTTTGATGAATCTGCTTCCCCCTCGGCAAGTAGGTTCACCTTGTTAATCTAAACGAGAGGCCAAACTCCCAGCAAGGCACATTAAGGAGTTATTTTATTTTCATTTAAAATTAAAATTTTTTTCATTAAAAAACACTACAAATTAATTCCAACTACTTATTTATATACAAAATTATTACACATTGTTACACAACGATTATATTTTAAAATAGATATTAGTGAATAAAAAGCTGTCATTAGTTGTCGCTAAAACTTATTTACTGACATAAAGACCTGCAATTTTATCCAGTATCCAGAAGCTTTATTAACACTGCAATTATAGCATTTTGCCTGTTAGCGTAAAGTAAATTTTATAGAACGTATTTTAATTAAAGTGAAGGCGAATGAAAAGAATTCTTACACATGGCGTAGATAAAATAATTACAAGACAAAAGTGACTTAATGCACTCAACTTTGCAACGCAAAAATCGAAATGAAAGTTCGCCTTCTCTCCGTTCCAATTAATTCCTCAATAATGACAGCAGCTTTAGACCCAGTAGTTTAAACAACAATAAAAGAAATAGAATGCTAGAAATATATTTTAACGCAATATACATATTTATGTAAATGACGCGAAAGAAAATTATTGACTAATTTAAATTTAATCGCAATAGTATAATAATATCAAAACTAACTGACATAATTATCGACATGTGATACATATTATATGTACATCGTCGAGTCAATAATAAGATAATAAGTAATCGACGTGCACCCGTTAAAGCATGACCAGCAGCAGCTTGTATGTGTATGCTCATGGACAGGATATTTGCGGTTAAATCATTTCTAAAAAAGAAATGACCGAGAACAAGAGGAGAAATAAAAACGGGGTATAATCCTTTGTTTCCTACCAAGCGTATTGAAGCAGAGAAGCGAAATATTTAAAATACACTTTATTGTGCCGCTGAATATTTTATGTGTGCTCAAGAGTGACAAAAATAACGTTTTACCTTATACTTTGTTACTAAACCGTAATGAGAAATTGGAAAAATAACATTATAATTCCACTGAAAGGCCGTGTATATATCTATGTGAGTTTATTTTTCAATTTGTTTTAATTTTGATGTAAAATGTTAGAAATTATTCATGGTTTTCGTTTCTTTACCTTGTAATTATCCTATCTATATAATTACTAACGAGATAATTCAGAATCTATTATCTTAATGGACGTTGGTTTTTATTAAATTAGAATATCTATGTCGTATAAACATAGTTTATTTTAGACATCATACAATGTTTCTCATTTCATCTTGATAATGTATCTTAAAGGTTCTTTTTTTTTGGCAGGCCAGAAATTTCGGACAAGATACAAAATAATACGAGTACACTAGATGCAAAACTATGTATTTGCAGAATAATACTTTTCGAGAAACTGACAAAACTTGCACAAGTTTATTAATCGTCCAAATTTACTGAAACATTAATGTTTATTAATGTTGGGGTAATTATTGTTAAAAATACGAATTAATATTTATTAAGATCATATTTATGTACTTAAATAATTCAATTACATAGTTTTGGATCTTTTATATGTGCAAAGACAAAGTTTTGTCACTAACATGCGCAAATACCGATGAAGAATGTAGAACCGTTTTATTTACTATTATTACTAAGTACTACTTTATTTATTATTATAGGGTAGAAGAATCTTCCAGAATGTAAAATAGTTTTGATGATTCAGGCACTTCTTCGTCAAAGTATTCAACATCATTATTAGAATTATCGTTACATGAAGATCCTGCACTACCAATAATTTTGTAAAATTGCAAGTCTGGGTTATTTCTCCAATCGGATCCATAATGCAGTTCCAAAAGATTACCGAATGTCCAACAATTGAAAAAGTAATTTCCAAAATTTTAATTCGATCTGGTGCTTTATATCCTAAATAGTACGTTAACATAGACATCATAACCGAATTTTCATATTGTCCTGGACATTCGTCAGCAAACAGATGATTTTTTCAATATTTTGATCAAATCTAGTGAGCTACTAACATGCTGTATACAGTTGATGCCATTGCATTAGAATTTTTAGAATATTGATATTCCAACCATAATGTTAATCACTTTGCTCCCAACAGCGAATGGCAAGTCCATCCGGGATTAAACTCACTGAAAAAATGTCACCGTCCCTCCAGAGAATTGAACCCCGGCGCCTATTGTCCTCTCACAACAATAGTCAGCCGCCTAACCACTGCGGCCATCGACCCGTTGGCCACTTTATAATTTGCACTTTTTCATTAATTGTGTATGTATTAGGATAAAGTTTGATGGTTCGATAAAATATTTGACATAACCACTGACATTCCTGTCATATAAAAAGTTGACAATACGTCGCTTCACAACCAGGTTATAAAGGGTGCACAAAGTCAAGTGAAGGGTGAGTCATTTAATATTTTCAATTGGGAACAGTGAGTAATTGGCAGCAATGATAACGTGAACTAACTTGTACATAAATTGTTTGACAGATTCTGTAAAGGTTAGGTATACTGTTTCAGTAATCTATAAATATGGAACCGGAAACTACAAAATGACAGCAACAACAAAATGACAGTAGGAAAGTAAATATTTATTCAATGTAGCTATAACTGTAGAATGTAAAAATCAAACGAACCAGGGATTTTTATGCTACCACTGCACTTCATTTGAGAATGCTCGCATTGTATTGTGCCCATTTTTTGTAGTTTTGAGAAAAACAAATTTAAAAGTTTGAATAATAATAAGTGTAAAATTGTATTATTTTTATTTTACTGTATTTTTTGCTTAGTTATAACAACATTATGGAAACGTACGAATATTAATATATCATGTTTGGAAAAGGCTAAAAATAATAAATGTTGTAATAATGTTGTAATGGACATAGAATAATGTGGAACTAGTTCTAATTTTAATTTTAATTTTTACAATATTCCATTAACATAATAAACTACAATCTACATTTCTTAATTATTGATATTAACAGACTAAACAGATTGACATAGATAGACATGGATTAAACTGAACCATAGAACTATAGACATAGAATAGTTTGTACCGAAAAATATATTTAAAAATATTGAGATAGAATAACCTGGTTTTGAAGCGACGAATAGTAAAATGGATACATTTAATTTTAACTCCCACCACCCTCTCCTATCAATAGGCTTTCGTAGTTCAAGTTGTTAGCGAGTACAATTGCATAAATATCAAACAAGTTCAGATTTGCTTTCCTCTTCAGATCACACAGAATACAATTCTGATGATAAAAGTTCTTCATACCACGGTAGTTAGTGGTGGAGAAAACATATTGAGTCTACTGGAGTATTTCCAAAAGCAACCTCAACTTCAAGGGATGTCCTCCGACTTTTCGATATAAATCTTTTTTGAAAGCATCAGCTAAAGAAAGGAGTTATGAAGTTTACAACATACTCAGCATTTGCATATTATAGTATAGAAGACAGTGATAGGACTAACAATAAGTCAAAAACACATTGGCGAACTACAAATAAGTTCATGAATATAGAAATCCATATTGGAAGCTACAGGAGTCGTTGCATCTAAGCGCTCACCACACATAAAAAACAATTAGCATAATGTATCAATATTATGAGTTTCGTGACCAAAGAGATGAAACAAATGTTAAAAAGACAATGCTTCGGATACACTAAGAGAATCGTTGGAAGTTTGGTAGGATTTGACTAGGGCAGAAGAAGAAAAGGATAAAGAAAAAGTTTTGAATTTAATGTTGAATACGTCAGTGCAAACTTTAACTTGCAGGAAGTGCTTGTTGTTCTTTGAGCTGCTACTTATAAATTTACTATTTAGAATGTAATCAGTAAACGAGGAGACTCCTTCATATGGCTTGAAAATCAAAGCAAGAGAAGTTGTTGTGTTCATAAATGTTAGTCATGTTCATAAATGTATACAATCTTGTACTACCTTTGCCGCTACTTGAACTTCAGATAGATATAGATAGAAGCAATAAATTTTAAATAAGTTTTTCAAATTGACAATTAGTCAATGCATGCAGTTTAAAACTTAGTTTTGATAAGGAACCATATCAATGTTAACAAAAAAGAAATCCCAACCTGTATCCCATTTACAGTTTCTGTACAAAGATCTAAATATTTTCATGCTTATTTCTTGTAAATTATAGTTTTTAAACCCTTCTTCGATTGGTACCATATATTACACTAATTCATTCTGTGACTTTTACTTCTATTAAAAGAGTGAACACATAAAATTCGAATTAATTTCATATAAAAGAAACGAAAGTAGCACTTGAAGCATGATTAACGACACGATCTCACAGAAAATGTTGTGTGTTTTCAGCTTCCGAAACGCACGTTTAGAAGTTACGAAATCAACTAGAAAAACTAATGGAAACCGTAAATTTCTAACAATGCATATACAAAGGTAAATTTATCTAACGAACCGATGAAAAACTGGTATGAGTTATTTTGTTTGCTTTCTGGAAGAGCCAATAATTGAAAAATCAAATCCTGTCCGTAACACGAAATCTTACGCTTTAATTCTCGGCTATGAGAAATTCGAAATTAACTGTCTTAAGCCTTTGTAAGTCATTATGTACGCTACAAGCTTATATCAGCAGTCCCTTCACAACGCGGAATTACAGCGAATTTGATTAAATTGGTTATAATTATATGTTTATTAAGTGGATGCATTTAAGTAGATCCGTCACAATTAATATGTCGTTAAGATTAGTTGGTTTTGTTGCGCTTAGTAAATTAAGTTCGACACAGTTTGAGGAAAGAAATATAATCACTGTAACGATTATTTTGTTATTAATGTAAAAACAGGAAGATTGCTGGATTAACAGTAATGAAAAGTCTGTTCATATCTAAAAACATTCTGCGTTGTATCTATGTATGTCGTATTATTAAAAAATTTTAAACCAACAATAGTTCTGTAATAAACAAATGAATACATAAATAATAATTGCAATCTAAACTGTCCATCTATGACGACTTCCATATGATACAACTCCTTTGGTTTGGACCAACGTATTCAGCCTCAATTGAAAATGTGGTCATTATTCTTTGTTTTCTTAAAGGTTCTGATCTACCACCAAATAGGAAAAAATAATCTAGCTTCATTTTTAAGCATAATTTTCCTCCATCTAGAAAGATCTAGATACTTAGCACCAAATTCTCTTGCCAATCCTGATTTGATATCATCAGACGTAATAGTATCCTTTGATGATCGGGTGTATGGTTGATATTGCCTCAAAATTTTGCAAAGTTGCTGTGCCAACTTCCTCCAGCTGGACGAAATCTATTATTGTCAGTTTTAAATTTCTTCGGTATGTAGTAAACCTCCTCTCTAATCACTTTTACGCTTGATTTCGTGCATAAAATTGTCTTAAGAGTTGCTTCCAACAAATTTGGAGATTCTATAAACAGTTCTTCGACAATGCTTTATCAAATGAATAATATTCAGGTTTTTATATGCCACTAAAGCCATCGACAGATAAATTGAGCTCGTTCTAATCACCGGTACTAAATTCTCAGAATTCTACTTGTTTCGAAGTTCTCTCTTTGTTCTTGTGAATGTCTGATATGTCCTTTCTAAGAATAAATTCTAATTTTATATTAATTGTAATTCTTCTTAAGCTAGTTGATACTTGAGTCGACGTCTTCCCTCTTTCCAGTATAAATTATTTGGGGTCTACCACGTCCTGCTTTTAGTTAACCTTTTCGGTCACTATTTATTTTGGTTCAGACAAAAAATCTGAAACTGTGGTACTAAAAAGTCTGATTTTTTGGCCAACCACCATTCAGGGGTTGGCACATATTGTCAGCTGACAACATTGTGACTAAAGGGTAATAAAATAACAAATGGGCAGGAAATGGATGCCAAGAAACGTTTTCATTTTTTGGAGACAGGTGGGACCAAATATTTTTGATTGTGTTATATGGCATACAAATTTGTGAACTCGACCATTTCTTCAAACAGTTCGTCCCTAAAGTATTGAAAAAAAAACATTCGACTTTCTAGCTCAACTACATCTTAAACTGTTTTCTCAAACGACTTCATGTTCGGAATTAGAAATTGGACCAATCTTTTCTTTGAGAGTTAGTTCATTTTGCATCATGAACTCCTTCATTACGTCTTTTTTGCGCGTTGAAGCTGAATGTGAGGTGCTTAGGCCAGGCTGAGGTTCAGCAGGTACATCTTCCTCGACTTGTTCAGTTTCCACAACTTCTTCAGAATGCTTGATTTGTTCATTTTCTTTTTTAAAATCTTCGTCACTCCCAGGCAAAGACTCAGGTCCAGTTTTAATTGATTTCGCTCAGATCTCCAATTTGCGATAGATGCTCGGCCAAATGCACCATTTCCTCATATATTGAAAAATATTGTCCAAATATAAGCTTATATGTACACTAATGGTACCTGTTACCACTCAAAACTGTTTACTTTCGTACACACGATGCACCTAACAAAAATTCCAAAAACAAAATGTAACGGCAATTGCAGCAACATTCAAAATCAAAAAAGTACCCTGTAACAAGTCGTTCACCAACTATAGAAATTTTAATTTTTTCTTACTGCCTTTCAGCACCAGGTGCCGCCACAGTGCATTGTAGGAATTGCCAATAACGTGTTCAATTGCATACACCATGACCGAATGGTATTTGCAGCTATTCAGTTCCTATGCTGGAAGCTAAAATACGATGTCTACTCCATCTTCAACAATGTCATCCTCCTGCTATTCAAGAGCTTCAATTTTCAGATGATTATTCTTTGCTTTAGTACCAATTTTCAACGATAGAATCATCAACATTTTTCCATTCAGCAAATACTAAAAAAATTGCTGGTTTTTCGCTCTGGTTCGAACTTTCCTTTGGTCAGTTCTGTATCTAAACAGAAAGCTTTACATCCGAATTTCTGAAAATATAAACCGTTTAGTTTCTTGTTCTTCTGTTCCTTCATGTGATGTTTTTTTCCCCTCGTTTTAGAAACCATTTGGAGCCCTTTTCCGCAGTTAAAACTACTTCAGCCCAAACAGATGTCAGTAGTCCTCATTGCAAGAGTCTTGAGATCTTGCAGTACCTAACAAGGATCTAATTTTGCATCCAGCAGTATCATTTGGCTCTGGATGATATGGTGCAGAAAATCTTACAAAATTCTTCTAATATAGAGCATAGAGTGAAGCTGTATTGTAACTATTATTGCTCATACGATTGCTACAAGACAGTTTCCTCTTTTAGTTGTTTGTTGGGGTGTGGTGAATGGAAAAGGTTGGGTAACAGAAGAATCATTCAAACTATGGTTGATGTATTTGAAGCGCTGCTGCGACTGGTGTAAATCATAAAAAAAAGTGAATTCATCTTGGTTCCTCCACAATAAGTAATAGTTTAACTTCTCGACAGTATATTGTACCACGTGTGCACCAGTTAGTAAGGAGAGGGCAGCATATACATATACAGACATAATTTCTGTTTCACAATAGCAATAATTTGCTGTAATTATATTGAAACGAATATACCAATATATTTGCATATGATAATTTAAATTTTTCCACCATTCTGGAAACCATGAAGAGAAATAAACGAAATAGAAAACCTAATTTTTCACTCCCAGAAATTTACTCAACCATTTCGAAGCATTTACGTCACCTTTCGATTAGAAATGTGAGTAATCTAATTAACTCCCTATCGCTATTGTCATGATATGTATGTAACACACACAAGTATTTACATAAATATATATACATTTAAATTATTTATGCATAAACAACGGCGGATAGTAAAAAAAAAATTGGAGGGACAAAAAACATAATGGCCAACTACGAGAAGAAAGTTATCAACACTTATTATGCCGTATTTGACACAGGTGAAAAATATGGTGGGAACACTTAACCACAGCATCTAGAACGAATTATGTCTATAAGAATCGCATTAATTATAGTTACATAGTTAATTGGTAGCGTTTGGTTTTCAAATGCGGTATTTGTATTTCACAGTGGGTATCTATTAAAAAGTCGAAGAAATAAAGTTGTAAATGTGAAAAAGTCACTATTTCCTAGATAGTAGACGAGGAAAAAACGGAAGCATAGCAACTGAGTTTCTGTTTGCTCGATTAACGGAAAAGAAACGGATTTTTTTCAATACCACCTTCTAATTTGGTCAAGTGTGACATAAACGAATTACGATTCGGATACGACAGCTTAACTATTATATTGTCGTTGTCGTGTTAGTTATGTGATTTCTAGTGTGAGATTTTTTGTCCTTCTTCTCTCCGGTGTCCGGTGCTCTGTGTATATATGTGTGTGTGTGTGTGTGTAGCGCGGCCTTATACACACACTTTGTTAGCAACAGGTGAAATCATTGAATGGGACATGGGTCATCAAGCGTAACATGCCGTTTTATTTGCCGTCTCTGTTCAACTGGTGGTTTGCAAATCATACCAATTTAACAATCACGCGGCGAAAAACAGACCATTCAGCATCACACAACCACTAATAACATATGCTTGTGTGTGTGTGTGTGTGTGTGTGTGACAAAAGTATTTTTAACTTTATTTCTGCAACATGCATGATTGCAGTAGATGAAAACACTCACACCTCGTACGGATGCAGTTTTAATGCGCAAGTTTATATCATTTGTACGCCGCAAGGTGAATGTCCTCTTTTAAAGTCATGTCAGTTATTTTCCCCCTTCGTTGTAGATTTCTAATAGTTATACGTGTTAATGAATAGTTCTTATGCAGTGATTAACACAGTTAATTTACCAATAAGTTGTACTTCATCAAAAAATTACATCAATGCACAAGATAATCCACAATAACAGTGAATTTGATTATGAAGAAGTAGCCATCACTTCTATGGAAATGAGCCATGAAGCCTTGAAGACTTGATCAATAACGATGTCTGTGTTTGAGGAAATTATATACAGGTGTCCCTTAAATGCCTATAAAGCTTCAGGTGGCAGTACTTAGTTTCCTCACACGAGGCAATTAAAGATTATTATATTTGGCAATGGTGGTGATGTCTTTGCATTTATAGAAAAATAAGCACTTCGAAGCATCTCATTGCTCTTGAAATAATAGCCGATTGAAGCCAAAGTATATATAGAGTATGTAACAATAAGATCGATACCCTATGTAAATTCTACTTCACAATAATCTGTACTCGTATGTATAAATTTAATTCAAGAAACAAGTGAATTACGGGTAAACGATTGTGTGCAGCAAAAAAGTTGCCACATTAAAGTTATCATGTTTGAACACTTTTAAAGAGAGACATCTTGCGATTTATACAGGATACTATATCAAAAATTCTTCCCCAATTTAATCCATAAAAAATGTATTAGATATATAAATCCAATAACTGTATTTATATAAAGAGAAGAAGAACCATCCTTCAGAATTGTATCAAAGAAGTACAAAGTCCTGAAATGATCTCCTAAAAAATCCAGTGCACAAGGAAACTTTTGGCCGTAGCACAGTATTGTCTGAAGATGAAGAGATGTAAGCGGTTGAATAAATAAAGGAACTGGCAACAAAAAGATTTTTATAAAACAAAATTATATATTTTTTTAGAAAATCTACAAAGATTTCTGAAGGATGCCTCGCTAAAAAATCCATTTAAAAACAACAGACCTGGATTCGGCTAGTTCAAAGCATTTTTTGGGCATCACCCGGACATCCTGCAAGCAGTTGTGTATCAGAATCAGACTCAGAGAGACGGAAATGGTTCACGAGTATAAAGGAATACATAGAAAGCAAGGATTTGGGTTATATTTTGTAAAACCCGATTAAGACATATCAGGAAAATGAGATGAGCTTCACAGCAGAAGAAGCAAAATGTTGGTGGGTGATTGTTTCCTCAAAACAGAATAAAGGAAAAAGTCCGTAAATGATTTTTGGGGTATTGGTCGATCCGAAAAGGGTTGGGGTCATCTCCCTCAACAGTCGTCAAATACACGATGTTTTTCAAATCAGTGGCATTAAGGCATTAGGGATTTCGTGGAGAGCACGCAACCTATCGATTTTCTTGGATAATTTCCACATATCCCGACGAACTAGCAAAGGAACATCTTCTAATAAAGGTAGTTGGTCGTTATTTAGAAAACTTAAATAGTTATCAGTATTAAATCGATTATGTAGTACGAAGCGGACGGACAAAGGAGATTATTATCTATGACCCCTGTCCAATCATTGTGGTGTTGGTCATGAGGATTTTTATGTGCTCAAATATGTTGGTTCTTAGAGTTGAAGACATCATTTCTTGTAAATGTTGTTTCGTTTGTCCACGAAATGTTCTTTGTAAATCTTTTGCATTTCCTCTGTGTTAACCAGTGGGGTTGGATCTTCCTCCAATAAATGGTGCACTCTTACTTTATGAAACGGATCTTCGTTTCACGATTTTATGAACGGTGGTTTTGAAGGCACCAACAACTCTAGAAAGCCCCGGATTATCTGCTACCATTTCCACTACCTTCTCTTTTAAATTTGCGTCCCTAAGACATCTTGATCCGCCTCTATCAATAGTACCAACAAGACAGATACTTTCTGTTTCTCTAAACCTTCGATCTGTACTCCGAATTACCATATGGTTGGGATGTCTGCTGTCTAATTGGAAAACGCTCAGCATAAACCCTTTCAGCCTGATTTCAGTTTCAATTGCACTCCTCAAGAACCAAATCATGTCAAACGTACTCATATGTTTCGTACTCCATAGGAACAACAAAATGAAAAAGCAGAGAGAAACGCAAATATTTTTTTTTAGATAAGTAGCCTTTCGAACAGCTAAATAGCCTCAAAAAGTAAAGTTTATTGTTTAGGTTTTGCCTATTGATAGATCAAATTAATAATACGTAGATATCTTTTTTGTTTTAACTGTTTTGTAGTTTGATAAAATTTTTATTCGAGGGACAACAAAAAACGTATGGTATGCAGATAACATGCTAAGACGCATCCAGACTAATAAAAATTTACTCATGTTGTGGCATTAGGTATAAATTTCTAACGAACCCTATCTATTTCAGAATGAATTATCAATCTCGTGCGTCTAAAATACTTTCACTGGCTGGAACACACATTAAAAAAAGGCCAGTGTGGATAATGATGCAAACAGAAAGAATGTGTTAACAGTTAGTGCCGCTTCTGCTCAAGATGATGACCTTTCTACATTGTTTAGAGATAGTAGCAATCTAGTAGATCAAAGTAGGTCAAAATTACCGATAAAGAGTTATTAAACCTCGCTGAAATAGAAGTTGCTAACTTGAATTTTATTTGTTCAAATGCGTCTCAAAGTAAAAATAAAACTGAACTAGAAGATCAGCAAGGTTTAGTTCCAGAACAGATCTCTAGCGAACAATCCTAAACCTCAACCTTTTCGAAATACTCGAAGCCTCTAATCCTTCTGATGAATCATATAAACCGAGTGAAAATGAAACAACTTCAAGCGAAGAAAATGAAGTCTTAGAGAAACTAGAAAAAAACACGTCAACTGAAACCATTGTAAGAACACGTAAGAAAAGACGTCATCTAGATCAGAAACAATGGACGAAAAATAAAAATAAGATATTAAGGCAAGAAGGAAAAGAATATTTTGGTAAAAAAAGCAAGAGAAGAAAAATGGAATTATAACATTCAAAAAAAGATCAAAAACTATAGGAATGAAATCTAACGAGATAACAGATCAGCAAAGAACAATTATTTTTACAAGTTTTTAGAATCTTTCGTGGAATGAAAAACAACTATTTCTAAGGACGCTGGTCGAAAAAAAACTATTTCCAGAGCTAGGAACAGAAAAACGGACAACGAATCAAGAAGGGAATTCTCCTATGTTTATTTCCTTGAAACAACATCAAAAGTAAGAGTCTGTAAAACGATGTTTTGCAATACACTACTGTCGGACGTTCACATTATTGTCGGAAATCAACCAAGAAATTGTACATTGAGAGAAATTGGTAAACAAAAATGGAGTTATATCGATTTTATAAAAATGAGTGGTGCAAAAAAAAAATTAATCAAGACCAGTATCAGTTGCAACTTTTAGCAATAGTTTTAACGATTTCAATTTAGCACTCTTTTCACCCAAAAAGGATGAATAAGACACGTGTGTAGGATACAAAACTGGTAATGTTGATGAAGCTGCCTATCAAGGACATCAGGAGAAAAAGGAGGAGGCGCGAAAGCAGAAAGAAGTTGATAAAAAGAAAGAAGATGTAAGAGTTTTTACGATGAATTTGCAATCGATCCTAATGAGCCCAAAATCTAAGACAAAGTTAATTGTGCATAACTTAAGATATTGTTTCCTCTGGTATGAGGGCAATGCTGGACTAACAGCCAACACATTTGCTACTATTATTTACAAATTATTTGTAATTTTAGCAAAGTAATTTTATACAGTGATGGATGTACACAGATGGACAAAACCGAAACGCAATTCTTTCCAACACACTTTTGAACCTTGCACAAACGAATGAAATCATAATTGAGCAAAAGTTTTTAGAAATAGGCCATACTCAAATGGAATGCGATTCAATGCAGTCCACTATTGAGTGAAAGCTAAAAACCAGAATTATTAATGTTCCAGTAGTCTACGTTAATCTTTGCGAAACTGCTCGCATAAATCCTAAACCCTACAAGGTGGGAGTACTTAGATCATACCTATTTTAAAAACTTTGAAGATGTCCAATGTTTCAGTTCCATACGCCCTGGCAGAACAGCAGGTGATCCGACTGTCACTAACATCAGAGCACTTCAATATAATGAAAATGGAATTCACTTTAAAATCAGACATTCAGAGAAATGGGCACCTTTGCCACCTTTGCCAAAAAAGGATAAAAAATTTGGAATCTAGAGCAGTTGCCGTTGATGTATCCAACTCCTATACCAATTAAACAAAATAAGTTTCAGCATTTAATGGATCTTAAGGCTTCTATTCCTCAGGACTTTCATAAGTGAATACTTCTACTATTCATACAGTTCTACCTGAAGCTTTATACGCATTTAAGCGACACACTGTATAGAGTTGTTTCTCAAAAAATTTAGAGAGATTGATTAGTATACAGTTTCAGATATTAATGCAATTTTACACGTTTAATGAATTGTCTTCCTCAAACATGTATTTGCAATATCACACATACATATATAATATGTACGAAAATTAATACCAGAGAACTTCTATTTATTGCTTGCATATCCTCTTTTAAATCACGATCGTATACGTCGGGTGTGATAATTTGAGAACCGCGGAGTAACTTCCTCCTCATCCTATCCGGGGCCTTTCTCTTTCTATCATCCAACCAACCCGTCCGACAACTACCCCACACGATTTCATCTCGTTCTTCGCGCACAAGAAAACAAAACGATGAAGGTGGTGGCAGTGGCGGTAGAAGAGTAGCGTAAGAACAAGCGACGTTTAGGTATTAGGATCTGACGCGCTCACATGATATATGCGTTTGTATTATTGCGCTCACATATATAGAGAACTGAACTTATATCTAACTTCGGATTCATTTAAAGTTAGGAATTATTAATGAGTCGGTTCTCCATGTGTATTTCTCTCTCTTCCTAACATCGTTGTAGAGAGGAGATGATCTCTCTACATATGCGACACGCTAATGAGTTTGTTTGAATTATTAATTTCTTACGATTTCATTTAATATCGGGGAAAAAATATTTTCGATTTTTTTTTTGTTGTTTTAACCGAGGAGAATGACTCGCGATATGGTTAGGTATGCGCATAATACAGGTTATTTCATTATCTGGTTCATTTCTAATTTAGACGTAATGCATATTATATAATGGATTACGTTTATTTATTTATATTAGTCAGTTATGATTGGTTCTCCGTTTTCTATAAGAAATCTTATGTTATTTAATGAATGAATATGTCGAATTCTTCTTTGATTAACATCCAAGTAATAAAACTAATAATCCGATTGTCCGTTACATTCCATAATTCTATAATGACGCTTTGTGTGACGATATATTAGCAATTCTTATTACGTGGCCGATAAAGAATTGTGTAGCAATTTGTTCTCCGATTAGCAATACAAAATTGGTTTTGATAATTTCCGTATGATGATACGTTAATATATTATAATTTGTCAGCTCTTTTAGTGATTACATAAAAAGTTTGTATAATTTTTGGTTAATCATCGCAGCAACAGCTTCAAACAATTTAAAAATAAATCATGAAAGATGAATTTCACTAATGACGCACTTGGTGTAACGATGGTAAAGAGCATTAACGTCCTCATAAAAAGATGTTTTGTCTGGGGCTGCAAACCACTCGTTCACCTCTATCGTTAGTGTCTCATCGTCTCGAAAGCAAATCCTACGAAGGTCTTCTTTGAGTTTGGGGAATACAATAGTCTGATCACGCAGTAAAAAATATATAATGATAATTCCTTCGGCTTCCCAAAAAACTGCGGCCATGATCTTTCATCTTCAGGCAAAATCTGTTACACAAAACTTTTCGAGGGGGTGGTGAGCCTCCTCAAAAGCTGCATTTTTGATTCAGGATCACAGTGATGAACCCAGGTTTCATCCACAGTAACAAAACTTGCTGGGAAATGCTCAGGATCTCACTTAATGATGACCAAATTCGTCTTCGAAATGCCCTATCGAATGCAATTTTGCTCTGGCGTTTTCGGTACTCATCGTGGAGTCACCTCTGTATATAAGGTTCCTTAGACATAAAAGACAAGCTTTAGCTGTACGATTATTTTGATGATTTAGAAGTTTCTATTGAAGCAATACAGTCACAATCAATGATCAGTAATCATCGTATCTGTCTTTTTAATTGTTCCAAAGCATCTATGTACATAGATAATGACAGGTAATTGCACATTCTCTCTGCACTTATGAGCTGCATGAATAACTGGAGTTCCAAAAAGACCACGTCATGCTACGACAAAATCAGGTTGAATAGACTGGAGGACATCCGTTTCTCGTAGATAATTTATTATTTCGCATTTCGGCTAATATTATAAGTCAAAAATTCCACACACCTCTGCCTGTCATTCAATGTGTCGTTTTTTTTTGACCATCCAAACGACAGTGGGGGGAAATTTTAATCGCTTGGAAAATGAAATTATCTCGAAAAACAGCAAAAAAAATCATAAAATCGGGCTTCGAAAAGAGTGGAAGAGAATCTTAGAACAGATTCCATCCATCTCACAAAATAATAGTGCAAATGTTTCTTGTGAACTAATCGAAGCGAAGAGGTTAATAAAGGAACTACAAGAAAATAAATCTAACAGTACAACCAAGTGAAAGAGTGATTCGTCAAGAATTCTGATGTGAGTAGTTAGGAATAAGAGTCACAACAAGTCTGAGTTATGAATTTCACAGTGATTCGTCTATCTTTCAAGACTATGTCACGAACCAGATTAATGTTTTCTTTGCAAACAACAATTTTCGGCCGTCCAGCACCAACCCCTTGTCCACAAGTCTGTCTGTCAAATTTAAAATCCTTTGTTTGGCTAATTCTTCACCACCTGATATGAAGGTGGAGTATCACCCAGTACATGTACCTTATCCATATGAATTGCTTGCGATGATAAATCTTTCTAAGTAATTTTAATCGCCTGGAAAATGAAATTACATGTTGGAATTGTCTCAAAAGATCCGTTGCCGGTTTTCTTGAATAAATTATTGAAGTAAAAAGAACCACCAGCAAAAAAATCATAAAATCGGGCTTCGGAAAAAGTGGAAGAGAGAGAGACCAAGAGAATCTTAGAACAGATTCCTTTCAGATCACAAAACGACGAGTGCAAATGTTTCTTCTGAAATGGAAATAATCTCTAGTTGAAGCTAAGAAGTTAATAAAGGAACTATAAGTAAAAAAAAAAATCTTAACAGTACAGCTAGGTAAGAGGTGATTAATCTCAATTCTGATGTGACCAGTTTAGAATGAAGATGATGACAACATAAGAAGAAAAGCCACAAGTCTAAGCTATGAATTTCACAGTGATTCGTCCATCTTTCAAGACTATGTCACGAACCAGATTAATGTTTTCTTTGCAAACAACAATTTTCGGCCGCCCAGCACCAACCCCTTGTCCACAAGTCTGTCTGTCAAATTTAAAATCTTTTGTTTGGCTAATTCTTCACCATCTGATGTGAAGGTGGAGTATCACCCAGTACTTGTACCATATCTATGTGAATTTTTTGCGATGATAAATCTTTCTAACTAATTTTAATCGCCTGAAAAATGAAATAACACATTGGAATTGTCTCGAAAAATCCGTTGTCGATTGTCTTGAATAAATTATTGAAGCAATAGAACCACTAGCAGAAAAATCATAAGATCGGGCTTCGGAAAGAGTGGAAGAAAGAGAGACCAAGAGAATCTTACAACAGATTCCTGCCAGATCACAAAATGACAGTGCAAATGTTTCTTCTGCAATGGAAGCATCTCTAATTGAAGCGAAGAAGTTAATAAAGGAACTATAAGTAAAAAAAAAATCTAACAGTACAGCTAGGTAAAAGGTGATTAATCTGAATTCTGATGTGACCAGTTTAGAATGAAGGTGATGACAACATAAGAAGGAAAGCCACAAGTCTAAGCTATGAATTTCACAGTGATTTGTCCATCTTTCAGGACCATGTCATGGACCAGATCAATATTTTCTTTGCAGACAACAGTTTTCGGCCAACCAGTACCAACCCCTAGTCCACAATTCTCTCTGCCAAATTTAAAATAGTTTGTTCGCCTAATTGACCTTCACCTGATATGAAGGCGCAGATTCACACAGTACTTGTACCATATCCACATGAATTTCTTGGGGTGATAAACATTTCTAACTAATTTTTAATTTTTGACATTCAAATAATAATATATAATGATGGTCCTCATAAACTGCATCTAACTCCTCATTGGCTTCTGGAAACGTTTTATCCAAACTTGCTTAATGAATTACTCATTCAATCGCTTCGAAATTGGATAGATTTGACTTAATAATAGTACTCACAGTCGGTAATACACATTTCAATACAAAATGCCATTTGTTTCTAAACATAGATCCTCGTCATTTCATAAGGATTCTAGGCACACAATCCTGTTTAACTTATTTAATTCCTAATTTCTTGCTCCTTTAAAACACAGAAATCTGTTGGTTTTGAACTCCTTCATTTATGGTTAATATGATCATTTCACAAATTCTCGTCCTGGAAATGAGGACTCTAAGTAAACAAAGATAAAAGTAGCTATCTTCATATCTGGCCAGCTGAACTAAGACTTTATTATACTATTAACAGTCCCAACGTAGACTACTCTTCTGCTTGGAGTTTCTGGCCTTTATAACACTTCTCCTGTTGTCAGATATTTTCAAAAAATAACGATGTCAAGACTCATTTTAAGTTTAACTATCGATCATTGCTGGTCCCAATGTACTAAGATGACGATAAACACACTTTGAAACACTTTCAAACTTGTTTTCTTTATTGCCACTCCTCAGATTTTTCGGCCCACCCTCATATACCAGAGTGAAAAGTAACCACGATCAACTAATCAAGAAGAGAATTGTAAAATGGTTATTAGAGTTACCCATTTCTTTTTACCAAACAATGGCGTTATTTATTAACCAGAAAGAATTGAACAAAATATTGAGCATCTGAAAGATTAATCAGAATGATATAGAAAACGGTTTTAATAACAAGGAAAAAATAAAATTATTCTAGTTGCTTCGATGTCTAGAAAGAGTGTCAACCTTTATTTGACACAATTATTATAGATATTACAACAATAACTTTTATAGTAATTTACATACAACGTGATGGGTGGATATAATTTTAAGCGCTCATATCGGCGTTTACACAACACAACACATATAGACGTGCACGCACACACATACACATTAGATATGCAAGCTTCCCCTCATTTTTAAGGTCTTCACCCCGCGTGACAATTATTGATTGAGAATTCTTCCCGTCTTCCACTTACATGCAATGAGTAAAGACAAGAAACTCGGCAGCGCCGGTCATTAAAACTTTTGCCTGCTTTAAAAGAAACGGACTCATTCCCGCAGACGCTCTACAAACAAAGACGAGCATAGAACGAAAACGGAGAGACGGAGAGAATACTCTACTAGGTACTGGTCTCCCGGATTAAAAGCAGAATATGTTATAACTTGAATAATTGCGCTGCGGATGAGTTTAAAATCCTACAGTCGTATTTATTGGTTGGGAATAAAGCTCTTGATTATTATTCTGGAAGACTTTCGCTTTTGAAAATTCGATCCCGCGCCGCTACGCTCACGCCGTTAGATGGCGCTACGTTCGTACAACCGCCTCCATACGAACACAATGAGGTAGACTGAGAGGGACAAATTAGCGGTACGTTGGAATTAAGATCGGGATTTTAATTTGGAACTGCGAGGTTTGCGCGCGCACCCCCCTCCCCTCACACATACACACACATCTTTCTCGCTCTTTCTTTTCCCCGTTTTCTTCCATTCTCACCCCCTTCTGCCCGTTTTCCAATAACGGTACAGTCCACGGTGTTTTTAATTTAAGATGTACGTGGCGGTGTGACTGGGTAAGAAGAAGAAGAAAACTGTGAGGAGGCAAGGCGCGGTGCGGTGAGGTGGTGTAAGTATCGCCGCGTAAGGAGGAGAGGGACAAGGATGGGACGATCTTCGCGAAAAGAAGGAGTAGTAGTGAGTACGGGAGAACAAAAAAAAAGGATTCGGAAAGAAATATCGACTTCAATTTTCGAAGTAAACTTTCGCAATTTGAGAAACGTGTGTTGTTTATGCAAGAGTCCCTCCCTGGTCTATCGGTACCACTTCTGAATTTGCATGAGTATGTGGTTTTTTCTACAACTTCCGCAATAATATTATTGCTATACGATCTGTATGTCTACATCTAACTGTATCTATCTGTTTAGCTTTAGACGGACATGAAGAAATAGACCTGGAACAATTATAAATTTGTATAGATTTTTTCCCACCTTCCTAACATTAAATATTGGTTTCCAGTCAAGTGATCTTCCACAACACAATCCCACACTCTCTTTTTCCTCCATATGCTCATTTCTTATTTCACAATCTTGAAAAGTCAGCTTTTTGACTTCCTTCTGTGCTAGAATGCTCACCAATACAGACCAATACGATAGTATTCCTCCATAGCTAGCTCTTATAGTATTATGAGACATTCCAGGATCAATCCTGAAGTGACTCAGAAAGAATTCAAGGCACAATTACTATGCAACGAAATATTTCACCACAAACAATAAAATTGTTATTTATTGGACAACGCAAGGTCGGCCATCAGCTTTGGATATAAAAGATTCTCATGGAGTTTCTCCCAAAATCTAAACTTGTTACATTGTTTCGTGAGAGAGGCTGGTTAAAACCGCCATCTGGATTTTTTGCTAAGAAGTCATCAATTGCAAGTAGCAGATTCTTTGACAGTAGTGTCGCAAACATGCCAAGGCAGTATTGATACATCTAGCTTAAGTTCAGAGAATTGTTAGTACCGACAATATACGATCGCTGCTTTTGAAAGTACATTTGCTCTGGCAGTTAGTATACCAAAAGACTGAGGAGCTCTGAACATCAACTGTGGAGCCAAGAAGTTAATTTTGATCAGAAAATAGGAGCAATCAACCACATTATAAATGTTGTTTCTAATCAAAATTGTACTAATTTTGTCTCTTCTAGTAGATAAAGCCTCAAACATGTGTCTCGTTAAGAGATGTTGATATTCCATCCGTTTTAAAACTCAAGCTTCTTAGGAAGCTTCGTTTGACTCGTTCGAGGGCGTTATTATGAATATCATAGATTACAAATACAAAATATAATGACTTGATTAGTGTGAGGTTGTCTATGGTGTCGGTGCTGAGAGGGCATGCCAAATAGTACCGCTTAAGAAAGTTCATAAAGCTCTGGTACATCAAGCAGATTGCTAGGAATTAGAACAATGGTGCAGCAACTGATGTGTGATCAGAACTAGTGCGGCTTTATCAACTATATTCGTCAAAATAGTCTTGTTCTTGTTTCTCGAATAATACTCTGAAATTTCTTGGTTATTAGAACTGCCATGTCATCAGCATAGCCAACCAATTATATTACCCCACTTACAAGGGAACACCGGCAACTGTTACACCCCGATTTCGATTAAACTTTACAGATCGAAAAAATTTTTGAGGTACAGCCCCCTTCAAAGTTTGGACGATTTTTTAATTTTTACAAATATTTCTTGAACTTTGAGAAATATTAAATTTTCTTCTGAATATAATTTGCAGGATATTACACGGCCCCAAGGCTGGCGCCGTCGTAAAAAGTTCATAACGGGGGACCTCCCATCTTTTTTAAATTAATTATTTTCTTAATCACCAAAAAAAGGTCGCTTTTACATTGCAAACGATGATGTATAACAAATTTCGAAAATTATTAACAGTAATAATAGAAAAATAATAATAGGGCTTCAAAATCAATAAACTTGTCTATTGATATACCTAAATCAAACTACAACAGATATAATTTTTTCCTTTTATATAATTTGCACCATGTTACGCGGCCCCAAGGATGACGCCGTCCATTTTCGCAAAACGTTCATAACGGGGGATGGTGTACCCCATACTTCTGCCCCCTCTCTAGACTGCCTCCTCTGTAGACTGTGCATTTTTGTTAAAACAAAACTCTACAGGGTTTTTTAAGGGCCTAGGTCTTTCCTCAACGTATCCACTCTTATACCACAAGTACTTGAATTTGTCGAAAAATCTTGGGAAAGAAAATTCATTATGGGTTAGGGATTGCAACTTAATATTATTTCTCTGATGTAAATCTATGTCAAAGTTCATAAGAATCACTATATCCGAAAAAATCATTAATTTTCTAAATTTATTATACATCACCGTTTTCTATATAAAAGAGACCTTTTTTCGATGAAGAAGAAAATAATAAATTTAAAAAAATTGGTAATTATACGGTATATCATAGTGGGGGGACGGGGGTATATCATATGGGATATATCATAGTTTAGGAAATATTTGCAAAAATTTTAAAATCGTCCAAACTTTGGAGCGGGCTGTACCCCAAAATCAGGTGTTTTCGCCGAAACAGAAAAATACCTGTTTAATATATTAAGGCACTCTTTGGATCTGTAAAGTTTCATCGATATCGGGGTGCGACAGTTGCCGGTGTTCACTTGTTAGTGATGCATAGAATTTCCTGCCCATTTCTCGGTAGCTGGTCATGGTGGACGTCCCTACTTTCGAATAGAGGTCTAATCAACTCTTTGGATGCCTTCTTTGGATGTTTATACATGCTAATAGAGCAAATTCGCTGGATTTTCCATCTTAGCAAGCATATCGATTGCTTCCTATGAAGTTCTCCAAAATCATTTATACAAATTATGTCAGAGCTTCTAGCTGGCAGAAGTCTTTTTGTCTGGTTTTGGTATTAATGCCTCTTTGAAATCCCTCAATTTCATTGGATCAGAAACTAGTGTCAAAGTAGCCATTAGTCGTATACTTATACAAGTGAAGGATCAACATCTCCTTCTTATGAAGGAATCATTTCCAGTCAATCTATATATCAAAATATCTTCATGTACACATGTACAACTTCATATCATTTAACTAACCTGTTTTTTTTTTGCCTACGTAACATATTTATTATATTACAGACTCGACGGACAAATCGGTACGGCAGATAATTTAAACATATTTTCCAGCGCGTTCACAATTATTGTAATCGCATCGAATGACACATTTGAACGTGTATGGGAATATAAAAATTACGAACACATTATACGTGTATCAGATATGTTTACTACGCACATATAACATGTTACTTTGATTTGCAATTACATTAATCAGCTATATTCCCAGCGTGATATTTGCCGTACAATGAAAGTTGAACTCGTTTCGCTTATGGTCTGTATGGATGCGCACAGTTCGCATACCACCATTCAATTTAATATGTGTGATTTACCATTGTGTTTTGTTCCCCGTTTTGTATTTGTTAGATTTGAAATAAACTTTAGTTGTGTGAAGATATAATCGTAGATTTATACAAAACAATAAAGTAGTAATTATTGGAGATTCTTGTTCCAATTCCTTCATTAAACTTTAAAATTACGCTGCTATGGTATTCAAAACATGTGATGTTTGTAACAAGCTTAATAATTGCGATCAACTCTTTGTTTAAAAGCAGCAGAACATGATCATGATCAACAGATCACAGATTCATCGTCTGGCTAATCTTATCGATAGTCTTAGAGATATCGAGGCACACCACATCCACCGCTACTCATCATTTAAACAACAGTAAAGAAACTATGATTTCTATCAAATCATATTAACCTCTTCAAACAGAAAATCTTGTACTGGGCGAACACCCCCAAACCAATATTAAAATCAAAACTAAATCTCTATTGGAGCTCAACATCCTCTTAGGTAGTTCCTGAAGAAGATGGGCAAGGTAGACCTTGATAAATTCCGATTCTCGGAACACAGAGAGACGATGAAACATATTTTGTGCAACTGCAATATAAACAAACTATGATTTTTATCAAATCATATTAACCTCTTCAAACAGAAAATCTTGTACTGGGCGAACACCCCCAAACAAAGACTAAAATCAAGGCTAAATTTCTATTGGAGCTCAACATCCTCTTAGGTAGTTCCTGAAGAAGATGGGCAAGGTAGACCTTGATAAATTCCGATTCTCGGAACACAGAGAGACGATGAAACATATTTTGTGCAACTGCAATATAAACAAACTATGATTTTTATCAAATCATATTAACCTCTTCAAACAGAAAATCTTGTACTGGGCGAACACCCCCAAACAAAGTTAAAATCAGGGTAAATTTCTATTGTAGCTCAACATCCTCTTAGGTAGTTCCTGAAGAAGATGGGCAAGGTGGACCTTGATAAATTCCGATTCTGTTCGGAACACAGAGAGACGATGGAACACATTTTGTGCAACTGCAATGTGGTGGCCCAGCAGAGCCTTCACTACCTCAAACAGGCGCTAGTATTAGAACTATAGCCCCCTAAAAAGCCCTAAGCTTCTTCAGAAGTCTGGAGATCAATTGGGAGTAAAAGATTCTTACAGGTCACAGTGAAGAGAAGCAGCATTGCCTACACAACCCACATCTAATCTAATCTAACCTCTTCAATTTGGTCAGTTGATAGCCTAAGAAAGGAAACTAAATTATCGGAGCAGCGATGTTAAAGCTAAAAAGAATTTATAATCTTATTTTAGCTGTCAAAATAACTTTGAATAAATTGATTTGTCTTACTTTTTTTGCAACTGTCAATATAAGTAATGGATTGTAAGAGCTATCCCACTTTATTCGCGACCAACTGTACTAATTGGAAGTAGATATTTAACACTACGGTTACATATGGATTAATTGATGTTTGATGTTTTTTTCGTCCTAAGCTCCAATTACATGGTCGTAAGGCAACACTCTTTAAATAATTTCAGTTAAAGCAACAAGTTCCAAACTTAATGATCAAATGTATTCAAATAACTGACAATTTGTACGTTACAAAAATGTCATAAACAGGTTGTGAGTCGAATCAGCAAATTGCACCACAACTGTCTTTTTTTACATTTCCTTTTGGTGTTTGTAGGTGATCAATTATCTTCTGCAATATCTTTTAAATTCTTCTTCTCAATGATTCTGCCATTACCTTTCCAATCCATTTCTATGCTACAATCAATAGAATTCTTCTGGACCAAGGCATAGTAGTTGCATTTTTATGCTTCGAATATCAAATTTTGTAAAGTCTTACTAAATTCATTCCTAATGGTTGGTTGTTCAAGCGGAACAGATAACACAGATTTTTGAATATAAAATAAGATGAATAAAGTTATGCAAAGAACAAAGATAAATGATCAATATCTGTACTGTTAATCTGGCTAATTTAAAACTGGCTATAACAGCATAATATATAAGATAATGTCAAACGAAATGTTTTGCTGAATAAACTTTAAACTTTTGAAACATTTCCAGTGAAGCATTAATTTTGAACGTTAGTGTAGCTTCACACTATTCTGCTATAGATAGGAAACAATCCAGTTGTAATTACAGATATATATTTTTACTATTTATCTCGAATTATAACTTGAATCATGCTTAAAATTTCTTACACAAAACGAAACAAATTTAAATCATAATATGCATCGTGAATCTATTGTTACTTCTTACAAAATAATATGACCCGCGATGCATAACGGTAGGACGAAATCCTCTGATTACCCAGATGTCATTCTCTTTGTCTTCTTCCTTGTTTAAAAAAAAATCACTGACCAAAGTGACATGTCATGGTTGTCCCCGGTAAATTTGATGGATGCCTTCGCACTTAATAGAGTCGGTGCTCTTTACTAGGCGTAGCTCACTTAAATCCATCTTAAATTAAACTTTCATGAGGTCTCTCTAATTCGAGCGTTATACGTTTAAGAAAAAGAAAAATGAAACGGCAGCTAGCCATATAGGAGGCGAAAAAAAAAGAACAAATCGGTGAGTACAGAACACCGAATTTATGCTAAATTTACCAACAATGGAATACGATTCCAGATACGGATTTCGAATTCGTGGAAACGCTTTTTCCGGAAGCTGTGGTCAATTAAGACGCATCGTGGGAATGGGTGTTAATGGAGGAGCCATAACGGATTCATTCTTTTCAGGGCAATTAACGAGGGTAAAAATCTACAAGAATGTAACTTGTTGGTGTTTACTATATCAAGTGCGTTACACTCGTCAACTAATGTAACTAACTAATGTAGTTTTGGATTAACAATAGAGAAGAGAGGGAATCTAAAGTTTAACGATACTTTTTGACGTCATTAGATATTGCTGCGAAAGATCCAACTGAGTTCTTTTGACATCTATCTTAGGAATAATATTTGAAGACTATTATTAATCTTAAATACAAAAATTAGTCTACCTATCATAACAACAAATGATGATTATGAATGGAAATGATAAACGTAGGCATATCAACAATCAAAAGTGAAAATTCCGATTTATAAGCAATAAATACCAATAAACGACCATTCACAAACCCTAAATCGATGTATGCTTGCATTAATAGTTTTGTCAGATCTGAGTTTACTGTAAGGCACCGTTTCTACTGGAAGAGCTTCAGCGGCAACGCAATAATAATTTCGTAATTCATTCGAGAGAAAAAAATTCTGCAAGACAGACTTTATGAGCACTCTGAACCTAAGATTGCGGATTTGGTTGTTGGAGTGCAACCAAGTTTGGAGATTTGAAATCAGATGGGGCCACAGTAAGCCAACTGGTCCAGTCATCCTTTGGAGTTTCTCCATTGTGTTGGCCACAAAGGCTAATACATGGGAAACATTCCTCCTTCGTTTACAACAGTAAAATACTTATTGGGTAGCAGAATTTAAACCAGGCCGTAAGAGCTGCCAAGATGAACATTGCAGTGGTCGACCAAATGAGGTGACCATGCCAGAAATGGCGAAAAAATCCACTAAATTGTATTAGATGATCTAGCAGATATTATAGGCATTTCAAAAAGTGCGCATAAGCATAAGATATTGACTGAAAACTGTAACATACGGAAGCTAGGCACAAGATTAATCACAATGGAACAAAACCAGCATCGTGAGGTTGTTTCAATTGAGTGTTTTGCGAAGTTTTACAGCAATAAAACATGGTTCGATTCATAACCATGGCTGGAACATTTGAGACCAAGGGACAGTCAAAACAATGGACTGAAAGGGAAGAATCGAGTCCAAAGAAGACAAAGACAGTTCCATCTGGTAAGATCATGGCGTCAATTTTTTGGGATAAAATTTATTGATTATCTTCAGAAAAGAAAAACAATCAATGGTAAAAAGAAAGTGTTGTTTCATCAAGACAATTGCGATGGCCAAAAGCCAGATTTAGCCTCCTCGAATTATCTTCTGTTTCCAAACTTGAAAAAATGTCTCGGTGGTAAAAGATTTACCAACAATGAAGAGGTGGGGTCTGCGGTTGATGGATATTTTGATGAGCTCGACGTTTCTCAGGGTTTTCGAAGCCATTGAACATCGCTGGGAAATGTGTATCGAGATGAAAGGAGGTTATGTAGAGAAATGAAATGATGTGTTTACTTTGTTAGAAGAAAAGATCAAATTAGTAATAATACTATAAGCATCTGCAGTAGTAGAACAATTTAGTAGGTATTTACTATCTTGCGTAAGTACTACTTATAATTCCGTGTTGATGTTTTTTATTGATTATATTATGTAGACATTTTACTTTGGCGAGAATTCCCACCAGTCGTATGTTTAAAACCTTTAGTTCTGACTTGATTAATAATTTACCTTCCAAACTTCTAAAATTATGAGTCTCCGAAATCACGCATAGCTGTTGTCTCTGTGAGTAATAATTTCGAAGGTACGTAATTAAAATAAACTAAGAACAGAAAGACTATGGCTCGTCTGAATTTGCAAATATATCGTGTACGTGTGGCAGACAACATGTGTGCCCGGTATACGTCTATATATCCGTAAAATATAATTTCGTGTTTGTATTATTGCTTTGGGAAATAATATTTGGTCTACATGCAAACTTAGTTCCATATAATGTCCTAGTATAAACCTACAATTTTCCCTTCATTTAAACTACCACACACACACAGACGAACACAACACACGTTCAAATGTAAAATTATTTTTATTACATTGTGACCTTCCATATATACAGGCTACAATCGTTGTAGAAACATGGTAGGATATACATATACATATGTACGCGTCATTAAAGTTTTTCGACAGTAATTTGAGTATTTTTCAGTAATGTACGTTATTACGTTTGGTATTTTCTGAATAATACTACTTTCAGGGAGGTACCAGGTCGGTACGAAAATGATATAATGACTTTTTACAGAACATAATATTATAATATTACGATCAATAAGTGATCAATACTTAATTTTTGTATTCCACGTACCTACTGCTTATTCGACCAATAAGAAACAGTAATTAGGTATGCAAGATTACTGAAATGTATTGTATTCTATTGCAAATGCATCTACAGATTTACTTTTGAATATTGATGATAAGTGGATAAAGAAACGGAGTTAGCAATGATCGTTTTCTTCGTAGTTGAATTAATTGACTCTTAAAAAATGAAAAAGCTCAAGTTTCAAGTTAAAACTTCTTTTGTTTGATACTATTTTAAAATTGTCAATGCAAATGGATTCCTATTACACTGTTTGGCATGAAAATCGGCCCCGACACCATTTTCGCCGATCCTTATGTAAAATGACCTCCGTTTTCTCCCAACACCCACCGTTTTCGGAGGAGGCTCCCTCCATCTATTTTTATCACTTTTTGATATTTGGAGAGATTTTTCGCAATTTTGGTCCCTTTTCTTCTACATATTCCAGCTTCCAGCCCAACTGATCCTCCCCCAAACACACCCAGATAGTAAAAATATACAGCAGCAATATATAGTAACAATAATAAAAATATATAACACTGTACCAGGCTGACGTTCTCAATCATGAAAGGTGTCCTATTCGCTAATGGAAATGAATTACCATCAGTTCCAGTTGCATACTCTGTGGATACGAAGGAGACGTACAACAACATTAGCCGAATCCTTGATAAAATCAGTTATCATGATTATAATTGGAAACTTTGACTTAAAAGTTGTTCCTCTACTAACGGGCCTGCAATCAGGCTTCACAAAATATTGCTGCTTCTTATGTGAACGGGACAGCCAAGCCCGAGACAAACATTACATCATTGCATATCAAACTCGGATTGATAAAACAGTTTATGAAAGCAATGGACGAAACAGGCTAAAATCAAGGAAGGAGTTATCGTGCGCCCCCAGATTAAACAACTTTTCCAAGATTCGAGGTTTACTGATCACCCGAATCGCAAAGAAAATGAACTTGGCTTGCATTCCAAAACGTGTGTGAGAACTTTTTTGGTAACAACAAAAGTGATGATTATGTCGATCATGTCGAAGAATTGCTGTCAGCGTACAAGGACATGGGGTGTAGCATATCCCTTAAACTGCATTTCCTTCACTCACACCTGGACTTCTTCCCTGAAAATCTACTGAACACGGGGAACGGTTCCATGAAGACATCGCAAAGTTTGAGAAGAGATTTTCAGGGAAATGGAATGCGAGCATGTTGGCAGACTACTGCTGATTTTTGATACTTACGAAAAATTTCTACCGCAGAGAATTGATGCCCACGAGGTATAGTAAATCTTCTAAACTGTAGCTATATATTTTTATTATTGTTGCTATATATTGCTGCCGTATATTTTTATTATTTTGGGGTGTTTTTGGGAGGATAAGTGGGGCTGGAAGCTGGAATATATAGAAAAAATTGCAAAAAACACGGAAAAATCGACCTTTTTAATGATTTTTTCACAATTTAAGGTGATAAACCTCACTCCCTAATCTTCCTCCTCGCTACAAATGTTCATGTTTTAGAACATTTCACTTCTTTAGTCCCCAAAAGAATTGTAAAGGCTGATATAATCGTTTTCATACCACCAAATACCCAAAAGTGATAAAAATAGGTAGATGGGGACGTACCTCGAAAACGATGGGTGATGGGGGAGAACGGACGTCATATTCGGAAAAAAATTTTGTCGACCAGTGTTATTTAGAAATCCTTAAATTTAATTTTAAAAAGTCTTCATCACTATCACCAATGAATGAGGCAGGTAACGTACAATCAATGCTTAGGAATATTTAGCAGGAATCTATCATCCCAACAAACTGCAATTAATGCATCATCAAGAAGCTTATTATAAATTAAGTCAGAAAGTTTGAATTTTGTAAGCAATTTAACAAAAAACCAATTGTTTTACTGTCGTCCCAAGGATGGATTAGAGAATTTATAATACACTTTCTGAAGCTTCGCAATGCGGAAACAATTTGACAAATATAAATTAGTGAAATCTGATAGGAATCAAGATAGTTTTAATTCTATTTAAACTGGTTTTCTATGTAACAAAGGGAAAGAAAACATTAAATTGAGATAATGGATGCCCTAATTGTGACCAAGCCTTGACTTATGGACTTGCTACATTAGACTAATCAATTATATGAATTATAACATTCCTTTCCGTCTCTCCAATAAATGTTTTGCCAAATTCTCTAAACCAATCAACTCAAATTGATAAAAACTAGAACTGTTTCAATTATTATAGATTGATTATAAATTGTTTATTATCTATTTTTACCAAATTTTACCTGTAGACTGTGAGCTCCAATGAGAAGCCACAACGAACATGGCGCTGCTACAATTTAATTTTGACTTTTACTAACTAAATTGCATGTTAGGACAAACACAAGATAACTTATCAGTGATACATATGAAGTATCCAAGAAAATGTGATGGTGTCATTACTCAAAAGCAAAAAGTGAAGAAACTAAACAAATACGAGGACAAGGTGAAAAATTCTCGTCCTTGTACAGAGATGCCATTGCTATCAAGTCACAAAAGTGAATGTCAAATTTCACTTACATCAGATTTGGAATATCGTGCGATTGTATAAAATTCTTTGTTTTCAAAGGTTTATTGTCAACGGAAATTCATCCAAAGTTGGTACAGGTTTACAAGGAATGTTCTCCTTCGTTTTCAACTGCAATAATAATAATAGTTCTTTATTGCCCAACAGAAATTTCTAATTAGTGGACAAATATAATATAAAATGCACAAAGTAATAAATGTACATAATGTATTAAATTAACTAAAAAAAATAACAAAATTAATTTGAAAGTAAACATAATTATTTTAAAATATCTTCTCGACGACGATCAGCTAGACGGCACATTAGGTACTGTCAGTGGGACACATTGCAAAACATTCGTTCTTGATGTTGTTGTGGTGAATGTGCACTCGTATCTTGACGATAGCCTCGCAATTTGAAAAGTTAATAGACTTGTACAGTCTATCTCACCATGAACTAGTTTCCGTATAAATTGTAAAGAGAGGTAATCCCTTCTGGCAGATAGCGATTGCATTTCATGACGTCGCAGTAATTCATCTTGACAGATACCAACCTCAGGATAGGCTCCGTCGAGTTTGAACGATAAATATTTTAAGAATTTGACATGCAGTGGGATACCATATTATGGAAGTATATTCCATCTTACTTAAAACGTATGAAGAGTATGGTATTTTCAACAGCTGAATATCTTTAAAATATTTGAAAACACAAAGCTTAAAGATTTGCTGGTAGAAGAACATACCGAGTCAATGTGAGTTTACAATCGAATGGACTTTTTTGGATAATTTATTTCATTAATTGAATACGTAGTTTCAAGTGGCGAGCTTTTACAAGTGTAGGATATCACTGCACATTTCGAGGCATTCAGAGTTAGCTTGTTATCGTGACACTACAGATGTATTTTATTGAGGTTGCTTTGTAAATATGTGGCGTCATTAGGTGAAGAAATTTCCAGCATATTCCAGGACAGGACAACTTAAACCAAAAAGCAGATCCTTGATAAAAATTGTAAATAATAATAGAACCTTGTGGCACATCTGAAGAAGCAACATATTCGTTTGAGCAGTAGTTTTAATGCTGAAGGAAAAAAAAACGAGTGACGCAAGTTTTGGTAAAACAATACTGTGATTTGCAGTGTCGAGTACTCGAGAAAAATCTGTGTATATTACATCAACTTGTCCGCATCGATCCAAAATTTCACTAACATACTGTGAAAAAGTGCACAAGTTTGTGACAGTGTGAGAGTCTAGCAATAAATCCATGTTGATCGGGAGAATGAATGAACTGTATGAATGAAGGTGTACGAGTCAGCGCAAGCTGTAGGCATCTCAGAATTTACATTTTACAAGGAGAATTCAAACAAAGAAGACAAGGAAATTTTTCAGCAATGTTTGGATCCTTTTTAAAAAGAATCCAACCAATTTGATGCGCTCATTTATTACCATGGATGAATGGTGAATCCACCACTTCACGCCTGAGATGACAAAGAGCAGTCAAAGCAGTAGATCGAAGCCGGTAATTCTGTCTCAATCTGCCGGAAAGGTCATGACTAATTTTAGGTACCTTGGAAAAGATAAGATAATAACTGGCGAATACTATGCACATCTTTTTAACTAGCTAGATCAAAAAAAAATCGTGAGATTAGGCTTAGATTGCAAAAGAAAAAAATTTTGTTCCATCATGATAATGTACCGGCCCACGAAAGTGCTTTGTCTAGGGAAAAATTTAGGGATTTGTAATACGAATTGCTAGAACATCCACCATATTCGCCCGATTTGATGCTCTCTAACTATTATCTATATCAAAATCTAAAGAAATTTGTGGTTGCAAAACGTTCTAGGTCAATCGAAGAGGTAATTGCAGCGATAAATGGATATTTTGCAGACCTTCCGGAATCGCACTTCAATCATTTTTCACCTTGCTCTCGTACATTGGTATATAATTGTCAAGACCAACACACAGTGTTTTGGAAAGCGGTAAGATAAGGTAATAAATCTAATAGATAGCAGCCTATTTGCAATGCAAGGAGGAAAATTTAAAAATTACATGTTATATTATGTTGAACTTAATTTTCTAAAATGCCTGTCACTCTGGTTTATAATTTATCGTACGGACCACCAATTAAAAAAAAGCTGACAGGTAATTCTGTAATAAGGAAATAAAGACAACCATCGAATTTAAATTCGAAAATGTAAACCGCATATGTAAATTTAGCGTTACATGATACAATATTTTACATAACGACATGTAAGCGATTTAGAATGTGGTTTTATAAACGTTAATTACCAATGTGATTAAATATAAAGCCAATTTAGAAATGTCCGATTGCGCAATTATATTCTTACTAATTTTATGTTAGTATAATTCGATTTCTTTATACTTAAATTGACACATATGCGTGCATAGACTTTCATGAAAAGTGTAAAGAATGTAAGAGGTGGTTTTACACATTAGACTGTTGTTCGTAAACATTAGATACTAATTTTAAATAAATTAGTGAATATTGGATTTCTAAAAGAGAATAATGCTAGAAGTAATAATAAGTAGTTAATAATCCGTGTAGTAGTAATTATCTAATCCAATTAAGCTCGCAAGATACGGTAATAATTGATTGATAGTAATAATACCGAACGTAATAACAAAGTAAATTTGCATATAACTGACTTCCTGTATAAAACATACTGCATGCTGTACAGTTTTAATATGCAATTGATTAGGTGCTTTAGATTTGTTTATTTATTTTGTTTAGAATTGTAGAAATGTGTATACATGCCATATTTGAGTTTATATCTTACTCCAATTATAAGTGAGAGAAAACTGTTTTACTAATGCATCATAATGTAATATAATAAAACCTTTTTAAACAGACTATTTGATAGAATTTTCATTTTTGCATCTGTGCACATTATTAATTAATTAATTATTGTCGCAGCATATAATTCAATGTACTCCTTGTAAATAATGCCTAAACGTTCTTTCAGTTGCAATGTTTTGTCACATGTGATCTATAAATGGATAAGTATTTGACGCTTTTTGTTACTTCTTCAATATCCCACCACTAAGTTGGCTTTCTACAATACTGCCACCGTATGATCTGTCTTCTCTAGAGTAAAAGACACTACCCCGTTATTTCTACGTTCCAATGTCATCTACCACATCTTCTGCAAGAACTGTGAATTTACCAACATAGTAGAGACTGTTCTAAGAACTCGGATAGTACTGCTCTTTCTTCCCACTGTCTTCACAATAGACATTCAATGAACTTAACAGATTTTAGAACCGATTTGGATAATTTCAGCGACCATATTATCTAACATTAACAAAAAGGCTCCACATGTTAATAATCCTGAAACTACAGACTTTAAATTTCCTACCTACTCTCCCACCTGTTTTACATATTGACTTACCTTAATCTTTTCCCCAAATTTTAATTCTCCCATTTTACATAACCTATCTTTTATGTACTTAATTTTCTGCGCTTTTAACCATGTAGTCTTTCTTTGCTGACCGTTCATCTCAATTTTAATCCTCACAAATTGTATTTTAATTGTGATGTTACCATCTGATGAAGAATTCAATAAAATTCGAAAGCTTAAGGTTTAGATAAATGAGTCTTATTTCCGTATAAAAGATCTTACCATTGGCTGCTAACCCCATTAGTTTAGGATCATGTAAATATACTTTTAGTTACTTCTTGTTTATCTCAGGTTTTTTGACAATAGTACAAGAGAAGAGAGAAAAGGAGGAAGGCGGGCATTCTGAATCACTATTAACAACCATGTTGACTTGAATTTCAGTTTGTGAAACGCTTAAGACAGTCACATTACTAGTGATACTTGGTTCCCTACTTCTTAAATTGGTTGACGAATAAACTACACAATCACAGGAAAGATCAACTGCCTCTAGTATATATGATTCTACCAGGAACAACATCTCTTAATATCATCGTTCATCAAGAAAAACAACATTAAGCAACTGACAAACCATAAACTGTTCACCAAAACTGTCACAAAAGGGAGAGACTGAGACAGGAAGGTCATTATTTTCGATCAGAAATGTGGACTATATGACCAAATCTTGCAAAACATTCGACCATCGCTTCTGGAGCTTGAGCCATTAGGTTTTGTACTAAACCTAATCTTCGATATGACCTGCCTTACATCTAATGAGGTTATGTGACAATGTTTTAAATCTTCTCCATCGTCTTCAATTTTTACAAGAACATAACCAATGATATTTTCTCTTTTTTTCTGCCAATCCTAAAAACTGCAATGCTATATGTTTTTTTTAAATACAGTGCGGTTCTAAGGTGTCTTCCTCCCCTTACTCCGATAACTTTTGATCGGTTTAATAGAAACTCTCTATTAAACCGATCAAAAATTATCGGGTTTTGGGTCATTAATATGAAAGATGTATATACTACATTCTTGAAGTAAAATTTCTATTTAGTTTCAAAGATTGACGATAGGGGGCGATATAGTATCAACATTTTAAATGGAATGGGTATCATACAACGATGACATATTGAAATAATGCAAGTGTCAAACGTTGCTAACATGATTTCAAAAAGTCATTTTGTCCCGGGCAGCCATGAACTTTAAATCTTAAATTAATAAAACGTCATTCAAAGTATCAAAGAACGTTAATATTTATTATGGTTGATTATGGCACTAAAATTAGTTCAATAAAATTCTATTTTATGACATTTATAAGGTAATTATAGGCCTAAAAAGAGACATACGGTTTAGAATTCATAGCCACCTAAGATTTTTTGGATTTTTGTTAAGGAGTTAACTGCACAAAACATAAAATGTATAATAAAATAAAACTTTGTTCTATTACTATGTTCATATGAGTAGATAAAATGTATAATAAAGTTTTGATATGACACCATACCCAGTAAGCTCTTTAAAATGAAGTATCACTCGATTCCTATTCCATTTAAAATTTTGATACTATAACGCCCCCTGTCATCTATCTTTGAAACTAAACAGAAATTTTATTTCAAGAATGTTGTATATAATATTTCATGGAACCTCTCTATTAAACCGATCAAAAGTTTGCAGGGGAGGAACACACTTTAGAGCCGCACTGTACATACAAAAGCCCTTGGAAATCTAAGTACTCCATGCCGATCATGTTAAAAATTAGATGGTTACTTCCACAGCTCTGACCTTCCCAAAAGGAAGAAAGGATAGAACACATGTCGTAACTGTGGGGAACAACACGCAGGCTGAATGCTGCATGTGGCAAGTAAATGCCCACATGGGAATACTATCTCCAAATGGTATCATTATTTAAAACAAGGTGGTACAAAACCCGCCACACACAGCAGACAAAAGAAGAACGACCTCCAAATCTGGTCAATCCAAGATTATTGAAAGCCATCACCTGGTCCTACTTTCTGCTGAACTCGGCTAATTAAAAGGATGCCTACAATACATTATTAAAACGCATCTTTAATTCAGAAAGGTTTTGACAAAGTGGGTGCTGATGTTTTATCGATTTTAGACGAGTATAGTGCTCAATCGATGAGACTTGGGTCTAGTATGAACTATCGCAGACCCGAAATTTAGCTTCCGAATGATAGCTTCTTGCTCAGTCACTGCTAGAGATCGAGCGTACCAAAATGATATTCAAAAAGATCATGTCTACTATGTTCTGGAATAATGATGGGATCGTGCATATTGACTATCTAAAATCGGGTAATTCTATCAACAAAATATACTACAAATTTCTACAAGACAATTCTCCAAGCCGTAAAGCAAATGCTACACTCGAAAAGATCACTCAGCTGAAAACACAAATTAGGGGCTATTTTGCCTTAAAAGATTCAACCTGCTTTTTTAGTGGCTTTGACACGTTCAAGTCAGAATTGGACGATGTAATTTTAAACGAGGGAAACTATTATTAATTTTTATATCAAAAAAATTCAAGAAAATAAAATAAAAAATAACTTGTATAAGAAATCAATCTTCGAAAGCAATAATTATACACACAAAACATGTGTTGTTCCATTCCATCATGGTACCCTGTTGCAAGCATCCCTAACGTGACAAACGGCAAATACAACGTCTTACCTGGGACAAAACAACAATTTGGTTCGAGTGCCCGTTATATATAATTCCAAGAAAATACGGTGGCGTATAATTCATTTCGAAGTTGCGAGGTTCACGTTGGACCACGTGTGGTGTTTTTATTATGGTGTATTTAAAGTAAACGGAGTTATGGCAGTCTATGTGTATCTAAGGAACTGCGCATACTATTATGCAGGTAATTTAAACCATGTACTGAATCATAAACGCATTCTGCTAGATTAAATTATAAAATGTTCATGTTATTCTCCAGTAACTCACCAGGTAATGCATCCGATTAGCATAAATAGCATAAAATGAAATTATGTACACATTCGTATATCAAACGAATACTCTATATATATACATACTAACTATATTACATAGTGCGGTATTGCATGTTTACCTTGGTGAAAATTCAGGCCACAACATTTTTTAAACGAATGCAATTCAGTAACAATATAGAATCTACAAAATGTTATAATATAGCTAATCATGTTAAAATTTTTTACACTCAGAACTAATTATACAAATACCAAAATATTTACGAACAGGCAATCAATGAAAATAGAAGAGTTCGTTCAAGATTGTTATGTATTAGAATCCAAATCGAACACTAAATACAGCCCTTGGTTGGAGGACATTAAGCAGTGCATCTACATTTTCCCAAAGCAAGAAACCATCGCAATTATTGAAAAAACGTTTAAGTTTTCAGTGGAAGAAATTGTTATGGATATCGATAGAAAATGCTGAAAAAGAAGACCTACAGAGAGAGGGGCTGAAGAAAAAAAAACAATGTACATATGTACTTAGATGCTAACAGAGTTGGGCAAGTCACTGTATACTAAGATAGGGGTTGAAGCAAACGTATTAACTACGAGGCCTCATAATTAAGTAATTTTTTTTGCGGTTGTGGTAACACTGTAGCTTTGAATTTTTAACTTATTTTGCAAGAGGCGGGCAACGATCCTACGCTGCTTGACCGGATTATTACTGGTGATGAGAGCTGGTTCTTCCAATATGACCGTGAAACGAAGCGCCAAAGCCAACAGTGGCTGTCTCCAAATGACCCGAGACCAAGAAAAGCTCGCATGAGCAAATCCAAGATGAAAACCATGTTCATCCACTTCCTCGACAGCGGCGGGGTAGTCCATAGGGAGTTAGCAGACCGTTAACCAGATCTACTACCGCGAACACTACACTTCGAAAAAGGGTCAACAGAGTGCATCACAACATCGCACGAACTTCGATTCTCCACCATGACAACACACCCTGTCACACCTCGTTCAGTTTTTGACCTCCCAAGTGACCGCGGTGTTACCACACCCGCCCTACTCACCTGATTTATCATCCTGCGACTTTCTCTTGTTCCCTAACCTCAAGCAGGTGGTAAAAGGAACGCATTTTGAGTCGATTGAAGAGATCCAAAAGGCCGTGAAGAGGATACTGTCAAACATTTCCATCAAAGCTTCCCAGAACTGCTAGGATGCATGGAAAAATCGCAGAAATCGCTGTGTTGGTGGTCAAGGATGTTGCTTCTCCTACTTACGTCTTGCTTATAGATATTTTAACATTTATAGGCTGGCGATTATTGCAAAGCAAACTAAAAAGCTTCTGGTTTTTGAAATGAGGAATTAATATTGTAGTGTCTGTACCAGAGCAGATAATAAGAACAGAATTGTTTTAAAAATTGGAATAGAATATGTAGTGTTCTGTGTGGAGACAAACATTTTGATTGATGACTTTAATCAAAGTTTCGACATGCACTAAAATTACACAAACAATACAATACACTTCTTCGGTGGAACAGGCATATCGAACTGACAATTATTAAGGTAAAACGTGAGCAACAGTTAACATCACAGCAACTTAACGGTGGTCCTAGTGGTTCTAGAGGAAGTGGCCCTTGCAGCATTGCACAAACTGACCTGAACGGGAACTGGAAAGGCCGAGACTATAACAGAGAGCTTGGTCGTCTCAAACTGAACTCTGCCCGCTTCCAAGTCTACCGAACGATGTAATGGTTAGGAAATATAGCTGAATGAACTTCTGGTTCTAAAATCGACAAAGGGACTAATGCAAAGGTATTCGCGACAGGAATCAAATACTGCAAGCTAACTCTACCGTCTTGCAATCGGAGATCAATGTCATTGGAAGATGTGCTCAAGTGAACCTGGACAGGAACTATCGAAAGCAAAGCATTAAGTACAATTTTCTCTCCGATAATCAAGCAGCCATAATGGCGCTGAATTCTAACATCATCAGCTTGAAATTAGTCTGGGAGTGCCTTAGCAGAGTAAATAACCTAGGCAAAGCAAACAGAGTTGCATTATGCTAGGCACCAGGACAGATTGGAATCAGCGATGACGAAGAAGCTAACCTGTTAGCAAGGAAGGAAACCTTTTTATCTAAGATTGAACATCCTCAAAAGATAACTGAACTCAAAGATAGATAGATGAGGTTCAGAGTATCCCTCTTGAAGAATCTCTCTGATTTGAGACACTCCAATAATGATTTAAATCTAAATATAAATTTGTCTTAAAAACACTAAAAAAGAAGAAAATTTAAAATTCCCGCAGTTGTCTTAGTGCAATTTTACAAAAGTTTGTTTTTTATATATAGGGTGTTTCAGAATAAGATGCTGATCCTTAGGGGTGTCAATCCTTACGTGATTTTAAGAAGAAAAGTTCAAATAAACCTATGTCCTAAACCTCTTAAATTTCGAGCTACAGGGTATTCAAGTTTTGAGAAAAAAATCGTTTTTTTATCATAACTTTAATATCTTTCTAGATATTTTAATAAAATTTGGCATCTGCCTTCTAAGCAACAACAGCTATTTTTTGATATAGAATTTTTTTTAATTTTTTATTCAGTGGCGTCCGTACAGGATGTGGACTAGATATTTTTAGAGAAATATTATGTACGCCACTGCTTTTTCTTAAAATAAAAATTTATTTTTTAAATCTCCATTAATTTTAAGGTAAATTTGATTTCCTGTTTTTTTTATTTCGTCCAAAGAACGGTTTCCGATCAAAAAATAAAGATTGTTAAATGGGCATAATTATTGCTATGTACCTATCATCATTTTGGAAAAGGAGGTTATGAACTTTGTTGTCAAGGAAACAATTGCAATGACGAAATAATTAGATAATGCCAAACAGTTTTGACAGATAGTTATTTAAGTACACGAAAATTGCACTTAAATTAAATTTTAAAATCGTAAGACCTTTAAAACGTATACGTATCATGGTAAATTTCACAAATGCTGAGTTTGCTGATGTGCGCTACTTGTACGGGCTTGCTGACGGCAATGCATATGAAGCCAGACGATTATACCAGGAGCGGTATCCAAATAGAATAGTTCCGGATGCCCGAACGATATCAGGAACCCACAGAAAGTTATGTGAAACGGGATCTTTTCAACCGAAAAACTACCCAAACGGGGCACACCATACCGCACGAACACCGGAAACCGAAGAAGTTGTTTTAAATTTAGTAGAGCAAAACCCTGAGATAAGTACCAGACAACCTATCATATTCAACGGGTCCAGGCCCTACTTCTTGGGGATTTTCCATTACGTATAAATTTCTGCCAATGGTTTCTTCAAATGGTTACCGAAAATCCTGATTTTGACGCCAAAATTTTATTCACGGACGAAGCTAATATTTCCAGGAATACAATAAGAAGTTTTCATAACAATCATTTTTGAGCTGAAGAAAACCCACATGCCATCACAGAATCGCGCCACCAAAACTAATTTTCGGTAAATGTTTGGGCTGGAATTATCGGTGATTATTTAATTGGGCCTTATTTTCTACCAGGCAGATTGGACGGAAACGCTTATCGTCAGTTTCTTGAACAGAGTTTACCAAATTTGCTAGATGACGTTCCTATTTTAATCCGTCATCGTATGTGGTTTATGCACGATGGTGCACCTGCACATTTCAGTCTCAGGCGCGGAAATTTTCAAATCCATTTTTAGAAATCGCTGGATAGGGCTGGGAGGAACACAGTCGTGACCACCTAGATCCCCAGATCTAAACACTCTAATACTTTGTTGTGCCACTATCAGGAATACTCCAGGAATTCTTCAAAAAGTACGAGACTCAATGAGGAAAAGAGCTGAAGCATGCATACTTGCAGGTGGTGGCCACTTTAAACAGCTAATCTAAATTATAAAAAATGTCTAGGAAGATATTAAAGTTATGATAAAAAACGATTTTTTTCTCAAAACTTGAACACCCTGTAGCTCAAAATTTAAGAGGTTTAGGACATAGGTTTATTTGAACTTTTCTTCATAAAATCACGTAAGGATTGACACCCTTAAGGATCAGCATCTTATTCTGAAACACCCTGTATATTAGAATGTTAGGTTATGTTAAGCATAAACGTTGATAAATGTCACACATGTTCGGAAGAGTGTTTTGGGGGGAAATTTAAAATGGGAACCTCGTTCAAAATGGATGCCATTAAAAAGCTGTCTACATGAAGATCAAAGTGACCGACGCGAAATGTCGAGACTGCTTATAATCGAATATCTATGTACTATCGAAGTATTCTCGTTCAAAATTAAGTCACGATGACATATGTGTGAATAGGATCGTAAATATTTATGGATGTCATCGACCAAATTCCAACCAGGACATTAGTTTAAATAACAATAAAGTATATTAAAAGTAATACATAAGCTATAAACCCCAATTCATACGTGCATGTTTATCCTTTCGATCGTCCTTCTAGAAATACGTAACCGTTCGCTCTATCTCGTTTCAATAATACGCGAGTGTTTAAAGTTCTGCGAATACTAATTTTCAATTAAGTTCGCAGATATACGAAGGGAAAACGCTATCGAAACAATATGACTATTGATTTTTGCTGATACTCTACGCCGTCCTATAAATATAATTGTCTATTATAAAAACATACACAGCGAAGACACGCAATCCTTTATACCATTTAAGACGTTTACCTATTCTTATGTATATACGCGATCGTAATTATAAAGTTCATCGTTTCTGTGAGGGTTGGGGGGATAGAAGTGACTGCTAGCGGGGCGGTTGTTACGTGTGCCATCTTATGTCATTTTCCCAATACACATACTTCATATACATTTGTATACCGTTTTAGAAGAGATCGATTTGTAAAGACACGTGACTATTAATACTTTCCATTTTGTCACACGAATCATCATGATCCAATAAACAGACAAGGGTAGATAGGTCGATATGATCTAAGTCTAAGTAGAAACCTCTTAATATTATACACGACGAGTTGGTTTTTGTTTAAATGAATTAATTACACTATTTCTGATTTGGAGAAAATAATCTGGATAGGCCAGAGAATCCATTCATGATGACTCAAGGTATGGAAGACCTCCAAAACCTTGCTCACAAACCAATATAATATGATAATCCCTAAGCGATGCGCTCTAAAACTTTATTGCGTGTGTTATACGGAAGTTGTTCCTTTTTCTTTAATGATACCGCTAGTGCAAGATTCAAATAACATGACGTGCATGGTGTTCTGGATGTTAACCTTGCGCATGCATCTATGCTATGTATGTGTAAAACATATGTACACATTCGTACATGCATATTTCATCAAGTAAGCTTGACCACAGACGATAGCAGAATACATTATGGGATAATATCGTACGTTCTATGATAACTAACGTATTATTAAAGCTAGTAGATGCCACGATACGATGGTAATTTTATAATTAAATTACGAAATGATGCAAAAATTGTACCAATTATTGTTTTGAGAGATCTCCACGAAATCGAAACAGGATAATTGATTGTACGACATATTTTAATATCTAAATTGCGTCTTCTTTTTCTTTAAATTTGAATTCCTATCGAATGCTAGAGAAGTATGTGTTAATTGATGGCTAATTATTGGGCTTTACAAAAAAAAAGAATGGGAGCTATCTGAAAAATAAAATGGGTCAGGAGAGTCACTGTTTAAAGTTAATTGGTTGTTCTGAACAACAAAGGCGCTAAATTGGAACCTTGGGGAACACCAGAATTCACAGCGTAATCGTATGATCGAAATCAATCATAAATAATATTTCATAAATAAGATTCCATCAATTTATACAAACACAAAGATTTGGCAAAGGTATTAAGTTTTCACGATAGCAACGCATGGTGAATACTCGTGTGTTGTGTAAAGCAGGCTAAATTTGTGGTAGTAGATCGACCCTTTATGAGTCCATGTTGCTGGGTATTGGAGTAAATGGTGTCAAACAAAACTTGTTCAAAAATTTTTGCAAAATTTGATAAAAGGGAAATTGGTCTGTAGTTTGAAACTTGTCTGCTATCACCTTACTTGAACACAGGAGCAATTCGGCCACATTTTCATTTATCAGGAAAGGAAGATGTCTGTATTGCTAAGTTTATAATTTTGATAAGTGGAGTTGATAAAACAAATTTAGTATCTTTGATTAGGAAGCTGGGGATGTTAAGGTGAAGTACTAGAAATAGTGTCCTTTGTAATTTGATAAAGAGTACATGGTTGTGGGAAGTTCAGCAATATTGGTGGTTGAGAACATTGCAGAAAAATTAGTGGTATTAGTGGCATCGACGATCTCTTGCGGAAGAGGACATTCATGGGGGAAATGTTTTAATAACAGAATTTCATTTACAATACAGTCTTCATTTCACTGGAATTCATTTTACTACTATGATTGATTAATCTCAAGGCAAGGCAGTCTAATACTGCGGCAAACTGGGACTATTGATCCTTTCATTTGGAAAGCCTCGTTAACTGATCTGCAGTTTCATTGCTTGTGTCCTACACAAGCTCACCAAGGTGACGTTGTTGTGCCTAGGCAGAACATTTTGCAGACATTTCCATGCTAGTTTAGAGGCTATATAATAAGATGCTAGAGCCTTTAAGGCTGCTTGGCTGTCATAGAGGATGCAGATTGGCTCCCCTTGCGATTAACGATGCAGACTCTCCAACGCACAGGTTTGTATAGCATACCATTCTGTTTGAAATATAACAGTGTATTGCCCATACTTTGTAGCCTTGGTTTTCCTCATATGCACCAACGCCTCAATTTTTCCACTCATCCCAATTCAAGAAAACTGTGAAGGGTTTATCGTAGGAAATCCTGGTGATTGCTATGTCGCTGATCAGATCACAAATTAGGTTTCTTAGTGCTGTTTTTATTCTGGTGTGCTCCAAGTCATAGTGGGTTCTCCAGCATGGCCTCCATAGCCATTAGGGTGCTCTTAATAGCTCCAGAGACGCTCTGTATAGTAAATGTAATACTCAAAACATAATAATCCTGACATATCTCACGACAAACAATGGAAGTTTTTCTGAAGTCATAACTAACGTATGGGTGTTCCGATCACTGTTATGCTGGGCACCCACCAAACAGATTTTCTACTTTCGTCTTTCATTTAAATGATAAGTTGAAAGCAAATTCACTTGATCGTAAATCGATATCATTTTACAGTCGAAATTCTGAAGTCGGCAGTCGCAAATTAAAAATTAGCATTAAGCAGGTAGTATCTATTGTTTCTATAGTTGAGTCTCTATAGATGTTGTCTGCCTCTTTGTTGTGCTTCTTAATGGTTGTTCTAATCATATAGGACGTTAGTAGTCGGAAGGGCACACACTAACGCTGCAAAACAATTGTTTTTGAATGAATCGGTAGTATCGATAAGTTTACTACAGTTTTCTCCGTCTCCCAAATGTACAGTATATAAACATTCAATAAAAAAAATGTCCGGGTTTTCTTTTCTGATTGGGGTATTATTCATATGCCTTGAAGTACTGGTTATCTAATATGTATGTGTGTTTACTTTTATAATGCTATGTCAATTAAAATCATTCAGTCTATTAGAAATTCTCAAGTTAATTTAATACTGATCAACACATCTGCTTTGGATAATATTTCCTCACATATGCTGAAATATAGTCCTTCTATATATTATTATTTCTTTTTTCTTAGCCTTATGGCTTTCATTAAACTTAAAAATAAAGAAATGTTCTTCAGAAAACCATTCACTAAACCTACTGGCTTTGATAAATGCTTTTATGTTAAAATGATGTCAATATGAAATTGTTGAAGATTTCTTTAAGTGGTCATGCATTTATTATATCTATAATGTCCAAGTTTCAGATTCGTAAGACCAAAAAACAATACATCGTAAAATGGCTGCGCCATTAAGAATGAAAATTACTTTCTCCAAGAACTAACCCAGACTAAAAATCCACACATACAGCGCAGTACAAATATTTTTTTTCCAGTATAGGGGACCATATTTAATTATTTTTTTTATTTAACTATTGTTAATTGCTTTTCCGTATTTGTCAAATGATTTTCTCGTTTTGCAAACGTCAAATTTGTTTGTTAAATTAGATTCTTCTTTTTACAAATCATTTTCCCGTTATGTCAAATGCGTTTCCCCTATTAAATATACAGTAGAGTCTCGATAACGTGAACGTTCCATAACGTGAACATCCCTAAACGTGAACAGCCAAATTGATATGCGTATTCCAAAACGTGAACGTCAAGAACATTTTGCCTCTATCTATAAGGTGAACAAAAATGAAAATTCGTTTTATTTCTTTTATCGCTAACTTTAGTTTTTTCTTATTATGTTTATGCGGCAACCGATACGCAAGCATGATGGTCACTAAGAAGGTGAATTAGTAAAGGTTTCGGAGTTACTTATTTATCAAAAAATTATGAAATAACCAAATCTACAGTGTGTGCGATTAAGAACAACAAGGACCAGATTACTTCAACAGTTGCCATGACATTTTCTGGAGCGTCTAAACGAAAATCTCTTAGACCTTCAGAGTACCCGAAAATGGAAAAAAACCTTGTACAGATAGTTTTTACGACAACGAGAGAGGAATGCTCCACTAAGTGGTGGTCTAATTTTGAAAGAGAAAGCCAAATATTTTCATGGAGAATTGTATGGAGATCGGTCTACTTTTTCTGCTAGCTCAGGGTGGCTACAAAAATTTTAGAAAAGATTTGGCATACGATTTTTAACAATAACTAGCGAAAAACTATCTTCTCAACCAGAACTGGTTTCGCCATTTTTACACAAAACTTGTAGCAAAAATTAGGGACTAGTATCAAATTCATAAATGTCACTTGAGGCTCCCTCGTCCTAAAGTCATACTTACTGCGCCATTTAGTTACTTATCGGAATTCATAGACAGTTAGTAACTCATCTATCACTCAAATGCAACTTACAATTGTGTCTAAAGTGAGTGAAGTTTAAGTCGTGTCAATAGCTCCCTTATTCGCTACTCAGTTAATTTTTATTGTGTTTCTTGTGTTTTTGTTGCTCTTAATCAATTTTATTTGCAATATGGATGATTTTTTTGAATTTGTGGATTATGCAGAGGATAAACTGTAGGTACACACGCATACCTAGGTAAAAAGTACATACTTCAAAATGCTTATGATTTTGAAGTCATTTATAGTAGACAATCCTTTGATACATCATAATACCGAGCTATTACAACGGTACCGTTTTTCAATGGGTACCATTGTTACTAGTGCTGGAAAGAGAAGGAAATTTAGAAGACCTATTTATCGATAGAGTAGTTGATGTCCTACAAATAGGCGATGTACAAGAGCGGAAAAATACCATCCGAGCAGCATTTATTCAAAGACATTTTAATATTGGAAACATGTTAATAGTAAGTGGTGAAATTTCCAAAGCTAAAAACAAAATAAATCTGATTTTTTATAAACTTATTTTCATATTTATATTTTTTCATATTAATTTGTAATTCATTTAGCACATTATCCATGTCATAATCATTTGCTGCTATGTATGAGCCATCTCCTATTGACATACCTTTCTTCTTTTCTCCGGCTAATTCCTTTCTTCTTCTATTTTACATATTTTCCAAGCATTTTTTTAATTGCATAGCAGTTTTCGATTATACATAAAAAATAAATACGTCTCATACATACCCTGCGGTATTAAAACTAAGCAATTTAACAAATTATGCTCCTCATTTTTGTACTAACAATATTTCCTCGAAATTCGTTATAATTGGTTCAACAAATAATAGGTCACCCACGCGTCATTACAACGATGACGTAGTAGTTCAACGATTCCTCATCCGTTACTCAACTTAGCAAGACGCTTACTCATGTTCATGAATCATAAAATTGAGATGAGTATAAGGTTTCCTCCAATGAGTTAGAAATGAGTGTGAGATGAGGTAAGAATGAGTGCTGTTTAAGTGCCAACTAAGAATTTGACCCTTAAACTTTATCAATTGATTTAATGCAAGATTTTCACTCTGCGGACGAAAAATGAAATAAAGACAACTTCGACGAACGTGATGAAAATTGTACTACAATAGATCATTCTGATGATTCTGAAATCGAATGTGTCACAGATCAGAACGAAGGATATGGACAAAATCAGCCACATAGAAGCAATTCGTATATTTAACAGAGGCTTTTGGAGTGGGCTAAGCAAAATAATGCCAACATCGAGGCCATAATCGAGGATAATCAGTCCCTACAAAAATTACGTGAACATGTTACTATATTTTCAACCAAACAACGTTTCAGTCAATGAAAATTAGATTACTTTTTCAAGAAAAATTAATTAGACTTGTTTATTTGATTTGTTCGAGTTTTAAATAAAGTATGTTTTAAATTCACATTTAACCCATTCAGGACGAGCGCCGTACTTGTACGGAATTCGATGGTCCACCCTGCCGGCCGAGCGCCGTACTATTGCATTTTGGTCTGTACGAGTTTCCCGGCCTGTTCACGTTCATGTACGGCATTCCTAACGTTATTGTCGGCCGAGTGCCGTACATTTCTTCATGAGTCTGTTTATTTTTTATGGCCAACAAGTAAATAACTTTAACTATTGACAAAATAAATACGCGTTTATTAGTTACATTTATTTCGAATAAAGAATAGTGTACTCATAGAAATCTAAATCTTAAACACAAAACTCAAGAAAGTCAAAGAACTAAGTTCTATAGAAAGAAAAACAACTAATTCTATATAACCAAAACACTACACTTAGCTTTTATTGAAATTGTTCACAGGGGTTATTCTTTACACATGATCTTTTCTCTTTCGTTTTGCAAGTTTCGTATTGGCGCAGACATGGCATCTTCGTTGCGTCTTTTTTCCTTGTGCTTCTGTTTGTGGAATCGGTGCAGGAAAATGCCGCTCTATCAGCCGCAGGGGGTTATCAACTGTTGGAGGTCTTGTTCTCCGGGTTGTCAGAGTATGAAATTCACCAATCATCTGAGATACAATTTGTAATCGAAAACTACTGAACGACGGTTTTCTACCTGATTTGATTGTATAAAATGTAGGAATTGTACAGGCATAGATCTATCATGTGGAAGTATACCTTCTTGTACCACTTTAGTGTTTTTTCTGGCGCATTCTACGAAACTTATGCATATCCACTTTATCGATTGCACCCATTTTGCTGTTGTATTGTATGATGCACGCAGGTTTCATAACTTTGTCAAGTTTTGAAGTGGGTTTTGCCAGTTTCTATCATATTTGCAGAGTCCACAGATGTTAGCATATGAACTACACGTTTGTCGTACCACTTCAAAGCCAATATTTTGTCATTATGAGCAATTTTACAGTCTCCTTTTCCTACTTGTCCAAAATCAGGCATACCCTTCTGTTTGACCTAACAGTTCCACAAGCTCCGGTATTATTGTCGTAAAGGTAGTGAAACAACGTAGGACTCGTGTACCAATTATCGACATAGAGGGTATGTCCTTTATTTATGGTTCCATAAGGGTAAGAACTATATTTTCGGAAATTCCGAATTCTTCATTTCGTTGAATATTTGTAGAGGCACCGGTGTAAATTATAAGATCTAATATATAACCTGTTTCTGCGTCGCATATCTCAAAGAGCTTTTCCAAACCTATGGCGTTTGGAAGGTATAAAATGAAAGCTAAACGACCTTTCCATAGAATGAGGCTTTCGTCAATTGCTAAATCTTCGAATGGATACAGAGATCTACCAAAACTTTCCTTGATTGAAGAGAGAATAGGATTTTTCTTAGAGCATCATTTTTGTCTAGGTTTGCATTATCGACAAAATGTAGTCATACAGAATTTGCAGGAACCTATCTCGTGAGCAGACTTTTGCAAAAAATGGAGTTTCAACAACTGGGTTTGTTGACCAATAATCCTTTAGAGCTGGTTTCTCTATAAATCCCATCAAAATACATAATGCCGTGAATGTATACATCTCTGCAGTATTCACGTTTACCCACTTAGAAAAAGATGGCATGTTTTTGTTTTTCATTGTTTCTGCGTATCTGTTTGTTTCTTCAGTAATAACAAAGTAACTCTTCATTCAGAAAATGTCTTATGTCACTTCTGGGGAATCTACTTGAACTTTTAGATTGTCTGTTATACCAGAATTACTACGATCGAAACCGAAATCTTTCGGTGTGAAGTTGTTATCAAACTTCCAAGGTATACCGCCGGGCAATGATTTACTATTATTTATTCTCATTCTCTTCGAAGGTCCTGACTGATTCACATCGTCTACAATAACTTCGGCAACACTAATACTATGTTCTTGAACTACTCGTACTTTGTTCGCCTCAGAATTTCAACTAAATAATCTACATTTCTTTCACTTAAGACGTAATCAATCGTACAGTAATTTTTCGAGTTCTTCGTCCGTTAAATACATTTCACAGATGCAAAACGTAAAATCACTGCTTTGAAATATAAATTTGACAGCTGTAACTAACGCGCAAGACAAGTAACTAGCGACTAGTTAGTACATTCGGTGGCCGCTTCCCGAGCTCGGCCGGCTGACTGGCGCGCCATCTCCCGGCGCTCGTCCGGAATGGGTTAAGTTCGTTTTAATGTCACCTTTGTTAGTGATTTACTTTATCCACTAATATGACCTTCTCGAATATAGGAACACAGTTATCTATAATTATGTAGTTCACGTTATCGAGACTGCACTGTATTACATATTTTATACATATTTAGAGGGAGTAAGAGATTTATTTAAATGTACAATAAACACATATACAGTATGCGCGCGTTCGACCCGCTGATAGATGCATTAGCAATGTGTGGGCGACTGTAGCTGGGAAGCGTTATGTTATGCTCTGTCTGACACTCTCGGTGTATTATCAATTTCTTCGCATCACCTTGATAGCTGAGTCTAATATGCATGTACGCAGGCGCAAGTCTGTTGCTATCTCAAATGCATTCTGTCGTGTTTGAGCACTTCGATCTGTTGATAGGATCTTCAATGTGTTAGAGCAGGCATAGGATTTTAATATGTTAGATAAAGAGATACAATGAATGCATTCGTCCAAGCAACCAGTACCGATATACGTTTCCTGTGTTAACTAAGGGACGTCTCTTCGCTGTTCTTTTTCATCTTACACTAAACGTATCAGCAGCTCGTGCGTGTGCACCCGGTATAATCTAACACATGTAACTCAATTTAAAATTTCATTTCTCTGTAAACAATCTGGTAAATAAGACTCCGTGTGTTGTATATAATTTAGACAATTTTGTGGGGTTATATGTTCAGATGTCGTCGTATAGTTTATTTTCGTTCGCTGGTTGAGCTCTTCCTATAATTTGTTTCCATTGGCTGAAGAGTTCCTCAATGGGATTTAAAAATGGGCTATAAGCGCGTAGAAATACTGAGCTCTAATGAGGGCCAATATTTCATCATTTTGATGGAACCTAACGTTGTCCATAATAAGATGTGCTCCTTCTACACCATCCTGATGTAAATGGTTAATTAATGTTGTAAGAAATTCCGAAAAATCAACTGCATTGTAGAGCATATATTTGAAACACATACAAGGAATTCATGTTCATGGCAGCAGCAACAGAATAATTGCATCCTCTTAATTGGGCTTTTATTTTTGATGCTCGAGTATTTTTAATAGACCTTCCATAGGAAACTCTTGAGTTTACTTGTAGACCGTACTCATCAATAAAATAAATTTTCTCTCTTTCCAGCATAATTCTATTGTAATGCACGGCATAATCAAAACGAGCTTTAATTATTTCTGGCATATTTCTTCTTTCAGGAACAAATGACGTTCTTTTAAAAGAGTAGTGAAAGCTTTTAAGGGCTTTATCAATCGTCGACAATGATATTTGTTGAAGAAGTGACCATTCGTTTAAACATTTTCTTTTCAACGGACGCAGAGTAATGGAGCAGTCCTCATCAATCCAGTCGCAAATTTGTTCTTTCTGAGCTAAAGATAATTTTGGCTGTCGATGCCCAGCCTTATCTTTGCATTATTAGTCCTCCTATAAGTTGCATAAATTTTTCTAACGGTATCAGGTAAAATCGAAAATTGTTGAGCTACATTTTTCAAAAAATTAATGACTGAAGTACGTATTTCATTGCTTATTTTGGCATTTCTTCTCCTGAGACCGTTCTTATCCATATCAATACACCAAATATTTAAGCACGTAAAGGAATTTCATTGAAAAAGTATTAGACACATTTTGAAAAGCAATTGACAAAAGAGGAAAAGCAGAAGAAAAAGACTGTAAATAAGGACTTCTGAAATCAAATTTCGAATATCTCTTCTTGTTCTTATTATATAGTGATGTCATCTTTATTCCACCAGTACTCAACTCTCAGATAAGTTGTATAAGAGTCAAGAAGTTTCCTTAAGAAATAAATTGTTAGATAAATCGATTTAAGTTAAATAAATTCTACCTTCAACTTTAAGTAAATGAACACAAATTCCTTCAAAACATTAACAGCATCATTTCTATTATAAACGAACAAATGCGACCACCTCTATACACGCAAATCGTAGAAATAATTCGCTATACGAGACGGTAGAGTATTCGAGATAATCGACAGGCAGAATCTCCGCATCCCTCCGATGCTACGAGATAGAAAGCAAGAAACTTTCACGTTCGCATCCTCCCATATATGAAGCCGGAGTTAGCGACGGGTACACACATACAGAATCTCTTGCATGTGCGCGTGTAAAAGAACGACGGTATTAGTATGGGTATTACGTGCTATATAACATACATATATGTATGTAAGAAAGGTGGCAAAAGCAAGGAAGGAAGAAAGTACAGCGGGTCGCATCGCGTTGGCGCGCAGCAGTTTGAGTGTAGCACCTCAACACACGAAACACAAGACCTTAACGTAGTAGAGAGCACCAGTCTCGATCCTCCTGCAGCACAGCAAACTGTAGTATTAGTTTGATGTACTTTCCAAGAAGACGTGTGATGGTATTAAGTTGAGGTTGAACTTGAAAAGTTCGCGAAAATCGATGAGAAAAAAAATTAATTAAAATAAATCATACAGTATTTCGATGTATAAATAATAATGGTACGAAAAGATTAGAAAGACAAGAAAGGGTGATGGACATCATCACACGGGAGGAAAAAAAAATTAAGAAAATGAAAAAAATAATCTAAAGAAAGAAGAGGCAGTGGAAGAAAATGCTGCTCGTACTCCACCTCCTGAGGCACTCATCACGCCGCCGAAAGGAAAACATAATCCATCCTCTCTCCTCATCGCAGCGAAGGGAAAAGAAAAGTTGGCCGAGCGTACATCATTTTCTTGGGTGCATTTATGCAAAGCGGACCGGAGTCGCGAGCAAGCGAGATAGTACGATGTTGAGATGTTCGCCCTATCTCCGTCTACTGTAATTAGTGGTCCGAAGGAAGAAAGAGAGGGGGATACGTACGTATGTGACTCTAACGACGTCGGCCAAGTATACACGCCGCCCCTTAATTTATATCTAAGGGTAAAACAGTAAGAGTAAAGGAGACAGAGGAGGGGAATCTTGTGCAAAGGGGTGGCGAAAGCGCACGCGTTCTTGGCTCCTGCAAGCTTTGTCTAATCGGATTCATTAACGGGGATCCGGGAATTATGCGTCCATTGCGAGCCGGCATATTTTTGAAATCAGTTGGACCCGCCACCCTTAGAAGACTACAGCCGTCGGGTATACTAAGAAGGTGCGCGCTCTTTACTTTAACCAAAACACACTCTCTAAAAACTACTACTGTTGTTGTTTGTTGTTGTTGTCGTTACCGTTACACCTGTATTAATACACCACGAACAAACACGATACCAACAATCAAAAATAATAATAATAATAATAAAGAAAAACATAACTTTCTCAAGATATACATCGAATTCAATTAATAATTTTCACATATTCAGAATTGAGTGAATATCACGCGGGCATGTTTTCGTGTGTATGTGTGTCTCTAATTCGATGACAAGTTCGACAAAACAGTGCTACAATTACACCGATCCACATTGTTCTAATTTATTCATCGTCAAATCATCTTAAATATAATTGGGATAAATGCGATTTAACGGGAAACTTACACCGAACACGAGACAGAACTATACGCGACACACGAGTTTCGACAAACAAAAATCAGCTGATCCCGGAGTAACACGTTTTCAGAGCGCGCCTGAAATTTGTTGTTGTCGCTCCTCTTACCGCTGCTCTCGCACTGCTTCCTTTTGGTGCAGCAGAGCATGAGTTCGCGTTGAAATATTTTGACAAGCAGGAAAGAAAAGGAGGACGAAACGCATCTTACATTTATAATAAAAATGAATATTGCCTACTTTTTAAAATAGAATTCTAAAACGAAAGGGAATTATATGATATGAAGTGTTTAAATTTAAAACGCATCTTATTACGATTACATATATGGGAACATAAAAGTAAGTCGTTTATTTTTAAAATTTCACAGCAATAAGGAATACATAGATAGACACTATTTAAAATATATGCACCGCAAGAATTAGGCACGCTTTCTAATATCTAATTGGAAAAAGTAAAATATAAGCTGAATAAATTAATAATCCATACAAGCTCTTATAGATTCAATTTTTTTATCTCGTTTGATCTACTCTACTCACATAACACGATAGTTTTATTTGTTATTGTCCGTTGTAAATTGATTTAATATGATTTGTCGTCAACGAGTTAAATGTATTGCGAAATGCTATAACAACAATAGTATTTTAAAAACTTTTAAACGTGCAAGGTTACCAAAAAACTTACACAGGTCTCAGTTTACATTTAATATGTAGAAATTAAATAATCAAGAGATCTAATCAATCACTTTTACTCACGGAAAGTTCTTTATTATAATACGCGCTTTTATATATTACAGAATTTTTATGAAAAATACCCGAATACATTATTTTGTTATTAATTTTTTGTGATATGAATCTGTGTGGATGACAGCACTCGGTAAGTTTGACCAATTCATTACGTGTTTCTCCTTATTTCTTTTTTAGTTCTATTTTGTACTTGTCAATTTAAATTAAATATAATAATAAGAGTCGATAATTAGGTTAATTTAATTCAATTTAAATGTCACGATAATAGTCGAAATTTTATTAAATTGTTTAAATTTTAGTCAATGAAACATGCCCTAAAAATTTTAAACAAAATAAGTGCCCTCGTTTCTCTTTCGTATCATCTTCGCCATCTAATGCACTGATCTCGTATAAAAAGTTTGTAATAATTTTTCTGTGAAGTCCAAAACATCCTTAAAATTTAAAATATTTATTTTGTTTGTTATCTGTAGACTTGCTATGCACCCAAATTGATTAATTATCGCCATCCTCAATGTGGTACAAACCATCTTTCATCGAGGAAAACCATAATTAGTGATTAGTTAATTAGTTTTTGATTGTTACTTTAGCCACTTCGACATAATGACATTCATTACTTGACAGTTTATTCTAAAGATAAAGATAATTTACATAAAACTATAGAAGTTCTTGAAAATGTTGTCCCATTTACGTCTAAACATGCCCCAACTCTTCTCCGTAATTCATCAAACAGTTATTAATGCAACAGCATTTGCATGCGATTTTTAAGTCTTCCATGATTACGTGTTCGTGTTGAATAAATTGAATTTTTGTCATCAAAAAATTATCTCAAATACAAAAGTGTTTTTATGGTCAGCACATACGGCCATCGTCCTTTAAATAATCATTTTGTAATTCTTCATCGCCCAGTTGATTTTATTTCATTGCAACATTGTGCGGCAGTAACTGTGCCTTCAAAAAAATGGGACCCGTCCGTCTCCTTCGACATATTCCAACCCAAACACCAACCTCATACTCTGTGATCTTATATATCCAGAAAGATAAGTCTTATCTGCGAAAATAAAAAGGAAACCTTCATTGTTTAGTTTATTTTGGAACCATTGACAAAATTCCACTCGTCTTGAATAATCCATTGGAAGAAGCTCATGGAATTAGCGTATGCCATAGGACAGATTTGTTAATTGGGCTATTGCTGAAATGGATGTTTTTGAATTTTCATCAATAATATGCTGAATAGCTTCAATATTCTCAGCTGTACATCTAGATAGCCGCCCAATCTGTGTTGAATATCATTTTTTCAATTTAATCTAATTTAATAAACAGATTGAGTGTCAAGCATTTAATGAATCTCATTATGTGAAAGACGCCAAAGTAACAATCCATTCACACAGTCTACTCTAATTATGAATTTTCTCGATGTGTGTTTATTTAAGTTATACCTATTGTCCATTCCAAACAAGAATGGACCAGATGATGCTACAATCGGAGCACATACCACACAAGAACAAGTTTGTGATTTGAAAAAATCGCGGTAAATTTAAAATTTGTCTTTCATTGCTTCGTCCAATTTGTCATATTTCGTTTGACATATCCGTTTCTTTGGTGGCATTTCCGGTTAACTCTATATCTCCAATGGTGTCAAACAATGTCTATTTGTTCATCCCAATTTCATTTTCTGTCTGATGAAGCCTTTGACCACTTGTTACATGCCTGCACCTTGCATTTTTTGAGGAACCCACATATTCACGTATTGACGTTTATCAAAACTATGTGTTGTATATAATTATATAAGAAAATTTAAACAGTTCAAATAGTACCTTCGATAAATGAATATTATGATTCAGAAGCTCTAAAAAAATCATTTTGTATGAAGAGTCAAGAAGAAATGAATAAAGGAAAGGATAAAGCCCAATAATCGCAATAGAACACAAATGACCCTCACATAAAATAACCTTTTTAATGTTTCTGATATTTATGCAATTTCGACAAATTGTTCTTGTGTAAATATGTGCTAGATTTGAACCAATCACATACGTTTAGTTTAGATCCTATCTTTCATAACACTCCCCATGAGGTATATAGTATTTCATTGCGATATGGTCGATATGGTATGGTAGTAAATGTGTCTTCAAAAAAATGGGACCCGCCAGTCATCTTCGATATATTCTAAGCCAAACACCAACTTTTTGAGGATACAATCGCTTCTCAACAAAAAGACGATTTATCGATAACCCTAACCTCATATTCATATTCTGTAATCTAACATATCCAGAAAGATAAAACCAAGACTCATCTGACAAAATAAAACAACCATCTTAAGGATATCCTCATTGCTTAGTTTATTTTGGAACCATTGACGAAATTCTACTACGTCTTGAATAAATAATTCACTGAAAGAAACTCATGAAAACATTGCAACTTTTCATTAGAATGAATTGGCATGTGCCATAGGACAGATTTGTTTATTGGACCATTGCTGAAATGGATGTTTTGTGTCTAGATATCCGCCCAATACCAGTTTTTCGACCGTAAATACCATTGTAGTCAAAAACTAATTCAGGATATTCTTGACGAAAGTCAACCATGCATTCTGAAATTAAATACTGGCACCTGTACGAAAGCAGTATTCGATAATGTAAGAGATTGAATGTCAAGTAATTAATCTCATTATGTGAAAGTGGCTAAAGTAACAATCCAATCACACAGTCTACTCTAATAATGATTTTTTTCTATGTGTAGGTATTTATTCAAGTTATAGTTTATAGTTATAGTCAGAAGCTAAAAAGGTAGACACGAAAATTTTCTATCATAGACGATAATAACTTTTGAAAGTTACTTATTTGTTCCAAACACCTTCGTCTAACATTTCCTTCCCTGTTTCTTATAAATTTCCACAAACCTAAGTAGATACTTATACGAAGTGATCATTTTGTAATGTCCTGAGTTCGCCCCGTTGTTTTTAATATGGCAACACTGTGTAATTGACGAACATCTTTATTTAATTTGATGGTTAATCTTACTAATTAGATTTAACTTATGACAGATGTCATGAATGAAATAAGGTTAATTTTAAGTTGAATAATTCCATATAACTTCCTAAAACTACAATTTCCAAAGCAATAAACGTATCCTGTTATATTGTAAAAGGCATTGGATATACCAAGGATATATTGTCTTAAAAAGGACTGAAAAGCGGCAATAAAACACGAGGAAAATACAAAACACTACAGCACTATAATACGTACAAATTATGATGATTTTGACATAAGATTCGCGGAAATAAATATTTAATAATCCAGGAACTTTTTTGTTGCCAACCCAAGATAATTCAAATTAATCCCTTCATACTCGGCGACAACGACATTTGAACGACAGAATTTTCTGGTCAAAATCCTTTAATTCCAAACCGCTGTAAAACTGATATTTCCTAGGAACAATCTTGTTACAAACGAAGACGAAATGAGCTTGAAAATTAATTTATGAAATCATGAAAATGACTTTTGGAGAAATGTTGTCTTCATTGATGAAGACAACATTTGATGGGTTGGAAACAAAAAAATCACAGGATTATTAAAACAATAGTCACAGACTACCTATCAAGCGAGCCACAAAATTTTTATCCTAAGTAGGCCATGAACGAGTGTGATAGACGTACAAGTCACGACTGAGCTTAGAGAATTGATATTAATCTCCGAAATGTCATTCATATATAATCATATGTCAAATTGGCAAGTTGAAAATATTAGATTTTTGAGGTTACTTTTCCCCGAGAAATTAAATTTTTTTGTAGACTTGAATGTTAGCTTACTATTGTTGTTAATCTGAACGTCCAATTGAACAGGATACGTAGGTTAAATCGTTGAATCAATCTAAGACATAACTGAATTAATTCATGGCATACTCTGAAAATTTATGTTGTGGGTCAGTACATACAAACCTTAAGTAGATTGAAAAATTCGTCCGTGAATTATATTCTTGTCTAACAATTGTAATTCATATTCTATACATCTTTATCATATTTTTCGGTAGACGTAATGCAGAGGGCACTGAATGCTAAGCGCAAAAGTGTTGTCAATTGTGTAATATCAAGTGTTATCTATAAAATAGTACCTATTTTATAAGTGCCAATGTTGTTTTTCTTTTTATAGATAAACTTCTAATTATGTGTACGTCAAGTTAGTATTTCGAACGTATGACTTTTATGATAAGGAGTTATATAATAGTTGACGTATAAAAGTTACGTTTATAATAATTACTGCTATGTGGATCAAGCGCTTTAAATACATCATTTTAAATTTGCCGCCCTGCGATGCTACTGCCACCTATTTTAAGTTGCCGATCTTTATGTAGTCTGTGTTGACAATAGTGTCAACATCTATCAACACATATCTATGAGCTCTAATCACTGGAGAACATTATAAGAGGATGAACGGGAGATCGTATTTTCAGCGATTTGTAATGGAATATCCAACTTATTTATTATCATTTATGAGAACCATCTTAAAAAGATGGGCAAAGTTCATTAAGAAATGTGTCGATTCTGCGAACTGGGAACTGAAATAGTCGAGTGTGAAGCATTAAACCGGCAAAGATTTCAGCATTTAAGACAGGCGGTCTTAACATCTGAACAGATCAAAGCCTTGGCATCCAAAATAGTAATGGTTTATCATAAAAAAATAAGGCACAATTATTATATTTCTGCAGAAATTCATTCTATACTTCTTCAACTTAAAAGTAAGCTTACTTTATTGCAATCCTAAATCTAACCATCAAAATAAATAAATAACTCAGGACACTGCAAAATGATCACTGACGATTATAAGATAAACTAAAAGGAGTGATTTCTATAATAACCTAAATTAGACAATATTCCGAAAATAATAATTTATATTACGAGTCGAACATTTACTACGTCTGGGTCATTAATCCACCGGAAATAAATTAACAGAAATTACGCGTAACCGGTGTCGACAACTAAACTATCATGCAGCGAGAATCTTGTAAGATTACACGTAGGAATTCACGAAGGATATTCATTATCTCCTTATTTGATTCAATTGATTACATTCTTAATAATGTTGTTTAAACTGTCAGAACGCGTGAAGTTGTTCCTTTCATCTGTTCATCAATACAATGTAGGTACACTTGGTAGCAATAAAAATAGGACAGCTTTAAAATAAGATTTCTATGCCCAGTTACTTTTTTTTAACTTAAAATGGTTGTTCTACATTTTAGTCTACATAACCGTGATAATCTAAGGGTCATATTTATAGTCCGTGCTTAAGGTTGTGTCGATGCTTGAGAACGCAATTTTGACGTAAATGTCATTACAAATCTGTCAAATTCACGTACTCAAGCATCGACACAACCTCAAGCACGAACTATAAATATGACCCTAAAAGATGTTTGCAAAGAAATTAAAATTTTATTTCCACAGATATATTGTTTGACAACCCTGTATATTAACTTAATAATTTTTTGCTGTGCAAAAGCTAACAATTTCGAATTCTAGTCTGGACATAATGTAATAAAAGGTGCTCTACTTGTAGGCAATTCAAAATTAAAAAAAAAACAATCAAAACAACAATTTTTTTAAAGGTGATCAATGAGAGCTTTCGAGCACTCAGATCTTCTTCTTTAATATAATCTTCATTATTTATATTCAACAGATAAAATATTGAACTTCGATATTGTCTTCTTTTTGATCAAATATTTTCACCCTTCTCCTCTAATTCATTCTTGCCTCGCCTTCAGTGTTTCTAAATTTATTAAAGCAAACGTCCTGATGAGATATAAAGCTTTAAATTTTCGTTTTTCAGCGCCATTATAAAAACGCGGCCAAATATTGAAGTACAAAGACTACCGACTCTGACTGCAGCTTCGATATCTATTTCGTTTTCATTTGTTAGCAACCATGAAAATATGATAATCGCTATGCAAAATAGATTATGTCAGTTTGTGTACAAAAAGCATTAAAATGGAACCTTGTGAAAACTACAAAATGCACTTCCATGAAATTGTAAGCACAGTAAGAGACTCTGTACCTCTTAATTTACTGCTTCAGGAATCAATAAAAAAAACAAATGAAAAACAATACGAACTCTTTCGTAGCGTGGTACAAGACCAAGAAATGGTGACTTAGTTTTTGAAAAAGCTAAAGCTATGAGATCATCAACCCTACAACCTATTCACTGTTCAGATCAGTATTATCCCCTGAAAACACGATGTCGATATGTAAAAAGCTAATCGCTTATTTGAAACTACAGTCCGTCGGTTATAAGGCTAAGATATCGAGCATTTTTATCAAAGAAGAATATATATTTTGACATATGACGCAGTCTGGCTACCACACTACAATGTCCCGAACTAGTAATAACAAAACATACCCACGGTTTCAGACTAGTGACGTAAAAGCAAAATTTTAATGGCTTGTTTACTTTTCCGTTTGAAACTTGTTTGGTGTTCAGTGGGTTAAAAATTTTTTGAAGAAAATCCATCAGTTTGATGAAATGACGTAAAAATAAAATTTATGGATTAATAGATAAGCTATTGCCTATAATTCACGATGGTATTATCAAAATTCGATTTTGCAACATGTGTACTGTTTCCTATTATGAGTTAGATTAGGTTAAATATGATGTTGTGTAGCTGTCACTGGTCTAAAGTTCCATAAAGATGTATATTTCGGATATTGCCATGGTCTAAAGTCTTTAGAGTACTTCCGAAGAAGCTGACAGTATGATCATCAGCGAAACGTCAAGTTTGTTACAACGACCACGGCAACACCCGAAAGATACATCTTTATGGAACAGTGGCCGTAAAAGCCTACATTCGATTATTAGTCTAAAGTTATTGAGCATAAGCAGCTATTTTTTAAGAGGATAATAAAGAGGATAATCTGTAATTCGCAATATCCGCTTGGGGTTCTTTTTTTGTCCAAAATATTTCACCTTCTTGTTTATATTCTTCTATAAATTGATATTCATTTGATTTAAAAAAATTTAACTACAATAAAAGACAGCATTACGTTTGCGAAATTTATTTAGTAATGATTTAGTTGCTCACTCATCATAATAAAGCACTATGATTACCTACATAACTTGAAAACTTTCGTTTATAATCAGAAACACGGTGCTAGTAAAGTTATCTATGAGACTACAGAAATGGCCAATTTTTATGTGAATCATTTGAATAGCCTTGCTATCAAAACAGTCACACAACATAAACAGTACATCAAATGTTATTTTGCTAAAGAAGTGAGGTTTAATAAATTTGGAGCTACCACCATAATGCTAGATGATTTGCATTCCATAAATCGCGCTAGAATAACTAGACATGACAAAATCGTGTAATGCATAATGTCTTAAATTCTTCAAGAAAAGAAACTAATTCATCATGCTCTATTAGGACCAATTTTTACTCGAATGCTTAGATTAAGAAGCAAAGTTGCTAGTTTTAGTCTGTTTTAAGTTGTTAGTTTTAACATTGCCTTTATGAAGCTCCTTCGGTAGTATTACATTTAAAAACGATGTATATAATTAAATTAAAACCCAATATTTACAAAATCATAAATTGTTAAATTATTAATAACTCGCAAACAGGAACTAAATTGACTCGTCTAATAATGTAATTACTTTATGGCGTTCTTATATGCTTTTCGATTTTGCTTTCTTTTTATCTTTAAAAGTTTTTTTGTCATTGAATTCTTTACTTTCATCTAATTAATATTGGTAAACTTCCCATTCAATAAATGTGCGGAGCTTTAAAAATACAGCAAAATATATGTATATGTCCTGCAACAAAAATTTTACGAATCGAACTATTCTTTAAAACTTAAACTTAACAACTTAACAAAAATGCCTGAAGGAAATCCCACTACAATGCAGGAAAAAGATATCCAACCTAGATTAATTTTTGGGGACTTGTTCAGCAACGTTAGTAAACTAGAAATACGCTGAAAGACAAAGAAAGAGGAAGCAAAAAAAATTGAAGGAAACACACATTGTGGAATCTATTCATCAAGACCAAGAACATTTGTAGTCGCACTACATGATATGAGAAATTACACAACTACATCTATCGTTTGGACGTATGACTAAAATCTGCGGTGCAGCTTCAAGAAAATTAATAAGATTTCAGTGAAGATTGAACCAATTGAGACTAACTAACTAACTAAAAAATTTGGCAGGAATGTTGGAATGTATCAAAAGCAGCTGCTTGCAATTTTGTTGATCACCGACGGTTCTCATTCTCTCAGTTATAACGATCTCTTTAACGTTATTGTTATTAAGGACTGTTAAGATTATTATTATTGCTACTCATTATTAGTTATAAAATCTGGTAAATTGACTGTCATTGTAAAAAATAATTGTTTTTATTTAGCCTCCAACTAATTATCTACCAACGTATCAAAAATGCATCCACACATTAACTTATAAAACAAACTATTTTGTGAGCAAGACTTTCTATTTAACGGTAACCTAAAGTTATTTTACATTCATGTATTCAGAAAGTTTATTATTTACTATTTTATAAATTAAAACTAATCTGTTAAGATATTTTTTTAAAGATTTTTTGCTTGAAATTTCAAATACTTATTACTTTAGAATTTTAACAAATCTTCAAAAAGTATTAAGAGAGTGGTTAGTTTACTGCGACAAGGATAATGCAATTTTTCACTTTTGTTAGAAATTGTTTTGGTCTTCTAATATAGCTCTTACCAGTAAAAATGGATACAGTGATTGGATCCACTCTTCAATTAATTTAAAACGCCATGCAACATCTACTCATTTAAAATCCAAATTCAAATTGGTTTGATTTGCGCCGCCCTTTTAAAATTAAATTTGACAATTGTCTCCGAACAGCAAAAATTATTTAATTTAGAAAAAAAACGATGGCCTTTGGCCGATGGTTTTGGGGTTATTCTAGCAAGTTATATGAATACAATAACGGCAATTTTCTGAAAGGAGTGGAAATCTCTTGAACTGAAACCACACATGCCTCATTATATTAGCTCTGATTTTCAAAATGAAATTATTAATCTCCTAGACGGAGTAGTTAACTATTATTGTAAGGTTCCTTGATTGCTCGAAGGGTGTGGCAAATATAGGAGAAAGGTTTTTAGGATTTTTCCCTTTGACAATGACAGCAGGTGAAGAAATTTGCGAGTATTTGACTTTTTTCTTTCATCTCTGTATACCGGGTGTCAACGAGATCATGTATCAGACCGCCATTTATTTATTAGTTAAAATAAAACTTTGAAATTTGGACCGTATATATGAGTGATTGGTGAGCTTCTTCAGGTGCACTCAGATTTTCTATAGTACTTCCGGTCACACCGGAAGTGACGTTAATTTTGAATTTTTAAATACAACATGTATTATTTCTGTTAATATTCTGTTTCTTCTAAAAATTTGCCATGTACTGCAGGTCAACTTTTGACATTTCTGTCAAAGATGGCGGTATCTGTTAAAGTTATCCATTAAAGTGAATCTGCTTCGCAACAATTGTCGAAATGTAAAAACCATCAAAGTTAGCTTTGAAAACAATTAAGAAACGTATTTTTCACATTTAGACACATTGGCGAAGGAAACTGTGTTTCTTTTATTTAGACTACTTTTAAAACATTTTATATTTTGTACTACCTGTTTACCACTAAACCACAGCATATTTTATATCACTTGAAAGCTAAAAGTTATGCCAATATGGCACTGTAATAAAAAATAGGTATTACTATTTTAAAAAACGAGTACCTGTCATTTGAAAATGAAAAAATAAAGAAATCTTATTTTCTTTAGTAATTTCGATGTGAAATACATGTTTCCTTCACCAATGCGTGTAAATGTGAAAAATACGTTTCTTAATTGTTTTCAAAGCTTACTTTGATGGATTTTACATTGTTGCCAAAAGTTGACCTGCACTATATGGCAAATTTTTAGAAGAAACAGAATATGAACAGAAATAATACATGTTGTATTTAAAAATTCAAAATTAACGCCACCTCCGGTTTGACCGAACGTGCTATAGAAAAACTGAGTGCACCTGAATAGGCCCACCAATCACTCATATATACGGTCCTAATTTCAAAGTTTTATTTTAACTAATAAATAAATGGCGGGCTGATACATGATCTCGATGACACCCGGTAGATGGAATATACAAAAATCAAATGTCAGTTCGTTTAATATTTAACTTGTATCAGGAACTTGTTGGGAAAATAGAATAAAAGCTATTAGACCTGTCTTTTTCCAATTACCCGAAGTATATGATAGTTTAATGGAATTATCTTCTTGATTCTTTGGCTACAAAAATTAAATCTTTTAAATTTGTTTGTTCCTTAACAATATGGCATTGTCTTTTGGAAAAGATAAACGTTGTCAGTAAACTTATTCAGAACACGTCTGCAACAATAAAAGATTGTCTTAACGCTTTACAAAATTTGATACAATTTGTTTCCACTCAGAGAACAGATGAAAATTTTGATATTTTAATGGAAAAGGCAAAAACTTTTAGCAATGAAATTGATGAAGACATCGATTTCCCTCCAGTTTCTACCAACAGGATTAGAAGAAAAAAACGTCTTTTTGTATATGAGCCGACAGATGAACCAGTGATAAATCCTAAAGATCATTTTAAATATTTTTTTATTTTGCTATTCTGATTGCACAAAAATTTCTATCGAAAAGCGATTTAACCATATGAAAGAGCATGCTATTGTTTTTAATCTTTTACTACATATTAGTAATATTGATCAAGAAATAGTTAAAACAAGCTGTTTCGATTTAGACATATATTTAACGGACGAAAGCGACAAAGACATTAACTACTTAAATACTTTTAAATCACTGGGAAGTGAGGACACAACGCCCATGGAAATTCTAATTTATTTTGTAGGAAATAATTTATATTCTGCTTTTTCGAAATTATGTATATGTAGCTCTCAAAATTCTTGTCACATTAATTAAAACAAATTTTAACTTTATCACCCTTACACATTCACCATCATCTACAACAACAACATTCTACAATCATGAACAACGTTATAGGGTGACGCATCACCAAAAAAAGTTTGAAATCGTTTTTGTGATATACTGGAACTCGATCGATAACCAGTCTTATTTTATTTTTGTAAATTCCATAAAAGTGAAGACAAATTATTTAATATGTAATACGCTTGAAGGACATCATACCTCAATATAAATAATTTGCACGGATTAAATTCAAAATTAGAATTACGGATCCATTTAGCCACATGTTGTAGTGTTTATTTAATGTAAAACGAATTAAAAATTTTTGGACTTAACACTGTTTTAAAGCAATTAAACAAAGGAAACAATCTTAGAAATTTTTGTAGAAATAATAATTTGACCTACCTTAGATCACTCTTTGGTATGATGAAACACTGCACTAATTTTCACACAGTTTTAAGTTAATTAAAAAAATGTTTATTTTTATCACTTGTACGATTTATATTAAAGTAAATGAATAGCGAAAGCATCTTCGCCACATCCCGCCTAAAATCCAACTGCTTTGTGTGTAGATTTAAACTGATATCTAATGTTACGGGCGACGTATTAGCAAAAAAAAGTTTACAGTCGTTTTTGTGACATACTGGAACTCGAGTTAATGTAAAGAAGAAATACAGTTTCAAGGAGTCTATTATTAAAAAATTCAAATATGAATATAACTTCCCTAAGTTGTAAAATTGTTTAATATGAGAAATAATTTAATATTTTACATTATACAAGGTCATTCAGAGAACATAATCACGGTGGGTTTTTTTTATGGAATAAGACGTTTTATTTTATTTTTTAAAACTCCATAAAAGCCTTTTTTTAATTAAATTAGTTATAAATTATGATAAATAGTGTTTAAGTATACACATGTGTTCCTAAAATTATCCTCATTGCCCTATTTTATAATTTTTTTAATTTATACATTTAACCTTCACCAATTAGTAGTAAAATTGACACACAGTATTCAAAGTAGGAGGCAATGATTGTCTTATATAGTATTATTCTTGTCCGTGTACTCAACTTAGTACTAATCCTACCTAAAAAACCAATTTTCTTAGCTACTTTCTTAACTATGAAATCTACATGACTCTTGAACGACAGACTATTATCTATTGCTACCTCTAAGTATTTAATCTCTTTCACAAAGTCGATAGGTACGTCATCAATAGAAATACCACAATCTATCACACTAGTCCTATCACTAGCCCTAGTCCCAATTACCATAGATTTAGTCTTTGAAGTATTGAGCTTAAGTTTGTTCAATTTCAGCCATCTTGAAATATTTTTTAGTTCATTCATTTTCCTAACAGCCCTCTCAATATCACTATCATATACACTCCTGTGAAACCGTAATCAGGTCGTTAGTATAAAAAATAAACAATAGTGGACCCAAAATCGTACCCTACAGGACTCCCAGAGAAATTTCTCTGATCCCTGATGTTCTATCTTCGTATTTAATAGTTAATTGCGATCTTCCTGTTAAATAGTCTTCTACCAATTTAAGGGCTACCCCTTGTATTCCATAGTTGTGAAGTTTACTTATTAATCGATTTCGATCAATACGAGGGAGCGTTTTTATATTCGCGGAATGGGGGATAAGAGGTGGAAATAAGAAAACCAAATTATTTTTCTTTTTCAATATATTCACCTGCAAGACGGATACATTTTTCACATCTTTCAATTAATTTATTTATACTCTCATAAAAAAATGATTTCTCTTTATCTGCAAAATACGCCGAAACTGCCTCCTTAACTTCATCATCGGCAGTAAATTTTTTACCCCGCAGCTCTTTTTTCATTTTCGGAAACAGGTAATAATCACTCGGGGCCAGGTCTGGGCTGTAGGGTGGGTGATTCACAATTTCGAAGCCCACCTTATGCAGGGCAGCTAACGCAACGCGGCTCTTGTGGACGGGCGCGTTGTTGTGCAAAAGCAGCACACCTTTCGTCAATTTTCCCCGTCTTTTATCTTTAATGGCTTCTTTTAGTCGCTCTAATATTGAAGCGTAATATTCTCCGGTTATAGAAACACCTTTATCTTTATAATCAATCAACAATATTCCTTCCGAGTCCCAAAATACCGTTGCCATGAGTTTCCCAGCTGATTGTGACACTTTAAATTTCTTGGGAGGTGCTGTGCCCTTTTTATGCCACTGCATGGAGTCTTGTTTGGACTCAGGTTCATAATGATGAATCCAAGTTTCGTCTCCAGTAACGATTCGACTCAATACACCATCCTTGTCTTCATTACAGAGGTCCAAAAATGCACGCGAACACTCTACGTGCTGTTGTTTTTGCGGCGGCGCGAGCATTCTCGGCACCCATCTTGCGCTGACCTTAGACATGCCGAGATGATCGTGTAGGATTTTAAAAATTGTTGTATCGGATACTCCAACCATTTCTGCGAGTTGTTTCGTCTTTAGTCGAGCATCTTCGAGTACAATTTTTTCAACTTTTTGGATAAGTGCTGGCGTGGTCACCTCAATGCTAAGTAAAGTGTTCCAAGTACTAAATTCAATGATGTTTCACGTTTTATTTCTTTCGATAAATTCCTCCAGTTGTTCTTTAGCAGCCTGTTCAATGATCTTTTCCAGAGAGAGCATCATATTAATAGGTCGGAAATCATCACAATTCCTAGCATTATTTACCTTCGGTATAGGAATAACCGTAAATGTCTTCTAAATTCTCGGAACGACCCCCGCACTAAAGGACTTATTAATTATATGCGATAACAAAGAGAGAAACTGTTTAGACCCAAGTTCAGGCTTTTCGGCGGCCAATTATTGCATTAGAGTCTCTCAACAAACTATAAAACTGTAACTAAAATAAAAAAGCAAATCTCTCTGAGACACCTCCTATTTAACAACTCTCCCAAATACATATCTTTCATAGATCACTTAATTTCTAACTTCTTCGTCGTGTGTGTGTTAAGTGTTATGGAATAAAAACTGAAACTCAATTCTAATTCTAAAGTTATTATTGTCAAGAACATAATTAGAAAGTAATCCGATGAATAGGTTAGAAACTCCATATCCATAGTTATTATCTTTAAAACCATATACCTGATTAAAAGATTAAATGTAACTACCTGCTTACTACTAACTACATATTCATAAAATTAACATTTTATACAGAATGTAATTGAAGGTGGTGCGTAATATTATATGTATGTGCAGAAGATTATGTACGCGTTTATTATTATTCTGCGAAAGATCAGAAATAGAATAAATAGAATTGAATACGCTCGAGATTATACGTAGGTATCGTTTTACATACATAATTGCAATTTCTACCGATACATGATGTTATATACTGTATACCTAGTCTTAGTTTCTTTCACCAAAAAAAAAACAAAAGAAATTAATTATTGTAATTATTGTGGCAAGTACAAACGTTATAAGTGTGATTCATATGTCAACACAACTTCTTACAAACAGTGTTTGGTGATACCGATGTTTTATCTGTTTATTACGAGCCCACAGTCTTTGAAATCACTCCCACAACTTCTTACAATATAAATAAGTGGGATGTTTGACATCTTCTGAGCAACGGACCATTCTCGGTGATGAAATTCCTTGGTGCTCCCAAATTAAATACTTGGTAGTCTTACCGGATGCCCAACTGACATTTTCTTGATACATTCTTCTCTATGATCAACTGAAGAAATAAGCTTGATCCTACTTGCAAAATTAAGCTTCACAAATCTGTCATCAATTGTTTGGGCGACTGTTGCGAATTGCCTCTTGGATAGACTCCAACGATTCCAAAACCGGGTACTCAAGATGGCTATCGATGGTGTTCTAGGAATGTTGCCATTCAGCGAGACACCACCATGGAGACCATAGAGGAATTTATCGAACCGTCGGTAAGACTTTCGACCACCAGGGACGAGCGAAGATGATTCTCCACCGAAGCAACGCACGATAAATCGTCACCACCCCATTGGGTAGATCCTGCTATTAAAGCCAAAAAGTTTCACCTAAGATGAAGGTGGATGAAGTAGCTCACTAAATCAGTTACTTTTCCCCAAGCATTAAGAATACATCAGCGTATCATGAATGTTGATCAATGGTTTAATAATATCATTGTTTCTTTCAAACACAGACCTCGATTTTAATTTGGGCCCCATTGTTTCTGATGTAAACCAGAAATATAAATCGGAAATAGGAGATAACTAAGACTAGAGATGTATGTTCAAGCTAGGCTTTAATTTAGCCTAGAATTGTTAATGATTAATTTTCTAAAAAAGTATTTATTGTCAATAAATATGTCTTTTTCTTAATAAATGTAAGGACCGAAAATACAGAAAACACATTTCTATTGCTTGCATCCGAATAGAAAAGAGGAACCTAAGAATCCCGAGAAAATATGGTATACACACCGGATTTCTAGAAATTCACTGGCAAACGGTACAAAAACAAACAGTCATATATCCATCTGCATGCATACACGTCACGAAACCTTTCTTAGAAAAAGAAAGGAAAAAAGTGATAGCATTAAAGGCAACGAAATTTCCGAAGTAGCGTGTAATATTTTTCACCTCCATGTATATAATGCATAGAATCTTTTATGACGTCGGTAGGTCCTACGGTCTCTTCCCTCTCTATACAAGCGATAGATAACGTTTTACAGCTATTACCGTTGAGCTCTTCTAGGAACCGACGTTTCTTGAAAAGTTCGCTGACCATGACAATAGTTTACGACGGGGTTATATGAGGGATGGGGAAATTTGCATATTCGAGAATTATAAGAAGACGGACAAACATTCGAACAGGTACAAAACAACCCCCGCCACTTACTCACATATACACGTATCCCACTATCTTACCCTTAAAAATTTGCACTAAGGAAAAATTTACCTGCAACACTATAATCTTCGTTTCAGTGTTGCTACATACTTTATGACATATGGTCGTGGTAAAACGTGTCTTACCTGGTGGTGAATTTCCTACACCCACTGTATATTATATCTTATTAAAGTTCGGTTAGTGTTTTCTGTTGTTATGTTGTGTGTGTGAGTGCGCCATTCGCTTTACTTAATTTTTCTTTCCCGTCTGGAAAAAGGAAAAACCAAAACGTGAGTATGTGTATGTATAGTATGTTCTGTTATATACAAGTGAATCACGCACGTATAAGCAGGACCTTGCATGTTCTGGGTCTGAGGTTAGCGTGACCAAAGAACTTACAACATATGAATCCTGCATTCCCCGAGAATTTAATATGAATTTTGATCTTGTAATTGTTGACATGATTTGCGCACCACCTAACACGGTACCGTTCCTGTTTTTATTCCACTTTAATAACATGTGCTACATATATGACTAATACGTGTACTGTATTTCGAAATCTTTTATTTGAAAATCTTAATCTTATTTTTGCTTGCTAAACTGTTCAGTGATTACTTTGATAGTATTGATATACATGGGCAGGGGGATCCTGTATTTAATATAGAAACTCGCGCTAGTTTATATTTATTTCCGGCAGACGCTAACGAAATTCGAAATGTTATTATGAGTATACCGAATAAAATGTCTGCTGGTATGGATGAAGTTCCCGCAGGTATCCTTAGATATGTGGCTGAGTCTATTAAGCATCCTTTGGTCTACTTGGTGAATTTATCCTTTGCACAGGGCTTATTTCCTTCACCTCTCAAGTTGGCCAAAGTATGTCCCATTCACAAAAAAGGTGATCGGCAAGATATCGCAAATTATCGGCCCATATCAGTTTTATCGGCATTTTCAAGAATATTTGAAAAAGTAATGTACACACGTTTATATAATTATTTTCAAAAATTTTCATTATTTGCAAAGTGTCAATTTGGCTACTTAAAAACAAAATCAATTAATGAAGCATTATTCCATGTTATACAAAACATTTTCAAAAATGTGGACGATAAGTTTAAGGTGGGCTCCTTGATGTTCGATCTATCCAAAGCATTTGACTCAATGAATCATTTAATTTTAATAAAAAAACTTGAAAAATATGGGGTTAGAGGACCGTGTCTTGCATGGATTAAATCATACTTAAGCGATCGCTCAGATCGGGTTGCAATAGTACAAAACCACAAGACAGTTTTCTCAGAAGAAAAAATAAGTAATGTAGGGGTTCCCCAAGGGTCTGTTCTGGGCCCGCTGCTTTTTCTAATATTTGTGAATGATCTTCATGTAAATTTTAAAGTGGGAGGCTTGTGCCAATTTGCAGATGACACTTCATCTACTTTTACGGCAGTAGACTCTTTGGAACTGTCCATCACGGGTACTGAATGTGCACGTACAATGCTTGAATGGACGCAGAAAAACTGTTTGATACTAAATGCAGCAAAAACGAATTTCGTGGCTTTTGACTGTCACAGACAAAAGAATGCCCCAGTACCGATTAGTCTGAAAGATACATATCTGCCTGAATGTACCACAGTAAAATTTTTGGGTTGTATAGTTGGCAAAAATTTATCTTGGGGGCATCACATAGACCATGTTAGCAAATCGCTGTCAGGGTCAATATTTGCTATTAGGGTGCTTAAACGAAACGTTACCACTGACCTTATATTGACTTACTATAAGGCTTGTATTGAACCGCGTTTGAGGTTTGGCATAGTTGTCTGGGGTCGATCCGTAAAATTTAAGAGGCTGTTTATTTTACAGAAGAAAGCACTACGTGCAATATTCAATCTTAACTCTAGGGATTCTTGCCGAGAGTACTTTATTAATAGCGGTATTTTAACGTTAGCCTGCCTATATATCTATGAATGTGCTATCTATACACGTAAAAATAAAATTTATTTTACTACGAACAGTCAGTTAAATACCATTTATACTACGCGTGGTGCTAGTGATCTTGCCATACCTGGCCATAGAACTGCATTGTTTGAGCGATCTCCGCATTATAACTGCGTAAAAATTCATAATAAATTACCACTGTATCTGAGACAGGTGTGCGGTTTGGATAATTTTAAAAAAATGCTTAAAAAATACCTGGTGGAAAAGTGCTATTATAGCGTGGATGAATTTCACCTCTAGTTTTATTTATTTTGTTATAGGACATAACTATGTATATATATTTGTTGTATTGTCATAATTATCATTGTATTATACCTGACAAGGCATATATTTGTTCTGCAAATCGTTTGCCAATACAATTTATTATTATTATTATTATAATTTGCAATTATTTTCGAGAAAAATTATTTCTGAAATAAACAGTAAGCTAACCACCCACACCACAGCATATTAATTCCGTTCGAGAATTAGGGGAAACCCACAAAAAAAGGAAATCTAATTTATTTAGAAAAAATCAGATATAAATTATGCACATTCTAATATTATTTCACTATATATTGTGAATCATCAAAATGTCGTTTATAAACCAATAAAATCGCAATTCGTACTTCTTATAATGGTAAATAATGAAACTATGAGAATTTAAACAGTTCTGTAATTAAATTGACATCATCTTCAGGGTTTTGTTTATTTTTCCCTGTTAATGACTCAGCCTCTTATGCAAATTTTTCAATAATTATTTGACTTCTACATATTTCTATTGCGTCTAGAATTAGCCACATTGTGCAATATTTTTATATGATTCAAACAGTATTGCCTGTGTAAGCACATTTTGATGATAATTAATCTCATAGAATCAAAGTTTGCTTCTTTTACAAAGAAGTGCTTGAAGAAAACTGAAATCGGTTATATTTTTTTGAAAAACTATAGTTAGTAAGTTAGTAAGTACTTCCGGAAAAGAAAAACTTTGATATTGAAAAGTTAAAAATATAAATAGAAGAATTTGCTATAGCAGACGAGAGAGACGATTCTGTCCCCATCCCCACTACTCTATATCTATCTCTTCATAAGAATTATCTCATCTGTGTGTCTCTGTTCTTGCTGAGCAGCGTCCCGGTTTAAATGCTGTATTTGTTCACCCTCTATGTAGAAATTTTGAAATATTTTTCTATCGATATCGAAACAAGTTTTCCATTCAAACGGTTTGAAGTATAATCTAGATTTAAATCTAATTGGATGACGGCTGACGTTAGAAGACGTCGAATTCATGATAATTCTGATCTAGGAAATGTTAAAGTAGGTACTGTTTTTCCTCCTTTGATTTTGCGACATGACCTGTAGTTGCAAAATCAAAATGTCATAATACCATGTAAATTGTAAGCAATAGCTTAAAATAGCTCTATTAATCCGTAAATTTTAATTCTACGTTATGTCTGTTCGATTAAAATTTTTCACAATTTTGAACGGAAAAATAATCGCGCCATGTTTACGTCACTAATAAAAAATTATGGGAATATTTTATTATTAACTGTTGGGGACAGTGTGGTAGGTTAGCTATACTACTAAACACCGTTTACGATTTGAAAACGTGCACGTCATCATTGTTGTCAAAACAATGTTGCAAAATCTATTTGTAACGCTGTTTGTCTAATTTGTTTAAGCTTCGATAGGTATTTTATTGCTTTTGCGTTGGTGACTCTGAAAATTCTATTAATGACGTGCACATCTTCGAATTGCGAACCCATTATATGATTTATTATCGAGTGACTATAGACAGTGCCGTAGCCAAGGGGAGGGCCCGGGGGGCCCGGGCCCCCTCCGAAATTGTACTGTATCCATAATTCGAATTTTATTGAAAAATATTAAAATAATTTTTTTTCGGTAGAAACGATAAATCTAAGTAGATCTGAGGAATATTAAGTATCTATTGCAACAGTGCACAGTGCATACTCACACAGAGTTGCCAGGTTGGGCGATTTATGGCAATTTGAGCGATTTCTGAAAATTGAAATTGCGACAACTTTTTTGTAGAAATCGCAAGTCGCAAATTGAGCGATTTCAAATTGTTCAGGTTGCGCTTAATTTGATTAATTTTATTATTTACTGTACAAATATACTTCTCAAACGGGTCGATGGCCGCAGTGGTTAGGCGGCTGACTATCGTTGTGGGAGGACGATAGGTGCCGGGGTTCAATTCTCTGGAGGGACGGTGACATTTTTTCAGAGAGTTTAATCCCGGATCGACTTGCCATTCGCTGTTGGGAGCAAAGTGATTAACAGCGCGGCATTATAAAAGGCGATATGGTGCCGTCACAAAGCCATTGAACACAACTTACACACACAAACTACACCGCCAGAGTTGCAGTGATAGCCAGACAAGTGATACAGCTTACGGAGTCACTGCAACTAAGCACCCACCACACATAAAAAAAAACATATATGTTATAGGAAAATTTTAGTACCCTTTCATTGTAGGGGTTACACATTTTATATTACAAAGTTTGTTCGCTGACATGTGTTTACCACACAATACCCGTAAGAATTTATAATGCATTACATGATTTCTAGTCGGGAGTTGGTCTTTCGCGCTTCAACTGTGACAACTGTTAGAATTTGGATGATTTAAAAATCCTTCCTTTTGGGCCCCTCCCAAACCAAAATTCTGGCTACGCCACTGACTATAGATGTTAGAAGTAAATGTTTAGTTTGGTAACCTTGACAACTTTTTAGGTTAGAATCAATATTAATGATTTTTACCCTGTCAAATTTTTGACACATTTGAATTTAAAAATCAGGGATGTCAACATTAAGTTACAAAGTATTTTCTTTAGCAAGACTGACGACATTGCAATAGTTTTAAATTGTACAGGGTGAACAAAGTTAAGTGAAGGGTGAGTCATCTAAAATGATAGCGCGAACTAACTTGCACATAAATCGTTTTGACAGTAAATAACAATATCTAGACGGTAATGAATACAATAAAGAAATAACAACAAAATGACAGCAAACAAAAATAAACAAATTACAGAAAACGCATATTTGTTCAATGTAGCTAACTGTAGAATATAAAAGTCAAGCAAACCAGCGATTTTTATGTGTCAACACTGTAGATTCGCACCAACATAAAACTGTATTCGCAGTTGATGTAAAGTTTAACCTTCGATAGGTATTTTATTGCTTTTATGCAGGTGGCTCTGAAAATTCTACTAATGACGTGCACGTCTTCGAATCGTGAACACACTATAGCTATCGAGATAGATGTTAGAAATAAATGTTTAGTTTGGTAACCTTGACAAATTTTTAGGATAGAATTATTTAAGTGAATCAATATTAATGAGTTTTTTACCCTGTCAAATTTTTGACACATTTGAATTTAAAAATCGGGGATGCCAATATAAAGTTTCTAAGTATTTTCTTTCACTGCAATAGTTTTAAATTGTACAGAATGAACAAAGTTAAGTGAAGGGTGAGTCATCCACCCACTTGAGAATGTTCGCATAGTACTTCAAATTATGATAACTGTCAGTGACAAACCTAAATTAGAGAAGCTTACGTTTGATTATTTATTCAACATGTTGCAGTTAGCAAAAAGTTTGTAGTCGAAAGTTACTTCAGAACTGGACAAAAATTACATAAATAATGTCATGATTGTCATCATCGATTGTCACGTCAGATATATTTTCAAGGCAGCCAATAACTGAAAAAGAAATGTACATTGAAATTGCAATGAAGCCAACACACACACACATGTAAAGTGTCAAAATATGCAAACATGGCGGCCGACGAGCTGCCCTATTACACCGAGAAACGTCAAAGGTGATATAAATGTCAGTCAATAATTCTCAGAGTATCAAATGTCAGCGGTAATGACGTCAGGCGTTTGTTTTTGTTTGCCCTGTAAAAATTTTTTTATGCAATTGTCATTAAAAATTATAGTTTTAATGCAAGCTAACCGGATTAAAAATTTAGTTTTATAACATAACTAGACGACAGTGTTACTAACGCAGAAGAATCGTCACACACCATTTTATCCGATGGTACCCCTCGGTAAATTGTAATAAAATATTAGCTCCTGATTCTGACAATTAAAAACGAATCTCCCAGTTCTTCTATGTTATCTACTTATCTATTATTTTACTGAGTTCTTTGCAACGTAATGCCTAAAATAGTCCAAAAATTGTTGCTACATTTACCATTAAATACTTCATATCTGGGCCTTCAAATGGTTATAGAGTAATTTAGCACCTGCATGTTTATGAATAATCATTTTCTAATATAGTGGAACCTGGAGGGGGTCAACCAGGCAGCGTCATATTGCAAAACTTTCCTAGTAACCTAGTTTACGATTAGAATGAACTTCATTCTATAAATATCCAAAAAAATTAAGCCATCTAAAGGAGTCAAATTTAGAGACCGAAGAGACCGGTAATCTATATTTATTAATCTGCCTTCAAACACCTTTCAATTATATCTAATTGAATTATTATCGTATATGATAACTTTATAACAATTTAAGCTTACCAAATTATGCGTAAAATTATTGATATATGCATTTGTGGGTAATAGTGAATGGCAATTTGTCAAAATACTATTTCATTTTAATAAGGCACCATTGAGAAAGCATGGGAACCAGTATCTACATATAAGAAGCGGTAGACAAGGGCAATTTATAGACAGACAACTTATTCAGGATATTGTTGAAGCTTTTATTGAATATTAATCTATTGTAAATGATATTATATGCAAATATTTACTAATGTATACAGCAAATTGTGTTTAATTAGATGCAGGTGTTTTATTGGTTTGAAGTTTTATTTTAAGTGTATTCAAATAATGGTAAACAAATGAAAGTGCTGACAACTTATATTTATTACGTTTTAATTGCTAACACAATGAATAATTAATAATAATGATATAAAATGAAAGAAACTATATCTCAAGTTTGTGTCTTCTTATTCCTTCCAGACATATTTAGAGAATGTCTAACGTTTTCTTTTTTTGCACTGATTCTTTTCTTCGTAGACGTTTTTAATTATATTTCTGAGAATAATTTATGAATAGTATCCCTATATAATTCGTAATTTGTAACATGAAATTCGTCGGAAGATTACAGAAAGAATAGCTAATTTATATCGCGTTTCATTTTATTCAAAATATTTTTCAGGATAGGGATGTTCAGAATTTATTTAATCGTGTTTAAATTGTAGAAGCTTGCTGTGAGTTATATAATATCACGTAAAAAATATATATAGAGTTGTTGTTTAGTGAATATTATTAAAGACGTTTTTATCTCTTGCATTTAAAATATGAACACGGTATTGGTGTAGTTTTTTATTTTTATTTTTCGATGTAGTCTCCTCGAAGATCAATACACTTTTTCAAACGGTGCTCCAGACTCTTCCAGCCGTCGGAAAAGTAGGATGTTTCGAAATCTGCAAAATTCAATTCGGATATGTGATGAATGAGCCCCCTCCCCCCAATCATTGTTGTGGTGGAAAAGCATTTTTTTTCCTACAAACGAGAAAGTTTTTCTTTAAATACTGCATCAAATCAGGTCAATAAATCGCTGTAGTATTATTTTCCCTTCTGCAGATAATCGATGAGGATCACACCTCGGAAATCCCAAAAAATCATCGCCATGACTTTTCCGCCCGATGGAATGGTGTTTGCTTTCTTCGGAGGTGATTCGCCCGGAAAATTCCACTGCTTCGACTGTTCCTTGGTCTCTGGAATGTACCGGTGGATCCAAGTCTCATCCACGCTTACGGAACGCATGAAGAAATCATTTGGATTGCGTTGAATCCTAGTCAGACAGTCCTTCGAAATGATCACTCGATTTCAAGCCCAAGCTTTTTCACGCGCAAAATTTCGTGTAGGATATGGCCAATGCGTTCCTCTAAGATGCTGAGATGCTGTCTTTCTTTCGGCTCCAATCGGCAATCATGCATCTTGTCGACCATTTCATCCTTGGTAGCGGATTTTGGGCGTCCCCTGCGTGGTTCGTCACTTGTGCTTCTGCGGTCACATTTGAACTCGCTCATCCAGAAGGTGATAGTTGGAAATGATGGAGTAGATTCGCCATGATCCTCTAGCAAAATATTTCGAATTTTAGTGGTCGTTTTCCCAAACACACAGAAGTGTTTTATCACTGCACGAAATTCAACGTTCAATTTTTCAACGTTCTTGCGCCATCTCTTGCCGATTCCGGAAACATTTCAGGTCGCCCTTGTATTTTGTAATTCATTATGAAAATATATTAACTTGGCAAACAATCTAGCAACATATTTCATCCTTACTTGTTTATTATAAGAACTTCGCTTCTTGTTTGTTATTTTGTACTTAGTGCCAGCGTTAGTTTGTTTTCTTAACTACAAATATGCCTGTACATACATGTATGATATTTTTTCATATCCGTTCATTTCGCCTGAAGTGAAATTTTGTTATTCGCTTTTCGCTTTCACATAACTGTAAAGTATTCCATCTTACAATTATCCTGATATCATAAAATAAGGTGAAAAAAAAATAAAATCCTGAAACACTATTATACTGCAATACTCCGTTTATATGAAGATATACTTGATTCCGTTTTGTTAAACCTTTGCTGTAATATTAATGACTACAGAAATGCACGAAAAAGGGACAACCACCGAAATTTACCTTCGAAGCGCACGAACAATTCGAGAACAAAGAGAAACTACGGCTCTTCTTATCAAGCATGTAACAATAATTAATCGATTAAGGAACAAAAACACCTACAAGAAACGGAGGTCATTCAGTCTCAAGTTACAGCAACTCGACCGTAAGTTATACCCGGTTCTCCTTTTGTTTTCCACATAAAATTACGGAATATTCCTTAAAAATCGTAAAAAATTGTAATAATTTTATTTAATCTCTGCGCACATTCAGCGTAATTTAAAGGATATGTTTGTGAAATTTCTCTTCGTGATAAGACGTACAATGTGATTCGAAAATGTAGACGCGATATTTCTCTTTTTACGACGAATTCTGTACCTACTTGAATAAATTAAAGTAGATTTATTGCGTGAGCTTCGCGCGTAAATCTGTAAGTACAACGATATTACGTCATATGCATATCACATTATTTTCATAAGAGGGTTATAAACTGAAAAGTTTAGAATATGTAGGCAAGCACTAATGCTGTATATACAGTACGGAGAGATGATTACTAACAATTTAAATCGACCAATTACTATTAATTTTTGTTCTCAATATATTGAGGTCTTCGTTTATCTTTAAAGCTGCCGCAAAAGGTTGTGGAATTGACCTTTTTATACTCAATTGAGGGGGAAGAATCTTGTCACAAAGACACGTCAATCTGTTTAGATCCAACTTCCTCGGATATCTTTTCTAAACTACCTCTGGCCAGCACCGTCGCATAGAACCAAGGAATTGTCACAATAATTCTGGAGAACTTTGCGCCCTTTTGACTTGGAATTTGATAGTGCTAGACCAGATAAATGAGCCATCAATGAGTGTCGGTCAGATAAATACGGTGCAGATCCAGAATTTAATTCTTAAACCCAGGTATTACGTATCAATAGTACGGGTCCTAACAGGGAGTCCTGTGGGACGCCTGTTCTCCCCAATATTTTAATCTGTCTTGCGACATTGACTTCAAAATTACTGATTGAAGTTTATCTTTGTGCCTGTTTGAGGTAGTGGTGCCTTTTTTCTGAGCCACTCCCTCACAGTTCCACAGTTTTAACACATTTATCCACCTTGTCCATCTTCTTCAGGTGATAACTCAGAGGGCCGTCCAATGGTATAAGGTGTTTTACAGAGCTCCAACTTTGTTTTGGAGTGTTGATTCAGTGCGAAATTTTTCGTTCACTTCCTCACTGTTAGATGAGTTCTTATGTGGCTTTCGGTGAGAGGACAGAATGGTTCTTGAACCATGCAAGGCCATCGGCAGTTTTGTTGCCTTCACCCCCTCTCCTCCCCTCACAGTGACCTTGTACATACCTAAAACAGGTTGTTATAATTTTAAAGAACCTTTTTGCATTCCTTTGAGTTGATGCATCATTTGAAGTCGGCTTAAGCTGTTGACGTCCTTGTTTAATTTTCAAAATGCTGTTTGGATTGTATTAAAAATTAGTTAGAAATGTTTCTTAGACAGTATTTGTGATTCACTATGATCATAAAAATGCATTCACTTCGCGTATGATAAATAACTCATCTTGGCAACTTGCATGACATTACACAAATCCAATCAATATGGAAATTAACCTATCGGATGCCATTCTTATTAATCATTTACAAACTGGTCGGTGTGGCTCCTTCGAATTCAATTTCCCAGCTAGTATATAACATCCTTGGAATATCCTGTTTAAAACCTTAATATCCCAATACAGGAAAATCCCTTGGGGACATTGTACCTTGAACTACATTGTTACAATCACCGCAAGCTCTTAGCGTTTTACAATTACTTTTACGATCTATGCAAGTTTTGTCTTCTATTTGTTTGTTTCTTGCACATTTTCCATTAAATTCTTCTCCTTCAAATTCTATAAAGATCGAATCTGAAGCCTTATCTTCAATTTCCTTTATTTCTGTTATATTATTTTGTATTTTGACTTGCCACCCCATTCTTCTCCATATTTATGACTGTATTTTGACTGTCACTGTTTGTATCTTAAATTAAATTTGCTCTAATTCTTCTTGGGCATTAATTTTGCAAATCATCTCTTTTGGTACTGAGTCTTGTAAAGTGAAAAGCAGGTTCCTGCATGTAATGACCTTTTTTTTGAATTTTCAAAAGAGAGGAGTTTCCTCCAGTAATTTGTTTCATGATTATCCATGGCGATAATGAGAATTTGGATAACGCTTGATACTGAATAATCTGAAAAGGCCCAGTTCAGGACAAATGTTAAATACCAATAGAAGAGAAAAAGAAAAAATACAATACTACAACATATTCTTTTTAGTGTTCCTGTTTCTCATGGAGACAGAATCCGAGCTAAAGTCACGTACTTAATTACCAACTTTTCCCATAACCCAGTTTTTAAATCCCCTTCCATCAGCACACCAATTGAAAAAGAAGTGAATGCGTTTTTGAAACAGAATCCTAATATTTCGTTCACTAGAGCTGACAAAGGTAACACCACTGTAGCTATTGACAAGGATTATTATCAGCACAAGTCTCTTGAACTTCCCTCTGACCTTATTACTTACAAGGTTCTGCCAAAAGACCCGACTCTCAAAATAGAGAGAAATAAAAACCGACGAAGAGGCCATAGATCTCAAAACATATAATTCTATTTCACCTAAGTATTATGGCCTAGTCAAAGTCCATAAAGAGGGTAATCCTCTTAGACCTACCAAAATCTTGTAACGTTTTCCCGAAAGTCTGTCATAATCCTAATATGTATGTTCTCAAAGACAAACCTTTCCTATAGATGTTCCTAGGCCGTACTTGTGTTGGCTGGGTCATTGCTGCTTTATAAATGTGACAAATCCTGTTCCAATTTTCTTAATAGCCATCATTGAACACTCTAATGTTTTAAAACAGAGATTAATTGCTACAATTATGTCTCTACTTAATCAAATTAATAAGACTGTGAACAAAATCATGTACAAGTGTACCTGAAAAACCTTTGAATTAAATTGATAATCGTGTCTCTATCGCCTACAATTAAAATAGACTTGTTTCTATACTATCAATTGCGTTGATGGATTCTTGTATCCATTACACTTCTTTTCTTGCTGCTTCAAATTATTAAAATATCTTACATTTTGCGGTTAAAACGTATATCATAATCTAACAAGATATGTCATTATCTCACAAGCACACATACACATACCACAACACAATTTTTAATTAAAACCGAAAATCAAATGATCTATTTTCTTTTCAGGAATCAAAAATTTAGAAGAAAAAGGATGTTAAAAGTCTGACACCAACCCACCAACTTTCAATAAAAAAAGAAGAGAAGAAAATGACACAATCTCATTACTCGCTCAGGTGGAATAACCATCAGAGTCATATATTGTCCGCATTCGACGCCTTACTCCAAGCAGAAACACTTGTAGACGTGACGTTAGTGTGCGCCGAAACGTCGGTGCGGGCTCACAAGGTCGTGTTGAGTGCCTGTTCGCCCTTCTTCCAAAGGATATTCTCCGAGAACCCATGCAAACATCCAGTTATCGTGTTGAAAGACTTCAGCGGCTGGGAAGTTCAAGCAATCGTCGATTTCATGTACAAAGGGGAGATCAGTGTCGGTCAAGAACAATTACAGAACCTTATAAAAGCTGCGGAAAGCTTGCAAGTTAGAGGATTAGTGCATCAGGATAATTTCGGGATTGATAAGGAATCGCATTTGATAACGAATCAAACACCGACACCTTCGAATTCGCCTAACGATTATGATAGGAGTTTCTATCCGAGTGGACGTTTCCCAACGCCTGGAATCACGATGAGGACGCCAGGTGAACGAACGTCGCCGTTCTCACCATTACCCGGACCAAATTACGAATCACCGTTGAAATTACCTCACATGTCCCACCTCTCGTTTCCGGAGAGTTTAATACCGAGGCAAGACTGCCAATCACCAATTCCCAGGCGTAAACAAGCGAGGCCTCGGAGAAGGTCGGGCGAGATGTGTGGGGCACAAGACTTGAGTACCAATCCTACGAATAAACCTCCATCGCCGGTCGAAGAAACCGCCGAAAACTTGTGTATGAAGAAATCGAACAAGGAAGAACATAAAATGAAAGAAATGGAAAGGACGAAGACGCCGGAGCTACTTGGAAGTCCTGAACTCGATTTAAGTATCCACCATAAAGACTTCACATCGTCACCGCCGTTAAGTTTGCCTCCGATATTAAGTATGAAACCGGACTTGGAGAGTCATTCGCCCCTGCCCTTTCCTCCTATGCCTTCTGTGTCAGCTCTGACAATGACCCCACCTCATAGTAAGTGTAAGTATTTTTATATTATTGCGTTGACGCCACAGATAATGAGTGAGTTAGGCCAACTGTAGGTGCACCAAAAACATGATCAAATTGTGTTGGTTTGCAAATTAAATTACATATTTTTGCAGGAATTTATTGCAATAATTTTTAGGGCAGTTGCATTTCATCATTCCTCAATCACTGCCCCAATCTAGTAATGGGATAGCAATGATTACATTCATCTGGATAGATTAGAGCATTAGTATTTGTGTTGCTTTGGCTACACTCACTTTCATGAACCACATTTTTACAATCACCACAAGCCCTTAGTATTTTACAATTATTTTACGATCTATGCCAGTTTTGTCTTCTGTTTATTTGTTTGTTACACATTTTCCATTAAATCTTTCTCCTTCAAAATCTATAAAGATCAAATCTGAAGCCTTATCTGTTCTGAATTTCCTGTATTTCTGTTGTATTATTTTGTATTTTGACTTATCACCCCATTCTTGTCCATATTTGTTACTGCATTTCGACTTTCAGTATCTGTATCTTGAACTAAACCTGCTCTAATTCTTCTTGGGCATTAACTTTATGAACCATATCTTTTGACACTGACTCCTGTGTGGAGAAAACCGGACTCCTGCATGTAATGATATACTTTTTTGGGATTTGCACAAAAGGGAAGAGTTTTGCCCAGTAATCTGTTTCATGATCATCCATGGCGATAATAAGAATGTTCTCAATATTTCTATTAGACCTTACAACGCTACTATGCAGCTGACTTTTAACGCTGTTGGACTAATTTGCATTTTGGCCAATATTTCAAAAGTTTAAAGTGAAATCTTTATTTTCAAATGTTTGCCATTGTTCGTATTTACAATACTAGTAGCTCCAAATATGCAGAAAATACTGTAAAGTTTCCACACTATTTCAGTTACCGTTTCAGCCATAATAACCAGAGGACCACTTGATACCTAAACATGACGCGATTGAAACGTCTAGGCTTTATTAGCAACGTCTTATTAGACGTTAAATTAATTTCTTTTATCATTCGGTCTCCTCTATAGTATTTTGTGGAAATTTGGGCTTGCAACAAGATTTCCTAGAGATCTTGTTGCAATTTCATGTTACACACTCTATGCTCTTATCTGAGGACGTCCTTAGCTTTTGTTTTAATTTGAGGGTGCTGCCTATGTTGACTTCTAAAATTTCTAAAATTTTAAAAAACAAATAAAAACGAATGCATAACTCTCTTGTTTTAAATTCATCTGTTTCTTCAATGGTCTTGTCAAATATTTAAGACCAAGTACATATACAGTGTACACATATCTAAAACAAGCTCAAGTCAAACATTGACACAAACTTAACCTAACTAAATTGCGACTTTCACACCCACTAAAATATTTATGATGTTATCTCAGATGGTTCATCTTGTTAATCTAAACGAGAGGACAAACCCCCAAGAAGGCACATTAACACGTTTGGGCGCTGTGACCGTTCAAACTTTCATAAATTTTCTGGACAACTTTTCAACATATAAATATTACCTAGCTCGATAACCATTTGATGGATCTGCTTCTTCCTCGGCAGATAGGCTCACCTTGTTCATCTAAACGAGTGGCCAAACGCCCAGCAGGGCACATTAACGCGTTATAGAGATACATTTTCTCGAGAACCGTTTGATGAATCTGCTTCGTTTGATGAATCTCTCGGCCAGATGGTTCATCTTGTTAATCTAAACGAGAGGACAAATCCCCAGGAAGGCACATTAACGCGTTCGAGCGCTGTGACCGTTCAAACTTTCATAAATTTTCTGGACAACTTTTCAACATATAAATATTACCTAGCTCGATAACCGTTTGATGGATCTGCTTCTTCCTCGGCAGATAGGCTCACCTTGTTCATCTAAACGAGTGGCCAAACGCCCAGCAGGGCACATTAACGCGTTATAGAGATAAATTTTCTCGAGAACCGTTTGATGAATCTGCTTCGCTCTCGGCCAGATGGTTCATCTTGTTAATCTAAACGAGAGGACAAACCCCCAAGAAGGCACATTAACGCGTTTGAGCGCTGTGACCGTTCAAACTTTCATAAATTTTCTGGACAACTTTTCACCATATAAATATTACATGATAGAACCACATTATTATAGTCAAAAAATGTCTAGGTAATCAGAGAAGTAGACGTTTCTAAGCTTCAGATGCATTGTTGGATTGGCAGGTCAGGAATTGCATTCGCAGAGCACCCAAAATTGTAGTTATTTTGCATATGTGGTAAATCGGTCAGTTTGTGGAATATATAGTCATTCTCATGTTTGTTTGTTTTAATCTAGTGGTTACTGATGAGTTGCCCACTCACAAGCAACATTTTTGCTATGCTATGTTTGTGCTATGCAAAAGAAAAGATGGTTTCTAATTCATTGTATGGGTTCTACTGATAAAGCATACCTGATGCACAGATTAATTGCCTCATATCTAATTGTTTCGTGCATTTTTGTTAATAATCTTTGCTCAGTGTTTTAGTAAATAATTTCTGTGTTTATTTTGTAATTTACTGGATCAGAAAATTAACTTTTAGGGTTAGTAATTTCTACGAGCATTTTAATCGACGTAGATGACACACACTACAAATTAATTCTCTCAAAACAGTAAGAAATTTCTTTCCTTGTTGGCACAGGCATTTTTAAAGTTTCCTGATCAAAGCTGGGTTAGCAAACCAGTTGCTCACCAATTAGTTCCACTTATTACCAAAGTTAACTTCAAAACTCAACCAAAGATTGTTTCAATTGAAAAGTTTTCAGTTGTTTGCATTTTATTATTTTAAACAATTTCAACATTTTTAGGTAACTGGAGTACACAATTTTTTAATTATGTCGGTTTCTTCAGATACCACCCTCCACAAGAAAGAATAATTTTGAAACTCCAAGCGGCTCAGAGCCTAACATTTTCTGAATTTGTGCATATGAAACCTACAGCTTTCCAATTCTGTAAAAACGTTGAAACCAATTTACGAGGTGTGTTCAGAAAATAATGGGAATTTTCTTGTTTTGAAAAAAATATTTATTTTTTCGTCTACATTAAAGTTTTTGCCTTCAAAATAGACCCCATTAGATATTATGTATACATTTGTCCCAGTGCTTCTTCCAATCCTCGAAGCACTTCTCGAACTCGATCTTTGGGATAGCCTTAGCTCTTTCAGCGATGAGCTTTTAATGTCATCTATGCTAGACGAAGCTATGTCTGGCGAATATGGAGGTTGGGGCATCGTTACAATATTTTTTTGGCCAAAAATTAGAATTGCAAGTGTGTGCAGGTGCGTTATCGTGGGGCAAAAGCCATGAATTGTTTCTCCAAGTGGTTTTTTTTCGGATTGCTTAAAGTAAATGGCGTTGAACTCGTAGGTAGTACTCCTTGTTGACAGTTTGGACTCGTGGCAGAACTTCCTGATGCACTATGCCATTAAAATCGAAGAACACAGTGAGCATAACCGAGTCATGATGCCTTCACTGGGACGATTGAACCTTAGTCATTCAACAATTCTGGAACAAATTTTGCTGCTAGGCATTTCATACCCAAAACATTCGAAAAAATTTCATGGCATGAGCCAATCGATATGCCAACATTATCAGCAACTTCTCTGATTGTGGTTTGGCGATTGTTCATAACCATTTCTCTCACTTTTTTCCACGTTGCTTAGATTTTGGAAAAAAACTGGAAGTATTTTACCTAAAATGAGCTTTTTGCAAAACTATCGTTACTCGTTCTTATAGTTTCCAAACACACAATTCGACTCTATTCGGCGATGAAGGAGAAACATTTAAATACATCCGATAAGATCAATCTTCAACGTTTTGATTAACCTATTTCATACATTTTATACTAACCTATCCAAACTAAGTGTATCTAGTTACACACCTAGTACTATCCCATACAATCACATAAATTGAAAGATAAGCATATATAGAGGAATAAAAGATATATCCAACAAAAAAAGCAATATTACCACACCGCATGTAGGTCATTGTTTCGTGACTTTTGTCTGTCTCTTGCCAAGGAAATATGTCCATCAATTACGCTAATAAAAATAAAAGACACGAACCTTTCCCATCGGTTATCGGACATCAACGCAAAATAAATTCGCCGACTATAAACACATATCGGTGTTTTATTTCAGTTTTCGGCCTGGATTCTCCTCTGGGACTTTTTCCGCCCGGACTTGACGGCTGTAGAAATCCATTATTGGAAATGGCTGATCCCAGAACCACCCCCGAATCGCAGCTCTTCGTTAAGAAGAAAAGTAAGTCTTATTCTATATTTAGTTTGTTTTTTTTTAACTCGTTGCGTTTTTATAATTCTAACGGGTACTAATTCCGTTTCAACGCCTGAAATAATTAGTGAAATAGTTAATCTACTTTTCTATTAACTAATGGATCCATTTCGGGAACGTAGAATATCTAAAATCAAGTCATTCAAGATTAATTTCAGCTTTTCTACGATTGATAAATAAATAGGAATGACTAGTTGGTAACAAAGGTAAACTAGAGACTAATGAATTGCTTCCAAACAATAAGTAATACTCAATTTAATTCCATCTTACATTTCCCTATCACTACATAAAATTTTAAAGCAGTACCTTGTTTAGCGCTCAAGATAAGATAAAGCAAGCTAACACTGACTCTAACCCTCTTTGGTGGGACAACCTCTATGTCACGTAAATTTACTTTTATCAGTTACTCCGTATTATTCAACATAGATAAGTCTACATACCACTTTACATTTTTATAACCGATTATTAATAAGTATGTATTCCGCTTGCTTAATCTTACCACCAATCTTGGCTTTCCGCGTTGTCGGATTTTTTGTTATACGTAAAAAAGAACCTTAAACGGCAACGCTGTTATCTGCTTTAAATTTGAAATTTGCATATTTCAGCATTCATAAACTGGAATGATATAAAGGTTAAAGCAATGATAAATATCTTTTAAGGTTTATTTTCTCTAGAATTCGATTAAATAACACTGACCTACCTGAAACAGGAATTAACATAAAATCGATATCCCTAACGTGCAAATGCTTTTTCAGGTATAGTCCGCGATAAAACAAATGAAGATATCACTGCGGTTAAGCTTTTTTTATTTAAGATGATGATTAGTAATTCGTCGTAACTATAGTTACATCCTTACAAGTTCCTAATTGGGATTGAGAGTGTTTAAATAATAATGTGGCAACTATCTTCATGTTGAAGCGTCATCATTAGGATATTGTCATTCTTTCGAAGTGTACACAACAGTTTAGAAAGTCATCGAATACGCTGAAAGGCTTCTGGAGAACATCCTCCATTACTTTCGACTTATAAATTTTGGTTTCGACGGTTCAAAAGTAGCGATGAAGCGTGAGGGAATACTAACAATGTTTGAAGACGATGAATTGGACCAAGACCAGTGTCAAACTCAAGGAGAGCTCTGAAGAGCATAGTTATGATCCAAACTCCCAAATATGGGAAATTGAGTTTCATGTGAACTGAATTCAAAAGATATTGCAAGGCAAGTTTACATATCTGAAATGCTGCTCCAATAATACAAAGGGAAGTCTTTTCTGCATCCTATCGTTATTGGGGACGTAAAATGGATCCATTATGATAACCTTAAACGCAGAAAATTCTATGTGAGGCTCGACCAACCCAGCACATCGACTCCAAAGTCGAAAATCCATAGTTCGAAAATGATGCTGTGTGTTTGATGGGATCAGAAGGGTGTGAGTTTTACTGCCCTCATTGGAAGGCGTTTTTGGCAGCTTATCATTTTAATCCGTCCTCCTCTATCTAATCTAAAGTGTAGAGGGGCTGTTGCAGATATTTTTTTAATGTTTTACAGTTCA
>CM043022.1:31125437-31277798 GCA_023690525.1 Holotrichia oblita | reverse complement strand
TTTTACTGCCGATGATGAAGTTCAGAGAGGCAGGTTTCGTATTATTTTGCAGATTTAAATTTCTGAAAACCGTTATTTTTACTGATGAGTAAAGTAAATTCCAGTCTTACATATGTACAATGGTTGCGTCTCGAGGTGTACTGACCGCCAAATTCAAATAAATTGGTTTTCTTATTTCCAGCTCTTATCCCCCATTCCGCGAATATAAAAACGCTCCCTCGTTTGGGCCTGGATTAATATGCAAGGGCCATGCATTTGCTGGATGATTGAGGGTCGGTTTACTAGTGCAAATTATATTGCAATTCTCGAAAATATGTTTCCGCCGTCGTTAGAAATTATGTTTCCTGGAAGAAACTTTATATTTCAAGATCACAATCAAACCCGTTCATGAATCTAGAACTGTTCAGAACTGGTTTCAAGAAAATAACGTAACTCGTTTACCATGGTCGTCTAAAAGCCCGGACTTAAACTTAAATTATGTGTAATTATTCTATTTTTTTCTATGAATACCAATAATGTGATCTTGCCATATGATTTTACTAATTCATTATCAAAGCTCAATACTTAAAGACTAAATCTATTAGGCAATTGGGACACAAAGCGATAGGACTAGTTGTAGATTTTGGTATTTCTATTGATGACGTACCTATCGACTTTGTGAAAGAGATTAAATACTTAGGGGTAGTAATAGATAATAAGTCTGTCGTTCAAGAGTCATGTAGATTTCATAGTTAAGAAAGTAGCTAAGAAAATTGGTTTTTTAGGTAGGATTAGTACTAAGCAACTAAGTAAGTTGAGTACACGGACAAGAATAATAGTATATAAGACAATCATTGCCCCCTACATTGAATACTGTGTGTCAATTTTACTACTAATTGGTGAAGGTTATATGTATAAATTAAAAAAATTACAAAATAGGGCAATGAGGATAATTTTAGGAACACATGTGTATACTTAAACACTATTTTTCATAATTTTTCATTATTTATCATAATTTATAATTAATTTAATTAAAAAAAGGCTTTTATGGAGTTTTAAAAAATAAAATAAAACGTCTTATTCCATAAAAAATAACCCAGCGTGATTATGTTCTCTGAATGACCTTGTATAATGTAAAATATTAAATTATTTCTCATATTAAACAATTTTACAACTTATGCAATTTATATTCGTATTTGAATTTTTTAATAATAGAGTTAAATTCTCCTCATTTAAACTCTTTGAAACTGTATTTCTTCTTTAGATTAAATCGAGTTCCAGTATGTCACAAAAACGACTGTAAACTTTTTTTTGCTAATACGTCGCCCGTAACATTAGATATCAGTTTAAATCTATGTACAAAGCAGTTGGATTTTAGGTGGGATATGGCGAAGATGCTTTCCCTATTCATTTAATTTAATATAAATTGTACAAGTGATAAAAATGAACATTTTTTTAATTAACTTAAAACTGTGTGAAAATTAGTGCAGTGGTACATCATACCAAAGAGTGATCTAAGGTAGGTCAAATTATTATTTTTACAAAAAATTTCTAAAATTGTTTCCTTTGTTTAATTGCTTTAAAACAGTGTTAAGTCCAAAAATTTTTAATTCGTTTTACATTAAATAAACACTACAAGATGTGGCTAAATGGATCCCTAATTCTAATTTTGAATTTAATCCGTGCAAATTATTTATATTGAGGTATGAGGTATGTCCTTCAAGCGTATTACATATTAAATAATATGTCTTCACTTTTATGGAATTTACAAAAATACAATAAGACTGGTTATTCCATAAAAAAAAATTAATAATAGAGTTAATTCTGGTAATTTAAACGTGTTGAAACTGTATTTTTCATGTTTACATTAAATCGAGTTCCAGTATATCACAAAAACGATTTCAAACTTTTTTTGGTGATGCGTCACCCTCTAACGTTGTAGAATGTTGTTGTAGATGATGGTGAACATGATAAAGTTAAAATTTGTTTTAATTAATGTCACAAGAATTTTGAGAGCTACATATACATAAGTTCGAGAAAGCAGAATATAAATTATTTCCTACAAAACAATTTAGAATTTCCATGGGCGTGTCCTCACTTACCAGTGATTTAAAAGTATTTATTTCTTCGAACAGCTCTGCATTGTTAATGTCTTTGTCGTTTTCGTCCGTTAAATATATGTCTAAATCTAAACAGCTTTTTAAAACTATTTCTTGATCAATATTACTAATATGTAGTAAAAGATTAAAAACAATAGCATGCTCTTTCATATGGTTAAATCGCTGTTCGATAGAAATTTTTGTGCAATCAAGAATAGCAAAATAAAAAAATATTTAAAATGATCTTTAGGATTTATCACTGGTTCATCTGTCGGCTCATATACAAAAAGACGTTTTCTTCATCTAATCCTGTTTGTAGAAACTGGTGGGAAATCGATGTCTTCATCAATTTCATTGCTAATAGTTTTTGCCTTTTCCATTAAAATATCAAAATTTTGCAAGCAAATTGTATCAAATTTTATAAAGCGTTAAGACAATCTTTTATTGTTGCAGACGTGTTCTGAATGAGTTTACTGAGAACGTTTATCTTTTCCAAAAGACAATGCCATATTGTTAAGGAACAAACGAATTTAAAAGATTTAATTTTTGTAGCCAAAGAATCAAGAAGATAATTCCATTAGACTTCGGGTAATCGGAAAAAGACAGGTCTAATAGCTTTCATTCTATTTTCCCAACAATTTCCTGATACAGGTTAAATATTAAACGAACTGACATTTGATTTTTGTATATTCCATCTACCGGGTGTCATCGAGATCATGTATCAGCCCGCCATTTATTTATTAGTTAAAATAAAACTTTGAAACTAGGACCGTATATATGAGTGATTGGTGGGCCTCTTCAGGTGCACTCAGTTTTTCTATAGCACGTCCGGTCAAACCGGAAGTGGTGTTAATTTTGAATTTTTAAATACAACATTGGCAACAACTTTTGGCATTTCATTTCTGTGTCAAAGATGGAGGATCTGTTAAATTTATCCATTAAACGAGATTAACGAGATCATGTATCAGGATCTCGTTGACACCCGGTATACAGAGATGAGAGAAAAAAGTCAAATACTCGCAAATTTCTTCACCTGCTGTCATTGTCAAAGGGAAAAATCCTAAAAACCTTTTCTCTATATTTGCCACACCCTTCGAGCAATCAAGGAACCTTACAATAATAGTTAACTACTCCGTCTAGGTGATTAATAATTTCATTTTGAAAATCAGAGCTAATATAATGAGGCATGTGTGTTTTCAGTTCAAGAGATTTCCACTCCTTTCAGAAAATTGCCGTTATTGTATTCATATATCTTGCTAGAATAACCCCAAAACCATCGGCCAAAGGCCATCGTTTTTTTTCTAAATTAAATAATTTTTGCTGTTCGGAGACAATTGTCAAATTTAATTTTAAAGGGCGCGCAAATCAAACCAATTTGAATTTGGATTTTAAATGAGAAGTAGATGTTGCATGGCGTTTTAAATTAATTGAAGAGTGGATCCAATCACTGTATCCATTTTTACTGGTAAGAGCTATATTAGAAGACCAAAACAATTTCTAACAAAAGTGAAAAATTGCATTATCCTTGTCGCAGTAAACTAACCACTCTCTTAATATTTTTGAAGATTTGTTAAAATTCTAAAGTAATAAGTATTTGAAATTTCAAGCAAAAAATCTTTAAAAAATATCTTAACAGATTAGTTTTAATTTATAAAATAGTAAATAATAAACTTTCTGAATACATGAATGTAAAATAACTTTGCTCACAAAAATAGTTTGTTTTATAAGTTAATGTATGGATGCATTTTTGATACGTTGGTAGATAATTAGTTGGAGGCTAAATAAAAACAATTATTTTTTACAATGACAGTCAATTTACAAGATTTTATAACTAATAATGAGTAGCAATAATAATAATCTTAACAGTCCTTAATAACAATAACGTTAAAGAGATCGTTATAACTGAGAGAATGAGAACCGTCGGTGATCAACAAAATTGCAAGCAGCTGCTTTTGATACATTCCAACATTCCTGCCAAATTTTTTAGTTAGTTAGTTAGTCCCAATTGGTTCAATCTTCACTGAAATCTTATTAATTTTCTTGGAAGCTGCACCGCAGATTTTAGTCATACGTCCAAACGATAGATGTAGTTGTGTAATTTCTCATATCATGTAGTGCGACTACAACTGTTCTGTTTTTGGTCTTGATGAATAGATTCCACAATGTGTGTTTCCTTCAATTTTTTTTGCTTCCTCTTTCTTTGTCTTTCAGCGTATTTCTAGTTTACTAACGTTGCTGATCAAGTCCCCAAAAATTAATCTAGATTGGATATCTTTTTCCTGCATTGTAGTGGGATTTCCTTCAGGCATTTTTGTTAAGTTGTTAAGTTTAAGTTTTAAAGAATAGTTCGATTCGTAAAATTTTTGTTGCAAGACATATACATATATTTTGCTGTATTTTTAAAGCTCCGCACATTTATTGAATGGGAAGTTTACCAATATTAATTAGATGAAAGTAAGAAATTCAACGACAAAAAAACTTTTAAAGATAAAAAGAAAGCAAAATCGAAGAGCATATCAGAACGCCATAAAGTAATTACATTATTAGACGAGTCAATTTAGTTCCTGTTTGCGAGTTATTAATAATTTAACAATTTATGATTTTGTAAATATTGGGTTTTAATTTAATTATGTACATCGTTTTTAAATGTAATACTACCGAAGGAGCTTCATAAAGGCAATGTTAAAACTAACAACTTAAAACAGACTAAAACTAGCAACTTTGCTTGTTAATCTAAGCATTCGAGTAAAAATTGGTCCTAATAGAGCATGATGAATTAGTTTCGTTTCTTGAAAAATTTAAGACATTACGCATTACAAGATTTTGTCATGTCTAGTTATTCTAGCGCGATTTATGGAATGCAAATCATCTAGCATTATGGTGGTAGCTCCAAATTTATTAAACCTCACTTCTTTAGCAAAATAATATTTGATGTACTGTTTATGTTGTGTGACTGTTTTGATAGCAAGGCTATTCAAATGATTCACATGAAAATTGGCCATTTCTGTAGTCTCATACGACGAACGTTTTCAAGTTATGTAGGTAATCATAGTGCTTTATTATGATGAGTGAGCAACTAAATCATTAAATAAATTTCGTAAACGTAATGCTGTCTTTTATTGTAGTTAAATTTTTTTAAATCAAATGAATATCAATTTATAGATGAATATAAACAAGAAGGTGAAATATTTTGGACAAAAAAAGAACTCCAAGCGGATATTGCGAGTTACAGATTATCGACTAGAATATGAATAATTTTTCATGACCAATCATATACAGTATCCTCTTAAAAAATAGCTGCTTATGCTCAACAACTTTAGACTAATAAATAGCTTTTACGGCCACTGTTCCATAAAGATGTATCTTTCGGGTGTTGCCGTGGTCGTTGTAACAAACTTGACGTTTCGCTGATGATCATACTGTCAGCTTCTTCGGAAGTTCTCTAAAGACTTTAGACCATGGCAATATCCGAAATATACATCTTTATGGAACTTTAGACCAGTGACAGCTACACAACATCATATTTAACCTAACCTAACTCATAATAGGTAACAGTACACATGTTACAAAATCGTAATTTGATAATTAATTCTAATTTTACGTCATTTCATCAAACTGATGGATTAAAATTTTGCACAATTTCAAACGGAAAAGTAAACAAGCCACTTTTACGTCACTAGTCTGAAACCGTGGGTATGTTTTGTTATTACTAGTTCGGGACATTGTACTGTGGTAGCCAGACTGCATCATATGTCAAAATATATATTCTTCTTTGATAAAAATGCTCGATATCTTAGCCTTATAACCGACGGATTGTAGTTTCAAATAAGCGATTAGCTTTTTACATATCGACATCGTGTTTTCAGGGGATAATACTGATCTGAACAGTGAATAGGTTGTAGGGTTGATGATCTCATAGCTTTAGCTTTTTCAAAAACTAAGTCACCATTTCTTGGTCTTGTACCACGCTACGAAAGAGTTCGTATTGTTTTTCATTTGTTTTTTTTTATTGATTTCTGAAGCAGTAAATTAAGAGGTAGAGTCTCTTACTGACATAATCTATTTTGCATAAAAAAACATATTTTCATGGTTGCTAACAAATGAAAACGAAATAGATATCGAAGCTGCAGTCAGAGTCGGTAGTCTTTGTACTTCAATATTTGGCCGCGTTTTTATAATGGCGCTGAAAAACGAAAATTTAAAGCTTTATATCTCATCAGGACGTTTGCTTTAATAAATTTAGAAACACTGAAGGCGAGGCAAGGATGAATTAGAGGAGAAGGGTGAAAATATTTGATCAAAAAGAAGACAATATCGAAGTTCAATATTTTATCTGTTGAATATAAATAATGAAGATTATATTAAAGAAGAAGATCTGAGTGCTCGAAAGCTCTCATTGATCACCTTTAAAAAAATTGTTGTTTTGATTGTTTTTTTTTAAATTTTGAATTGCCTGCAAGTAGAGCACCTTTTATTACATTATGTCCAGACTAGAATTCGAAATTGTTAGCTTTTGCACAGCAAAAAATTATTAAGTTACTCTACAGGGTTGTCAAACAATATATCTGTGGAAATAAAATTTTAATTTCTTTGCAAACATCTTTTAGGGTCATATTTATAGTTCGTGCTTGAGGTTGTGTCGATGCTTGAGTACGTGAATTTGTAATGACATTTACGTCAAAATTGCGTTCTCAAGCATCGACACAACCTCAAGCACGGACTATAAATATGACCCTTAGATTATCACGGTTATGTAGACTAAAATGTAGAACAACCATTTTAAGTAAAAAAAAAAAGTAACTGGGCATAGAAATCTTATTAAAGCTTTTTATTGGTACCAAGTGCACATACATTGTATTGACAGATGAACAGATGAAAGGAACAACTTCACGCATTCTGACAGTTTAAACAACATTATTAAGAATGTAATCAATTGAATCAAATAAGGAGATAATGAATATCCTACGTGAATTCCTACGTGTAATCTTACAAGATTCTCGCTGCATGATAGTTTAGTTGTCGACACCGGTTACGCGTAATTCCTGTTAATTTATTTCCGGTGGATTAATGACCCAGACGTAGTAAATGTTCGACTCGTAATATAAATTATTATTTTCGGAATATTGTCTAATTTAGGTTATTATAGAAATCACTCTTTTTAGTTTATCTTATAATCGTCAGTGATCATTTTGCAGTGTCCTGAGTTATTTATTTATTTTGATGGTTAGATTTAGGATTGCAATAAAGTAAGCTTACTTTTAAGTTGAAGAAGTATAGAATGAATTTCTGCAGAAATATAATAATTGTGCCTTATTTTTTTATGATAAACCATTACTATTTTGGATGCCAAGGCTTTGATCTGTTCAGATGTTACGACCGCCTGTCTTAATTTTAATGCTTCGCACTCGACTATTTCAGTTCCCAGTTCGCAGAATCGACACATTTCTTAATGAACTTTGCCCATCTTTTTAAGATGGTTCTCATAAATGATAATAAATAAGTTGGATATTCCATTACAAATCGCTGAAAATACGATCTCCCGTTCATCCTCTTATAATGTTCTCCAGTGATTAGAGCTCATAGATATGTGGATATGTGTTGATAGATGTTGACACTATTGTCAATACAGACTACATAAAGACCGGCAACTTAAAATAGGTGGCAGTAGCATCGCAGGGCGGCAAATTTAAAATGATGTATTTAAAGCGCTTGATCCACATAGCAGTAATTATTATAAACGTAACTTTTATACGTCAACTATTATATAACTCCTTATCATAAAAGTCATACGTTCGAAATACTAACTTGACGTACACATAATTAGAAGTTTATCTATAAAAAGAAAAACAACATTGGTATCATTTATGAGAACCATCTTAAAAAGATGGGCAAAGTTCATTAAGAAATGTGTCGATTCTGCGAACTGGGAACTGAAATAGTCGAGTGCGAAGCATTAAACCGGCAAAGATTTCAGCATTTAAGACAGGCGGTCTTAACATCTGAACAGATCAAAGCCTTGGCATCAAAAATAGTAATGGTTTGTCATAAAAAAATAAGGCACAATTATTATATTTCTGCAGAAATTCATTCTATACTTCTTCAACTTAAAAGTAAGCTTACTTTATTGCAATCCTAAATCTAACCATCAAAATAAATAAATAACTCAGGACACTGCAAAATGATCACTGACGATTATAAGATAACTAAAATGAGTGATTTCTATAATAACCTAAATTAGACAATATTCCGAAAATAATAATTTATATTACGAGTCGAACATTTACTACGTCTGGGTCATTAATCCACCGGAAATAAATTAACAGGAATTACGCGTAACCGGTGTCGACAACTAAACTATCATGCAGCGAGAATCTTGTAAGATTACACGTAGGAATTCACGTAGGATATTCATTATCTCCTTATTTGATTCAATTGATTACATTCTTAATAATGTTGTTTAAACTGTCAGAATGCGTGAAGTTGTTCCTTTCATCTGTTCATCTGTCAATACAATGTATGTGCACTTGGTAGCAATAAAAATAGGACAGCTTTAATAAGATTTCTATGCCCAGTCACTGTTTTTTTTTTTAACTTAAAATAGTTGTTCTACATTTTAGTCTACATAACCGTGATAATCTAAGGATCATATTTATAGTCCGTGCTTGAGGTTGTGTCGATGCTTGAGAACGCGATTTTGACGTAAATGTCATTACAAATCTGTCAAATCACGTACTCAAGCATCGACACAACCTCAAGCACGAACTATAAATATGACCCTAAAAGATGTTTGCAAAGAAATTAAAATTTTATTTCCATAGCTATATTGTTTGACAACCCTGTATATTAAGTTAATAATTTTTTGCTGTGCAAAAGCTAACAATTTCGAATTCTAGTCTGGACATAATGTAATAAAAGGTGCTCTACTTGTAGGCAATTCAAAAAATTAAAAAAAAACAATCAAAACAACAATTTTTTTTAAAGGTGATCAATGAGAGCTTTCGAGCACTCAAATCTTCTTCTTTAATATAATCTTCATTATTTATATTTAACAGATAAAATATTGAACTGTCTTCTCTTCGATATTGTCTTCTTTTTGATCAAATATTTTCACCTTTCTCCTCTAATTTATTCTTGCTTCGCCTTCAGTGTTTCTAAATTTATTAAAGCAAACGTCCTCATGAGATATAAAGCTTTAAAGTTTCGTTTTTCAGCGCCATTATAAAAACGCGGCCAAATATTGAAGTACAAAGACTACACTGACGCTGACTGCAGCTTCGATATCTATTTCGTTTTCATTTGTTAGCAACCATGAAAATATGTTTTTTTATGCAAAATAGATTATGTCAGTAAGAGACTCTACACACCTCTTAATTTACTGCTTCAGGAATCAATAAAAAAAACAAATGAAAAACAATACGAACTCTTTCGTAGCGTGGTACAAGACCAAGAAATGGTGACTTAGTTTTTGAAAAAGCTAAAGCTATGAGATCATCAACCCTACAACCTATTCACTGTTCAGATCAGTATTATCCCCTGAAAACACGATGTCGATATGTAAAAAGCTAATCGCTTATTTGAAACTACAGTCCGTCGGTTATAAGGCTAAGATATCGAGCATTTTTATCAAAGAAGAATATATATTTTGACATATGATGCAGTCTGGCTACCACACTACAATGTCCCGAACTAGTAATAACAAAACATACCCACGGTTTCAGACTAGTGACGTAAAAGTGGCTTGTTTACTTTTCCGTTTGAAATTGTGCAAAAATTTTAATCCATCAGTTTGATGAAATGAAAAAATAAAATTTATGGATTAATAGATAAGCTATTGCCTATAATTCACGATGGTATTATCAAAATTCGATTTTGCAACATGTGTACTGTTACCTATTATGAGTTAGGTTAGGTTAAATATGATGTTGTGTAGCTGTCACTGGTCTAAAGTTCCATAAAGATGTATATTTCGGATATTGCCATGGTCTAAAGTCTTTAGAGAACTTCCGAAGAAGCTGACAGTATGATCATCAGCGAAACGTCAAGTTTGTTACAACGACCACGGCAACACCCGAAAGATACATCTTTATGGAACAGTGGCCGTAAAAGGCTACATTCGATTATTAGTCTAAAGTTTTGAGCATAAGCAGCTATTTTTTAAGAGGATAATCTGTAATTCGCAATATCCGCTTGGGGTTCTTTTTTTATCCAAAATATTTCACCTTCTTGTTTATATTCTTCTATAAATTGATATTCATTTGATTTAAAAAAATTTAACTACAATAAAAGACAGCATTACGTTTGCGAAATTTATTTAGTAATGATTTAGTTGCTCACTCATCATAATAAAGCACTATGATTACCTACATAACTTGAAAACTTTCGTTTATAATCAGAAACACGGTGCTAGTAAAGTTATCTATGAGACTACAGAAATGGCCAATTTTTATGTGAATCATTTGAATAGCCTTGCTATCAAAACAGTCACACAACATAAACAGTACATCAAATGTTATTTTGCTAAAGAAGTGAGGTTTAATAAATTTGGAGCTACCACCATAATGCTAGATGATTTGCATTCCATAAATCGCGCTAGAATAACTAGACATGACACAATCTTATAATGCATAATGTCTTAAATTCTTCAAGAAAAGAAACTAATTCATCATGCTCTATTAGGACCAATTTTTACTCGAATGCTTAGATCAACAAGCAAAGTTGCTAGTTTTAGTCTGTTTTAAGTTGTTAGTTTTAACATTGCCTTTATGAAGCTCCTTCGGTAGTATTACATTTAAAAACGATGTACATAATTAAATTAAAACCCAATATTTACAAAATCATAAATTGTTAAATTATTAATAACTCGCAAACAGGAACTAAATTGACTCGTCTAATAATGTAATTACTTTATGGCGTTCTGATATGCTCTTCGATTTTGCTTTCTTTTTATATTTAAAAGTTTTTTTGTCATTCAATTCTTTACTTTCATCTAATTAATATTGGTAAACTTCCCATTCAATAAATGTGCGGAGCTTTAAAAATACAGCAAAATATATGTATATGTCCTGCAACAAAAATTTTACGAATCGAACTATTCTTTAAAACTTAAACTTAACAACTTAACAAAAATGCCTGAAGGAAATCCCACTACAATGCAGGAAAAAGATATCCAATCTAGATTAATTTTTGGGGACTTGATCAGCAACGTTAGTAAACTAGAAATACGCTGAAAGACAAAGAAAGAGGAAGCAAAAAAAATTGAAGGAAACACACATTGTGGAATCTATTCATCAAGACCAAAAACAGAACAGTTGTAGTCGCACTACATGATATGAGAAATTACACAACTACATCTATCGTTTGGACGTATGACTAAAATCTGCGGTGCAGCTTCAAGAAAATTAATAAGATTTCAGTGAAGATTGAACCAATTGGGACTAACTAACTAACTAAAAAATTTGGCAGGAATGTTGGAATGTATGAAAAGCAGCTGCTTGCAATTTTGTTGATCACCGACGGTTCTCATTCTCTCAGTTATAACGATCTCTTTAACGTTATTGTTATTAAGGACTGTTAAGATTATTATTATTGCTACTCATTATTAGTTATAAAATCTTGTAAATTGACTGTCATTGTAAAAAATAATTGTTTTTATTTAGCCTCCAACTAATTATCTACCAACGTATCAAAAATGCATCCATACATTAACTTATAAAACAAACTATTTTGTGAGCAAAGTTATTTTACATTCATGTATTCAGAAAGTTTATTATTTACTATTTTATAAATTAAAACTAATCTGTTAAGATATTTTTTTAAAGATTTTTTGCTTGAAATTTCAAATACTTATTACTTTAGAATTTTAACAAATCTTCAAAAAGTATTAAGAGAGTGGTTAGTTTACTGCGACAAGGATAATGCAATTTTTCACTTTTGTTAGAAATTGTTTTGGTCTTCTAATATAGCTCTTACCAGTAAAAATGGATACAGTGATTGGATCCACTCTTCAATTAATTTAAAACGCCATGCAACATCTACTTCTCATTTAAAATCCAAATTCAAATTGGTTTGATTTGCGCCGCCCTTTTAAAATTAAATTTGACAATTGTCTCCGAACAGCAAAAATTATTTAATTTAGAAAAAAAACGATGGCCTTTGGCCGATGGTTTTGGGGTTATTCTAGCAAGTTATATGAATACAATAACGGCAATTTTCTGAAAGGAGTGGAAATCTCTTGAACTGAAAACACACATGCCTCATTATATTAGCTCTGATTTTCAAAATGAAATTATTAATCTCCTAGACGGAGTAGTTAACTATTATTGTAAGGTTCCTTGATTGCTCGAAGGGTGTGGCAAATATAGGAGAAAGGTTTTTAGGATTTTTCCCTTTAACAATGACAGCAGGTGAAGAAATTTGCGAGTATTTGACTTTTTCTTTCATCTCTGTATACCGGGTGTCAACGAGATCCTGATACATGATCTCGTTAATCTCGTTTAATGGATAAATTTAACAGATCCTCCATCTTTGACAGAAATGCCAAAAGTTGTTGCCAATGTTGTATTTAAAAATTTAAAATTAACGCCACTTCCGGTTTGACCGGACGTGCTATAGAAAAACTGAGTGCACCTGAAGAGGCCCACCAATCACTCATATATACGGTCCTAGTTTCAAAGTTTTATTTTAACTAATAAATAAATGGCGGGCTGATACATGATCTCGATGACACCCGGTAGATGGAATATACAAAAATCAAATGTCAGTTCGTTTAATATTTAACCTGTATCAGGAAATTGTTGGGAAAATAGAATGAAAGCTATTAGACCTGTCTTTTTCCGATTACCCGAAGTCTAATGGAATTATCTTCTTCTTGATTCTTTGGCTACAAAAATTAAATCTTTTAAATTCGTTTGTTCCTTAACAATATGGCATTGTCTTTTGGAAAAGATAAACGTTCTCAGTAAACTCATTCAGAACACGTCTGCAACAATAAAAGATTGTCTTAACGCTTTATAAAATTTGATACAATTTGCTTGCAAAATTTTGATATTTTAATGGAAAAGGCAAAAACTATTAGCAATGAAATTGATGAAGACATCGATTTCCCACCAGTTTCTACAAACAGGATTAGATGAAGAAAACGTCTTTTTGTATATGAGCCGACAAATGAACCAGTGATAAATCCTAAAGATCATTTTAAATATTTTTTTATTTTGCTATTCTTGATTGCACAAAAATTTCTATCGAACAGCGATTTAACCATATGAAAGAGCATGCTATTGTTTTTAATCTTTTACTACATATTAGTAATATTGATCAAGAAATAGTTTTAAAAAGCTGTTTAGATTTAGACATATATTTAACGGACGAAAACGACAAAGACATTAACAATGCAGAGCTGTTCGAAGAAATAAATACTTTTAAATCACTGGTAAGTGAGGACACGCCCATGGAAATTCTAAATTGTTTTGTAGGAAATAATTTATATTCTGCTTTCTCGAACTTATGTATATGTAGCTCTCAAAATTCTTGTGACATTAATTAAAACAAATTTTAACTTTATCATGTTCACCATCATCTACAACAACATTCTACAACGTTAGAGGGTGACGCATCACCAAAAAAGTTTGAAATCGTTTTTGTGATATACTGGAACTCGATTTAATGTAAACATGAAAAATACAGTTTCAACACGTTTAAATTACCAGAATATAACTCTATTATTAATTTTTTTTAATGGAATAACCAGTCTTATTGTATTTTTGTAAATTCCATAAAAGTGAAGACATATTATTTAATATGTAATACGCTTGAAGGACATACCTCATACCTCAATATAAATAATTTGCACGGATTAAATTCAAAATTAGAATTAGGGATCCATTTAGCCACATCTTGTAGTGTTTATTTAATGTAAAACGAATTAAAAATTTTTGGACTTAACACTGTTTTAAAGCAATTAAACAAAGGAAACAATTTTAGAAATTTTTTGTAGAAATAATAATTTGACCTACCTTAGATCACTCTTTGGTATGATGTAACACTGCACTAATTTTCACACAGTTTTAAATTAATTAAAAAATGTTCATTTTTATCACTTGTACGATTTATATTAAATTAAATGAATAGCGAAAGCATCTTCGCCACATCCCGCCTAAAATCCAACTGCTTTGTGCATAGATTTAAACTGATATCTAATGTTACGGGCGACGTATTAGCAAAAAAAAGTTTACAGTCGTTTTTGTGACATACTGGAACTCGATTTAATGTAAACAGAAATACAGTTTGAAGGAGTTTAAATGAGGAGAATTTAATTCTATTATTAAAAAATTCAAATATGAATATAACTTCCCTAAGTTGTAAAATTGTTTAATATGAGAAATAATTTAATATTTTACATTATACAAGGTCATTCAGAGAACATAATCACGGTGGGTTTTTTTTATGGAATAAGACGTTTTATTTTATTTTTTAAAACTCCATAAAAGCCATTTTTTATTAAATTAATTATAAATTATGATAAATAGTGTTTAAGTACATGTGTTCCTAAAATTATCCTCATTGCCCTATTTTGTAATTTTTTTAATTTATACATATATCCTTCACCAATTAGTAGTAAAATTGACACACAGTATTCAAAATAGGAGGCAATGATTGTCTTATATACTATTATTCTTGTCCATGTACTCAACTTAGTACTAATCCTACCTAAAAAACCAATTTTCTTAGCTACTTTCTTAACTATGAAATCTACATGACTCTTGAACGACAGACTATTATCTATTACTACCTCTAAGTATTTAATCTCTTTCACAAAGTCGATAGGTACGTCATCAATAGAAATACCACAATCTATCACACTTTCCTATCACCAACCCTAATCCCAATTGCCACAGATTTAGTCTTTGAAGTATTGAGCTTAAGTTTATTCAATTTCAGCCATCTTGAAATATTCTAAATATAAATGTTCATTCATTTTCCTAACAGCCCTCTCAATATCACTATCATATACACTCCTGTGAAACCGTAATCAGGTCGTTAGTATAAAAAATAAACAATAGTGAACCCAAAATCATACCCTGCAGGACTCCCAGAGAAATTTCTCTGATCCCTGATGTTCTATCTTCGTATTTAATAGTTAATTGCGATCTTCCTGTTAAATAGTCTTCTACCAATTTAAAGGCCCTTTGAAGTTTACTTATTAATCGATTTCGATCAATACGAGGGAGCGTTTTTATATTCGCGGAATGGGGGATAAGAGGTGGAAATAAGAAAACCAAATTATTTTTCTTTTTCAATATATTCACCTGCAAGACGGATACATTTTTCACATCTTTCAATTAATTTATTTATACTCTCAAAAAAAAATGATTTCTCTTTATCTGCAAAATACGCCGAAACTGCCTCCTTGACTTCATCATCGGCAGTAAATTTTTTACCCCGCAGCTCTTTTTTCATTTTCGGAAACAGGTAATAATCACTCGGGGCCAGGTCTGGGCTGTAGGGTGGGTGATTCACAATTTCGAAGCCCACCTTATGCAGGGCAGCTAACGCAACGCGGCTCTTGTGGACGGGCGCGTTGTTGTGCAAAAGCAGCACACCTTTCGTCAATTTTCCCCGTCTTTTCACCTTTAATGGCTTCTTTTAGTCGCTCTAATATTGAAGCGTAATATTCTCCGGTTATAGAAACTACCTTTATCTTTATAATCAATCAACAATATTCCTTCCGAGTCCCAAAATACCGTTGCCATGAGTTTTCCAGCTGATTGTGAACTTTAAATTTCTTGGGAGGTGCTGTGCCCTTTTTATGCCACTGCATGGAGTCTTGTTTGGACTCAGGTTCATAATGATGAACCCAAGTTTCGTCTCCAGTAACAATTCGACTCACTACACCATCCTTGTCTTCATTACAGAGGTCCAAAAATGCACGCGAACACTCTACGTGCTGTTGTTTTTGCGGCGGCGTGAGCATTCTCGGCACCCATCTTGCGCTGACCTTAGACATGCCGAGATGATCGTGTAGGATTTTAAAAATTGTTGTATCGGATACTCCAACCATTTCTGCGAGTTGTTTCTTCTTTAGTCGAGCATCTTCGAGTACAATTTTTTCAACTTTTTGGATAAGTGCTGGCGTGGTCACCTCAATGCTAAGTAAAGTGTTCCAAGTACTAAATTCAATGATGTTTCACGTTTTATTTCTTTCGATAAATTCCTCCAGTTGTTCTTTAGCAGCCTGTTCAATGATCTTTTCCAGAGAGGACATCATATTAATAGATCGGCAATCATCACAATTCCTAGCATTATTTACCTTCGGTATAGGAATAACCGTAAATGTCTTCTAAATTCTCGGAACGACCCCCGCACTAAAGGACTTATTAATTATATGCGATAACAAAGAAAGAAACTGTTTAGACCCAAGTTCAGGCTTTTCGGCGGCCAATTATTGCATTAGAGTCTCTCAACAAACTATAAAACTGTAACTAAAATAAAAAAGCAAATCTCTCTGAGACACCTCCTATTTAACAACTCTCCCAAACACATATCTTTCATAGATCACTTAATTTGTAACTTCTTCGTCGTGTGTGTTAAGTGTTATGGAATAAAAACTGAAACTCAATTCTAATTCTAAAGTTATTATTGTCAAGAACATAATTAGAAAGTAATCCGATGAATAGGTTAGAAACTCCATATCCATAGTTATTATCTTTAAAACCACATACCTGATTAAAAGATTAAATGTAACTACCTGCTTACTACTAACTACATATTCATAAAATTAACATTTTATACAGAATGTAATTGAAGGTGGTGCGTAATATTATATGTATGTGCAGAAGATTATGTACGCGTTTATTATTATTCTGCGAAAGATCAGAAATAGAATAAATAGAATTGAATACGCTCGAGATTATACGTAGGTATCGTTTTACATACATAATTGCAATTTCTACCGATACATGTTGTTATATATGTACTGTGTAGTTTTAGTTTCTTTCACAAAAAAAAAATAGAAGGAATTAATTATTGTAATTATTGTGGCAAGTACAAACGTTATAAGTGTGATTCATATCATCATTCTGTTTGGTGATACCGATGTTTTATCTGTTTATTACGAGCCCACAGTCTTTGAAATCACTCCCACAACTTCTTACAATATAAATAAGTGGGATGTTTGACATCTTCTGAGCAACGGACCATTCTCGGTGGTGAAATTTCTTGGTGCTCCCAAATTAAATACTTGATAGTCTTACCGGATGCCCAACTGACATTTTCTTGACACATTCTTCTCTATGATGAACTGAAGAAATAAGCTTGATCCTACTTGCAAAATTAAGCTTCACAAATCTGTCATCAATTGTTTGGGCGACTGTTGCAAATTGCCTCTTGGATAGACTCCAACGATTCCAAAACCGGGTACTCAAGATGGCTATCGATGGTGTTCTAGGAATGTTGCCATTCATCGAGACACCACCATGGAGACCATAGAGGAATTTATCGAACCGTCGGCAAGACTTTCGACCACCAGGGACGCGCAAAGATGATTCTCCACCGAAGCAACGCACGATAAAACGTCACCACCCCATTTGGTAGATCCTACTATTAAAGCCAAAAAGTTTCACCTAAGATGAAGGTGGATGAAGTAGCTCACTAAATCAGTTACTTTTCCCCAAGCATTAAGAATACATCAGCGTATCATGAATGTTGATCAATGGTTTAATAATATCATTGTTTCTTTCAAACACAGACCTCGATTTTAATTTGGGCCCCATTGTTTCTGATGTAAACCAGAAATATAAATCGGAAATAGGAGATAACTAAGACTAGAGATGTATGTTCAAGCTAGGCTTTAATTTAGCCTAGAATTGTTAATGATTAATTTTCTAAAAAAGTATTTATTGTCAATAAATATGTCTTTTTCTTAATAAATGTAAGGACCGAAAATACAGAAAACACATTTCTATTGCTTGCATCCGAATAGAAAAGAGGAACCTAAGAATCCCGAGAAAATATGGTATACACACCGGATTTCTAGAAATTCACTTGCAAACGGTACAAAAACAAACAGTCATATATCCATCTGCATGCATACACGTCACGAAACCTTTCTTAGAAAAAAGAAAGGAAAAAAAAGTGATAGCATTAAAGGCAACGAAATTTCCGAAGTAGCGTGTAATATTTTTCACCTCCATGTATATAATGCATAGAATCTTTTATGACGTCGGTAGGTCCTACGGTCTCTTCCCTCTCTATACAAGCGATAGATAACGTTTTACAGCTATTACCGTTGAGCTCTTCTAGGAACCGACGTTTCTTGAAAAGTTCGCTGACCATGACAATAGTTTACGACTGGGTTATATGAGGGATGGGGAAATTTGCATATTCGAGAATTATAAGAAGACGGACAAACATTCGAACAGGTACAAAACAACCCCCGCCACTTACTCACATATACACGTATCCCACTATTTTACCCTTAAAAATTTGCACTAAGGAAAAATTTACCTGCAACACTATAATCTTCGTTTCAGTGTTGCTACATACTTTATGACATATGGTCGTGGTAAAACGTGTCTTACCTGGTGGTGAATTTCCTACACCCACTGTATATTATATCTTATTAAAGTTCGGTTAGTGTTTTCTGTTGTTATTATTGTGTGTGTGAGTGCGCGCTATTCGCTTTACTTAATTTTTCTTTCCCGTCTGGAAAAAGGAAAAACCAAAACGTGAGTATGTGTATGTATAGTATGTTCTGTTATATACAAGTGAATCACGCACGTATAAGCAGGACCTTGCATGTTCTGGGTCTGAGGTTAGCGTGACCAAAGAACTTACAACATATGAATCCTGCATTCCCCGAGAATTTAATATGAATTTTGATCTTGTAATTGTTGACATGATTTGCGCACCACCTAACACGGTACCGTTCCTGTTTTTATTCCACTTTAATAACATGTGCTACATATATGACTAATACGTGTACTGTATTTCGAAATCTTTTATTTGAAAATCTTAATCTTATTTTTGCTTGCTAAACTGTTCAGTGATTACTTTGATAGTATTGATATACATGGGCAGGGGGATCCTGTATTTAATATAGAAACTCGCGCTAGTTTATATTTATTTCCGGCAGACGCTAACGAAATTCGAAATGTTATTATGAGTATACCGAATAAAATGTCTGCTGGTATGGATGAAGTTCCCGCAGGTATCCTTAGATATGTGGCTGAGTCTATTAAGCATCCTTTGGTCTACTTGGTGAATTTATCCTTTGCACAGGGCTTATTTCCTTCACCTCTCAAGTTGGCCAAAGTATGTCCCATTCACAAAAAAGGTGATCGGCAAGATATCGCAAATTATCGACCCATATCAGTTTTATTGGCATTTTCAAGAATATTTGAAAAAGTAATGTACACACGTTTATATAATTATTTTCAAAAATTTTCATTATTTGCAAAGTGTCAATTTGGCTACTTAAAAACAAAATCAATTAATGAAGCATTATTCCATGTTATACAAAACATTTTCAAAAATTTGGACGATAAGTTTAAGGTGGGCTCCTTGATGTTCGATCTATCCAAAGCATTTGACTCAATGAATCATTTAATTTTAATAAAAAAACTTGAAAAATATGGGGTTAGAGGACCGTGTCTTGCATGGATTAAATCATACTTAAGCGATCGCTCAGATCGGGTTGCAATAGTACAAAACCACAAGACAGTTTTCTCAGAAGAAAAAATAAGTAATGTAGGGGTTCCCCAAGGGTCTGTTCTGGGTCCGCTGCTTTTTCTAATATTTGTGAATGATCTTCATGTAAATTTTAAAGTGGGAAGCTTGTGCCAATTTGCAGATGACACTTCATCTACTTTTACGGCAGTAGACTCTTTGGAACTGTCCATCAGGGGTACTGAATGTGCACGTACAATGCTTGAATGGACGCAGAAAAACTGTTTGATACTAAATGCAGCAAAAACGAATTTCGTGGCTTTTGACTGTCACAGACAAAAGAATGCCCCAGTACCGATTAGTCTGAAAGATACATATCTGCCTGAATGTACCACAGTAAAATTTTTGGGTTGTATAGTTGGCAAAAATTTATCTTGGGGGCATCACATAGACCATGTTAGCAAATCGCTGTCAGGGTCAATATTTGCTATTAGGGTGCTTAAACGAAACGTTACCACTGACCTTATATTGACTTACTATAAGGCTTGTATTGAACCGCGTTTGAGGTTTGGCATAGTTGTCTGGGGTCGATCCGTAAAATTTAAGAGGCTGTTTATTTTACAGAAGAAAGCACTACGTGCAATATTCAATCTTAACTCTAGGGATTCTTGCCGAGAGTACTTTATTAATAGCGGTATTTTAACGTTAGCCTGCCTATATATCTATGAATGTGCTATCTATACACGTAAAAATAAAATTTATTTTACTACGAACAGTCAGTTAAATACCATTTACACTACGCGTGGTGCCAGTGATCTTGCTATACCTGGCCATAGAACTGCATTGTTTGAGCGATCTCCGCATTATAACTGCGTAAAAATTCATAATAAATTACCACTGTATCTGAGACAGGTGTGCGGTTTGGATAATTTTAAAAAAATGCTTAAAAAATACCTGGTGGAAAAGTGCTATTATAGCGTGGATGAATTTCACCTCTAGTTTTATTTATTTTGTTATAGGACATAACTATGTATATATATTTGTTGTATTGTCATAATTATCATTGTATTATACCTGACAAGGCATATGTTTGTTCTGCAAATCGTTTGCCAATAAAATTTATTATTATTATTATTATTATTATTATTATTATTATTATAATTTGCAATTATTTTCGAGAAAAATTATTTCTGAAATAAATAGTAAGCTAACCACCCACACCACAGCATATTAATTCCGTTCGAGAATTAGGGGAAACCCACAAAAAAAGGAAATCTAATTTATTTAGACAAAATCAGATATAAATTATGCACATTCTAATATTATTTCACTATATATTGTGAATCATCAAAATGTCGTTTATAAACTAATAAAATCGCAATTCGTACTTCTTATAATGGTAAATAATGAAACGATGAGAATTTAAACAGTTCTGTAATTAAATTGACATCATCTTCAGGGTTTTGTTTATTTTTCCCTGTTAATGACTCAGCCTCTTATGCAAATTTTTCAATAATTATTTGACTTCTACATATTTCTATTGCGTCTAGAATTAGCCACATTGTGCAATATTTTTATATGATTCAAACAGTATTGCCTGTGTAAGCACATTTTGATGATAATTAATCTCATAGAATCAAAGTTTGCTTCTTTTACAAAGAAGTGTTTGAAGAAAACTGAAATCGGTTATATTTTTTTGAAAAACTATAGTTAGTAAGTTAGTAAGTACTTCCGGAAAAGAAAAACTTTGATATTGAAAAGTTAAAAATATAAATAGAAGAATTTGCTATAGCAGACGAGAGAGACGCTTCTGTCCCCATCCCCACTACTCTATATCTATCTCTTCATAAGAATTATCTCATCTGTGTGTCTCTGTTCTTGCTGAGCAGCGTCCCGGTTTAAATGCTGTATTTGTTCACCCTCTATGTAGAAATTTCGAAATATTTTTCTATCGATATCGAAACAAGTTTTCCATTCAAACGGTTTGAAGTATAATCTAGATTTAAATCTAATTGGATGACGGCTGACGTTAGAAGACGTCGAATTCATGATAATTCTGATCTACGAAAATGTTAAAGTAGGTACTGTTTTTCCTCCTTTGATTTTGCGACATGACCTGTACTTGCAAAATCAAAATGTCATAATACCATCGTAAATTGTAAGCAATAGCTTAAAATAGCTCTATTAATCCGTAAATTTTAATTCTACGTTATGTCTGTTCGATTAAAATTTTTCACAATTTTGAACGGAAAAATAATCGCGCCATGTTTACGCCACTAATAAAAAATTATGGGAATATTTTATTATTAACTGTTGGAGACAGTGTGGTAGGTTAGCTATACTACTAAACTCCGTCTACGATTTGAAAACGTGCACGTCATCATTGTTGTCAAAACAATGTTGCAAAATCTATTTGTAACGCTGTTTGTCTAATTTGTTTAAGCTTCGATAGGTATTTTATTGCTTTTGTGTTGGTGACTCTGAAAATTCTATTAATGACGTGCACGTCTTCGAATTGCGAACCCATTATATGATTTGTTATCGAGTGACTATAGATGTTAGAAGTAAATGTTTAGTTTTATAACCTTGACAATTTTTTAGGTTAGAATCAATATTAATGACTTTTACCCTGTCAAATTTTTGACACATTTGAATTTAAAAATCAGGAATGTCAACATAAAGTTTCAAAGTTACTATTTTCTTTAGCAAGACTGACGACACTGCAATAGTTTTAAATTGTACAGGGTAAACAAAGTCAAGTCAAGGGTTAGTCATCTCAAATTTTCAATTGGAAACAATGAATAATTGGGAGCAATGATAACCTGAACTAACTTGCACATAAATTGTTTTGACAGTAAATAGAAATATCTAGTCGGTAATAAATACAATAACTAACAACAAAATGACAGCAAACAAAAATAAGCAAATGACAGAAAGCACATATTTATTCAATGTAGCTAACTGTAGAATGCAAAAATCAAACAAACCAGGGATTTTTTAGTATCAACACTGTACATTCGCACCAACATAAAACTGTATTCGCAGGATGTAAAGTTTAACCTTCGATAGGTATTTTATTGCTTTTATGTAGGTGGCTCTGAAAATTCTACTAATGACGTGCACGTCTTCGAATCGTGAATACACTATAGCTATCGAGATAGATGTTAGAAATAAATGTTTAGTTTGGTAACCTTGACAAATTTTTAGGTTAGAATTATTTAAGTGAATCAATATTAATGACTTTTACCCTGTCAAATTCTTGACACATTTGAATTTAAAAATGGGAGATACCAATATAAAGTTTCTAAGTATTTTCTGCAATAGTTTTAAATTGTACAGAATGAATAAAGTTAAGTGAAGGGTGAGTCATCCACCCACTTGAGAATGTTCGCATAGTACTTCAAATTATGATAACTGTCAGTGACAAACCTAAATTAGAGAAGCTTACGTTTGATTATTTATTCAACATGTTGCAGCTAGCAAAATGTTTGTAGTCGAAAGTTACTTCAGAACTGGACAAAAATTACATAAATAATGTCATGATTGTCATCATCGATTGTCACGTCAGATATATTTTCAAGGCAGCCAATAACTGAAAAAGAAATGTACATTGAAATTGCAATGAAGCCAACACACACACACATGTAAAGTGTCAAAATATGCAAACATGGCGGCCGACTAGCTGCCCTATTACACCGAGAAACGTCAAAGGTGATATAAATGTCAGTCAATAAGTCTCAGAGTATTAAATGTCAGCGGTAATGACGTCAGGCGTTTGTTTTTGTTTGCCCTGTAAAAATTTTTTTATGCAACTGTCATTAAAAATTATAGTTTTAATGCAAGCTAACCGGATTAAAAATTTAGTTTTATAACATAACTACACGACAGTGTTACTAAGGCAGAAGAATCGTCACACACCATTTTATCCGATGGTACCCCTCGGTAAATTGTAGTAAAATATTAGCTCCTGATTCTGACAATTAAAAACGAATCTCCCAGTTTTTCTATGTTATCTACTTATCTATCATTTTACTGAGTTCTTCGCAACGTAATGCCTAAAATAGTCCAAAAATTGTTGCTACATTTACCATTAAATACTTCATATCTGGGCCTTCAAATGGTTATAGAGTAATTTAGCACCTGCATGTTTATTAATAATCATTTTCTAATATAGTGGAACCTGGAGGGGGTCAACCAGGCAGCGTCATATTGCAAAACTTTCCTAGTAACCTAGTTTACGATTAGAATGAACTTCATTCTATAAATATCCAAAAAAATTAAGCCATCTAAAGGAGTCAAATTTAGAGACCGAAGAGACCGGTAATCTATATTTATTAATCTGCCTTCAAACACCTTTCAATTATATCTAATTGAATTATTATCATATATGATAACTTTATAACAATTTAAGCTTACCAAATTATGCGTAAAATTATTGATATATGCATTTGTGGGTAATAGTGAATGGCAATTTGTCAAAATACTATTCTCATTTTAATAACGCACCATTGAGAAAGCATGGGAACCAGTATCTACATATAAGAAGCGGTAGACAAGGGCAATTTATAGACAGACAACTTATTCAGGATATTGTTGAAGCTTTTATTGAATATTAATCTATTGTAAATAATATTATATGCAAATATTTACTAATGTATACAGCAAATTGTGTTTAATTATATGCAGGTGTTTTATTGGTTTAAGTTTTATTTTAAGTGTATTCAAATAATGGTAAACGAATGAAAGTGCTGACAACTTATATTTATTACGTTTTAATTGCTAACACAATGAATAATTAATAATAATGATATAAAATGAAAGAAACTATATCTCAAGTTTGTGTCTTCTTATTCCTTCCAGACATATTTAGAGAATGTCTAACGTTTTCTTTTTTTGCACTGATTCTTTTCTTCGTAGACGTTTTTAATTATATTTCTGAGAATAATTTATGAATAGTATCCCTATATAATTCGTAATTTGTAACATGAAATTCGTTGGAAGATTACAGAAAGAATAGCTAATTTATATCGCGTTTCATTTTATTCAAAATATTTTTCAGGATAGGGATGTTCAGAATTTATTTAATCGTGTTTAGATTGTAGAAGCTTGCTGTGAGTTATACAATATCACGTAAAAAAATATATAGAGTTGTTGTTTAGTGAATATTATTAAAGACGTTTTTATCTCTTGCATTTAAAATATGAACACGGTATTGGTGTAGTTTTTTATTTTTATTTTTCGATGTAGTCTCCTCGAAGATCAATACACTTTTTCAAACGGTGCTGCAGACTCTTCCAGCCGTCGGAAAAGTAGGATGTTTCGAAATCTGCAAAATTCAATTCGGATATGTGATGAATGAGCCCCCGCAATCATTGTTGTGGTGGAAAAGCATTTTTTCCCTACAAACGAGAAAGTTTCTCTTTAAATACTGCATCAAATCAGGTCAATAAATCCCTGTAGTATTACCTTCCCTTCTGCAGATAATCGATGAGGATCACACCTCGGAAATCCCCAAAAATCATCGCCATGACTTTTCCGCCCGATGGAATGGTGTTTGCTTTCTTCGGAGGTGATTCGCCAGGAAAATTCCACTGCTTCGACTGTTCCTTGGTCTCTGGAATGTACCGGTGGATCCAAGTCTCATCCACGCTTACGGAACGCATGAAGAAATCACTTGGATTGCGTTGAATCCTAGTCAGACAGACCTTCGAAATGATCACTCGATTTCAAGCCCAAGCTTTTTCAAGCCCAAAATTTCGTATAGGATATGGCCAATGCGTTCCTCTAAGATGCTGAGATGCTGTCTTTCTTTCAGCTCCAATCGGCAATCATGCATCTTGTCGATCATTTCATTCTTGGTAGCGGATTTTGGGCGTCCCCTGCGTGGTTCGTCACTTGTGCTTCTGCGGTCACATTTGAACTCGCTCATCCAGAAGGTGATAGTTGGAAATGATGGAGTAGATTCGCCATGATCCTCTAGCAAAATATTTCGAATTTAGTGGCCGTTTTCCCAAGCACACAGAAGTGTTTTATCACTGCACGAAATTCAACGTTTAACTTTTCAACGTTCTTGCGCCATCTCTTGCCGATTCCGGAAACATTTCAGGTCGCCCTTGTATTTTGTAATTCATTATGAAAATATATTAACTTGGCAAAGCAATCTAGCAACATATTTCATCCTTACTTGTTTATTATAAGAACTTCGCTTCTTGTTTGTTATTTTGTACTTAGTGCCAGCGTTAGTTTGTTTTCTTAACTACAAATATGCCTGTACATACATGTATGATATTTTTTCATATCCGTTCATTTCGCCTGAAGTGAAATTTTGTTATTCGCTTTTCGCTTTCACATAACTGTAAAGTATTCCATCTTACAATTATCCTGATATCATAAAATAAGGTGAAAAAAAATAAAATCCTGAAACACTATTATACTGCAATACTCCGTTTATATGAAGATATACTTGATTCCGTTTTGTTAAACCTTTGCTGTAATATTAATGACTACAGAAATGCACGAAAAAGGGACAACCACCGAAATTTACCTTCGAAGCGCACGAACAATTCGAGAACAAAGAGAAACTACGGCTCTTCTTATCAAGCATGTAACAATAATTAATCGATTAAGGAACAAAAACACCTACAAGAAACGGAGGTCATTCAGTCTCAAGTTACAGCAACTCGACCGTAAGTTATACCCGGTTCTCCTTTTGTTTTCCACATAAAATTACGGAATATTCCTTAAAAATCGTAAAAAATTGTAATAATTTTATTTAATCTCTGCGCACATTCAGCGTAATTTAAAGGATATGTTTGTGAAATTTCTCTTCGTGATAAGACGTACAATGTGATTCGAAAATGTAGACGCGATATTTCTCTTTTTACGACGAATTCTGTACCTACTTGAATAAATTAAAGTAGATTTATTGCGTGAGCTTCGCGCGTAAATCTGTAAGTACAACGATATTACGTCATATGCATATCACATTATTTTCATAAGAGGGTTATAAACTGAAAAGTTTAGAATATGTAGGCAAGCACTAATGCTGTATATACAGTACGGAGAGATGATTACTAACAATTTAAATCGACCAATTACTATTGCGTTTTGTTCTCAATATATTGAGATCTTCGTTTATCTTTAAAGCTGCCGCAAAAGGTTGTGGAATTGACCTTTTTATACTCAATTGAGGGGGATGAATCTTGTCACAAAGACTAGATGCAACTTCCTCGGATATCCTTTCTAAACTACCTCCGGCCAGCACCGTCGCATAGAACCAAGCATCCGTCACAATAATTCTGGAGAACTTTGCGCCTTTTTGACTTGAAATTTGATAGTGCTAGACCAGATAAATGAGCCATCAATGAGTATCGGTCAGATAAATACGGTGTAGATCCAGAATTTAATTCTTAAAAATTACGTATCAATTAAGTCCTGTGGGACGCCTGTTCTCCCCAATATTTTAATCTGTCTTGCTACATTGACTTTAAAATTACTGATTGAAGTTTATCTTTGTGCCTGTTTGAGGTAGTGGTGCCTTTTTTCGAGCCACTCCCTCACAGTTGCACAGTTTTAATTTTATCCACCTTGTCCATCTTCTTCAGGTGATAACTCAGAGGGCCGTCAGCAGTGATGGTACTAAGGTCTCTTCTACAGAGCTCCAATTGTTGTTTTAGTTTTGTTGTTGATTCAGTGCGAAATTTTTCGTTCACTTCCTCACTGTTAGAGATGAGTTCTTATGTGGCTTTCGGTGAGAGGACAGAATGGTTCTTGAACCATGCAAGGCCATCGGCAGTTTTGTTGCCTTCACCCCCTCTCCTCCCCTCACAGTGACCTTGTACATACCTAAAACAGGTTGTTATAATTTTAAAGAACCTTTTTGCATTCCTTTGAGTTGATGCATCTTTTGAAGTCGGCTTAAGGTGTTGACGTCCTTGTTTAATTTTCAAAATGCTGTTTAGTTTGTATTAAAAATTAGTTAGAAATGTTTCTTAAACAATATTTGTGGTTTGCTATGATCATAAATACATTCGCTTCGCGTATGATAAATAACTCATCTTGGCAACTTGCATGACACTACACAAATCCAATCAATATGGAAATTAACCTATCGGATGCCATTCTTATTGATCATTTACAAACTGGTCGGTGTGGCTCCTTCGAATTCAATTTCCCAGCTAGTACATAACATCCTTGGGATATCCTGTTTAAAACCTTAATATCCCAATACAGGAAAATCCCTTGGGGACATTGTACCTTGAACTACATTGTTACAATCACCGCAAGCTCTTAGCGTTTTACAATTACTTTTACGATCTATGCAAGTTTTGTCTTCTATTTGTTTGTTTCTTGCACATTTTCCATTAAATTCTTCTCCTTCAAATTCTATAAAGCTCGAATCTGAAGCCTTATCTTCAATTTCCTTTAGTTCTGTTATATTATTTTGTATTTTGACTTGCCACCCCATTCTTCTCCATATTTATTACTGTATTTTGACTTTCACTGTTTGTATCTTAAATTAAATTTGCTCTAATTCTTCTTGGGCATTAATTTTGCAAATCATCTCTTTTGGTACTGAGTCTTGTAAAGTGAAAAGCGGGTTCCTGCATGTAATGACTTTTTTTTGAATTTTCAAAAGAGAGGAATTTCCTCCAGTAATTTGTTTCATGATTATCCATGGCGATAATGAGAATTTGGATAACGCTTGATACTCCAAATAATCTGAAAATGAAAAGCCCAGTTCAGGACAAATGTTAAATAACCAATAGAAGATAAAAAAAAAAAAATACACAACACAATACTAGAACATATTCTTTTTAGTGTTCCTGTTTCTCATGGAGACAGAATCCAGGCTAAAGTCACGTATTAATTACCAACTTTTCCCATAACCCAGTTTTTAAATCGCCTTCCATCAGCACAACACACCAATTGAAAAAGAAGTGAATGCGTTTTTGAAACAGAATCCTAATATTTCGATCACTAGAGCTGACAAAGGTAACACCACTGTAGCTATTGACAAGGATTCTTATCACCACAAGTCTCTTGAACTTCCCTCTGACCTTATTACTTACAAGGTTCTGCCAAAAGACCCGACTCTCAAAATAGAGAGAAATAAAAACCGACGAAGAGGCCATAGATCTCAAAACATATAATTCTATTTCACCTAAGTATTATGGCCTAGTCAAAGTCCATAAAGAGATCCTCTTAGACCTATCATATCTTATACTAATGGTCCCACTCAAAGTCTTTGGAAATACATCGCCAAAATCTTGTAAGGCTTTCCCGAAAGTCTGTCATAACCCTAATATGTATGTTCTCAAAGACAAACCTTTCCTATAGATGTTCCTAGGCCGTACTTGTGTTGGCTGGGTTATTGCTGCTTTATAAATGTGACAGATCCTGTTCCAATTTTCTGAATAGCCATCATGTACGTCTATTGAACACTATAATGTTTTAAAACAGAGATGAATATTATCCATTAATTGCTGCAATTGTCTCTACTTAATCAAATTAATAAGACTGTGAACAAAATCATGTACAAGTGTACCTGAAAAACCTGTGAACTAAATTGATAATCGTGTCTCTATCGCCTACAATTAAAATAAACTTGTTTCTATACTATCAATTGCGTTGATGGATTCTTGTATCCATTACACTTCTTTTCTTGCTGCTTCAAATTATTAAAATATCTTACATTTTGCGGTTAAAACGTATATCATAATCTAACAAGATATGTCATTATCTCACAAGCACACATACACATACCACAACACAATTTTTAATTAAAACCGAAAATCAAATGATCTATTTTCTTTTCAGGAATCAAAAATTTAGAAGAAAAAGGATGTTAAAAGTCTGACACCAACCCACCAACTTTCAATAAAAAAAGAAGAGAAGAAAATGACACAATCTCATTACTCGCTCAGGTGGAATAACCATCAGAGTCATATATTGTCCGCATTCGACGCCTTACTCCAAGCAGAAACACTTGTAGACGTGACATTAGTGTGCGCCGAAACGTCGGTGCGGGCTCACAAGGTCGTGTTGAGTGCCTGTTCGCCCTTCTTCCAAAGGATATTCTCCGAGAACCCATGCAAACATCCAGTTATCGTGTTGAAAGACTTCAGCGGCTGGGAAGTTCAAGCAATCGTCGATTTCATGTACAAAGGAGAGATCAGTGTCGGTCAAGAACAATTACAGAACCTTATAAAAGCTGCGGAAAGCTTGCAAGTTAGAGGATTAGTGCATCAGGATAATTTCGGGATTGATAAGGAATCGCATTTGATAACGAATCAAACACCGACACCTTCGAATTCGCCTAACGATTATGATAGGAGTTTCTATCCGAGTGGACGTTTCCCAACGCCTGGAATCACGATGAGGACGCCAGGTGAACGAACGTCGCCGTTCTCACCATTACCCGGACCAAATTACGAATCACCGTTGAAATTACCTCACATGTCCCACCTCTCGTTTCCGGAGAGTTTAATACCGAGGCAAGACTGCCAATCACCAATTCCCAGGCGTAAACAAGCGAGGCCTCGGAGAAGGTCGGGCGAGATGTGTGGGGCACAAGACTTGAGTACCAATCCTACGAATAAACCTCCATCGCCGGTCGAAGAAACCGCCGAAAACTTGTGTATGAAGAAATCGAACAAGGAAGAACATAAAATGAAAGAAATGGAAAGGACGAAGACGCCGGAGCTACTTGGAAGTCCTGAACTCGATTTAAGTATCCACCATAAAGACTTCACATCGTCACCGCCGTTAAGTTTGCCTCCGATATTAAGTATGAAACCGGACTTGGAGAGTCATTCGCCCCTGCCCTTTCCTCCTATGCCTTCTGTGTCAGCTCTGACAATGACCCCACCTCATAGTAAGTGTAAGTATTTTTATATTATTGCGTTGACGCCACAGATAATGAGTGAGTTAGGCCAACTGTAGGTGCACCAAAAACATGATCAAATTGTGTTGGTTTGCAAATTAAATTACATATTTTTGCAGGAATTTATTGCAATAATTTTTAGTGGAGTTGCATTTCATCATTCCTCAATCACTGCTTTAGCTCTTCTTTTATAAAAATCTCTGGAGTGTGGCCCCAATCTAGTAATGGGATAGCAATTATTACATTTATCTGGATAGATTAGAGCATTAGTATTTGTGTTGCTTTGGCTACACCCACTTTCATGAACCACATTTTTACAATCACCAGAAGCCCTTAGTATTTTACAATTATTTTACGATCTATGCCAGTTTTGTCTTCTGTTTATTTGTTTGTTACACATTTTCCATTAAATTTTTCTCCTTCAAATTCTATAAAGATCAAATCTGAAGCCTTATCTGTTCTGAATTTCCTGTATTTCTGTTGTATTATTTTGTATTTTGACTTACCACCCCATTCTTGTCCATATTTGTTACTGCATTTCGACTTTCAGTATCTGTATCTTGAACTAAACCTGCTCTAATTCTTCTTGGGCATTAACTTTATGAACCATATCTTTTGACACTGACTCCTGTGTGGAGAAAAGCGGATTCCTGCATGTAATGAATACTTTTTTGGGATTTGCACAAAAGGGAAGAGTTTTGCCCAGTAATCTGTTTCATGATCATCCATGGCGATAATAAGAATGTTCTCAATATTTATATTAGACCTTACAACGCTACTATGCAGCTGACTTTTGGCGCTGTTGAACTAATTTGCATTTTGGCCAATATTTCAAAAATTTAAAGTAAATCTTTATTTTCAAATTTTTGCCATTGTTCATATTTACAATACTAGTAGCTCCAAATATGGAGAAAATGCTGTAAAGTTTCCACACTACTTCAGTTACCGTTTCAGCCATAATAACCAGAGAACCACTTGATACCTAAACATGACGCGATTGAAACGCCTAGGCTTTATTAGCAACGTCTTATTAGACTTAAATTAATTTCTTTTATCATTCGGTCTCCTCTACAGTATTTTGTGGAAATTTGGGCTTGCAACAAGATTTCCTAGAGATCTTCATTTCATGTTACACACTCTATGCTCTTATCTGAGGACGTCCGTAGCTTTTGTTTTAATTTGAGGGTGCTTCCTATGTTGACTTTAAATTTCTAAAATTTAAAAAACAAATAGCAAAACGAATGCATAACTCTCTTGTTTTAAATTCATCTGTTTCTTCAATGGTCTTGTCAAATATTTAAGACCAAGTACATATACAGTGTACACATATCTAAAACAAGCTCAAGTCAAACATTGACACAAACTTAACCTAACTAAATTGCGACTTTCACACCCACTAAAATATTTATGATGTTATCTCAGATGGTTCATCTTGTTAATCTAAACGAGAGGACAAACCCCCAAGAAGGCACATTAACACGTTTGGGCGCTGTGACCGTTCAAACTTTCATAAATTTTCTGGACAACTTTTCAACATATAAATATTACCTAGCTCGATAACCGTTTGATGGATCTGCTTCTTCCTCGGCAGATAGGTTCACCTTGTTCATCTAAACGAGTGGCCAAACGCCCAGCAGGGCACATTAACGCGTTATAGAGATAAATTTTCTCGAGAACCGTTTGATGAATCTGCTTCGCTCTCGGCCAGATGGTTCATCTTGTTAATCTAAACGAGAGCACAAATCCCCAGGAAGGCACATTAACGCGTTTGAGCGCTGTGACCGTTCAAACTTTCATAAATTTTCTGGACAACTTTTTCAACATATAAATATTACCTAGCTCGATAACCGTTTGATGGATCTGCTTCTTCCTCGGCAGATAGGCTCACCTTGTTCATCTAAACGAGTGGCCAAACGCCCAGCAGGGCACATTAACGCGTTATAGAGATACATTTTCTCGAGAACCGTTTGATGAATCTGCTTCGCTCCCGGCCAGATGGTTCATCTTGTTAATCTAAACGAGAGGACAAACCCCCAGGAAGGCACATTAACGCGTTCAAGCGCTGTGACCGTTCAAACTTTCATAAATTTTCTGGACAACTTTTCAACATATAAATATTACCTAGCTCGATAACCGTTTGATGGATCTGCTTCTTCCTCGGCAGATAGGCTCACCTTGTTCATCTAAACGAGTGGCCAAACGCATTCGCAGGGCACATTAACGCGTTATAGAGATACATTTTCTCGAGAACCGTTTGATGAATCTGCTTCGCTCCCGGCCAGATGGTTCATCTTGTTAATCTAAACGAGAGGACAAACCCCCAGGAAGGCACATTAACGCGTTCGAGCGCTGTGACCGTTCAAACTTTCATAAATTTTCTGGACAACTTTTCAACATATAAATATTACCTAGCTCGATAACCGTTTGATGGATCTGCTTCTTCCTCGGCAGATAGGCTCACCTTGTTCATCTAAACGAGTGGCCAAACGTTTTAGCAGGGCACATTAACGCGTTATAGAGATAAATTTTCTCGAGAACCGTTTGATGAATCTGCTTCGCTCTCGGCCAGATGGTTCATCTTGTTAATCTAAACGAGAGGACAGACCCCCAAGAAGGCACATTAACGCGTTTGAGCGCTGTGACCGTTCAAACTTTCATAAATTTTCTGGACAACTTTTCACCATATAAATATTACATGATAGAACCACATTATTATAGTCAAAAAATGTCTAGGTAATCAGAAAAGTAGACGTTTCTAAGCTTCAGATGCATTGTTGGATTGGCAGGTCAGGAATTGCATTCGCAGAGCACCCAAAATTGTAGTTATTTTGCATATGTGGTAAATCGGTCAGTTTGTGGAATATATAGTCATTCTCATGTTTGTTTGTTGTAATCTAGTGGTTACTGATGAGTTGCCCACTCTCCAAAGCAACATTTTTGCTATGCTATGTTTGTGCTATGCAAAAGAAAAGATTTTTTCTAATTCATTGTATGGGTTCTACTGATAAAGCATACCTGATGCACAGATTAATTGCCTCATATCTAATTGTTTCGTGCATTTTTGTTAATAATCTTTGCTCAGTGTTTTAGTAAATAATTTCTGTGTTTATTTTGTAATTTACTGGATCAAAAATTAACTTTTAGGGTTAGTAATTTCTACGAGCATTTTAATCGACGTAGATGACACACACTACAAATTAATTCTCTCAAAACAGTAAGAAATTTCTTTCCTTGTTGGCACAGGCATTTTTAAAGTTTCCTGATCAAATCTGGGTTAGCAAACCAGTTGCTCACCAATTAGTTCCACTTATTACCAAAGTTAACTTCAAAACTCAACCAAAGATTGTTTCAATTGAAAAATTTTCAGTTGTTTGCATTTTATTATTTTAAATTGGATTTCAACATTTTTAGGTAACTAGAGTACACTTTTTTAATTATGTCGGTTTCTTCAGATACCACCCTCCACAAGAAAGAATAATTTTGAAACTCCAAGCGGCTCAGAGCCTAACATTTTCTGAATTTGTGCATATGAAACCTACAGCTTTCCAATTCTGTAAAAACGTTGAAACCAATTTACGAGGTGTGTTCAGAAAATAATGGGAATTTTCTTGTTTTGAAAAAAAATATTTATTTTTTCGTCTACATTAAAGTTTTGCCTTCAAATTGAACCTTAGTCCCAACATTAGAACATTATGCTGCTAGGCATTTCATATGCCAGTGCATTCTTCCAATCCTCGAATGCAACATTATCAGAACTTCTGATTGTGGTTTGGGATTGTTCATAACTCATTTCTCTCACTTTTTTCCATGTTGCATCTATTTTAAAAAAACTGGAAGTATTTTGGCGAAAATGGAGCTTTTTGCATCGTTACTCGTTCTTATAGTTTCCAAACACACAATTCGACTCTATTCGCAATGAAGGAAAACATTTAAATGCATCCGATAAGCAATTTCATCGTTTTGAAAAGCCATGAATTGTTTCCTATTGCTTAAACTAAAACGGCGTTGAACTTACGTACCTAGTACTATCCCATACAATCACATAAATTGAAAGATAAGCATATATAGAGGAATAAAAGATATATCCAACAAAAAAAGCAATATTACCACACCGCATGTAGGTCATTGTTTCGTGACTTTTGTCTGTCTCTTGCCAAGGAAATATGTCCATCAATTACGCTAATAAAAATAAAAGACACGAACCTTTCCCATCGGTTATCGGACATCAACGCAAAATAAATTCGCCGACTATAAACACATATCGGTGTTTTATTTCAGTTTTCGGCCTGGATTCTCCTCTGGGACTTTTTCCGCCCGGACTTGACGGCTGTAGAAATCCATTATTGGAAATGGCTGATCCCAGAACCACCCCCGAATCGCAGCTCTTCGTTAAGAAGAAAAGTAAGTCTTATTCTATATTTAGTTTGTTTTTTTTTAACTCGTTGCGTTTTTATAATTCTAACGGGTACTAATTCCGTTTCAACGCCTGAAATAATTAGTGAAATAGTTAATCTACTTTTCTATTAACTAATGGATCCATTTCGGGAACGTAGAATATCTAAAATCAAGTCATTCAAGATTAATTTCAGCTTTTCTACGATTGATAAATAAATAGGAATGACTAGTTGGTAACAAAGGTAAACTAGAGACTAATGAATTGCTTCCAAACAATAAGTAATACTCAATTTAATTCCATCTTACATTTCCCTATCACTACATAAAATTTTAAAGCAGTACCTTGTTTAGCGCTCAAGATAAGATAAAGCAAGCTAACACTGACTCTAACCCTCTTTGGTGGGACAACCTCTATGTCACGTAAATTTACTTTTATCAGTTACTCCGTATTATTCAACATAGATAAGTCTACATACCACTTTACATTTTTATAACCGATTATTAATAAGTATGTATTCCGCTTGCTTAATCTTACCACCAATCTTGGCTTTCCGCGTTGTCGGATTTTTTGTTATACGTAAAAAAGAACCTTAAACGGCAACGCTGTTATCTGCTTTAAATTTGAAATTTGCATATTTCAGCATTCATAAACTGGAATGATATAAAGGTTAAAGCAATGATAAATATCTTTTAAGGTTTATTTTCTCTAGAATTCGATTAAATAACACTGACCTACCTGAAACAGGAATTAACATAAAATCGATATCCCTAACGTGCAAATGCTTTTTCAGGTATAGTCCGCGATAAAACAAATGAAGATATCACTGCGGTTAAGCTTTTTTTATTTAAGATGATGATTAGTAATTCGTCGTAACTATAGTTACATCCTGACAAGTTCCTAATTGGGATTGAGAGTGTTTAAATAATAATGTGGCAACTATCTTCATGTTGAAGCGTCATCATTAGGATATTGTCATTCTTTCGAAGTGTACACAACAGTTTAGAAAGTCATCGAATACGCTGAAAGGCTTCTGGAGAACATCCTCCATTACTTTCGACTTATAAATTTTGGTTTCGACGGTTCAAAAGTAGCGATGAAGCGTGAGGGAATACTAACAATGTTTGAAGACGATGAATTGGACCAAGACCAGTGTCAAACTCAAGGAGAGCTCTGAAGAGCATGGTTATGATCCAAACTCCCAAATATGGGAAATTGAGTTTCATGTGAACTGAATTCAAAAGATATTGCAAGGCAAGTTTACATATCTGAAATGCTGCTCCAATAATACAAAGGGAAGTCTTTTCTGCATCCTATCGTTATTGGGGACGTAAAATGGATCCATTATGATAACCTTAAACGCAGAAAATTCTATGTGAGGCTCGACCAACCCAGCACATCGACTCCAAAGTCGAAAATCCATAGTTCGAAAATGATGCTGTGTGTTTGATGGGATCAGAAGGGTGTGAGTTTTACTGCCCTCATTGGAAGGCGTTTTTGGCAGCTTATCATTTTAATCCGTCCTCCTCTATCTAATCTAAAGTGTAGAGGGGTTGTTGCAGATATTTTTTTAATGTTTTACAGTTCATGCCATTCCAAGTTTACCTAGTCATTTGGTCATTCCACCCCCTTCTAGGCTTTTGTTTTCGTTCTCCATGCATTCCCATTGCATATACAGGGTCATTCACGGAACTGGTTCGTTAGAACTTTTTGATGTTCTTGAAGTTCAACGTTTCTGAAAACTTGTAGTTATAAGTGATATGATTTGGACTCATCAGCAAAATTATTTGCGCCATTCTACCACTTCCGGTTTACTTTTAATTTAAATATCATGGTATATTTTTTGAGTTTTTTGTATCGGGCATACAATTCTGCATCAAAATTTACTAAGACATCCGATTTTTTTCAAATATAAGGCCAATTACAACGTTATATTCAAAATTCTATATTTCTGAAGGCATTGCAGCTAAAGACTTCATATTTGGCATGTTATTAACCGAAATAGCATAGATCAAATCTGCGTCCTAAAATTGATCATAATTTATACAGAGTCGTCCAAAATTAACGTTCATTTCAACCAAGTTCATATCGATGAAAGTAACTTTTTCTAAATGGAACATCCTATATATATCTATATATATTAGCTTGTATTTTTTACGGTTTCCGAGTTATACGTACTTTTCTGGTGAAAGTCCGAAAAATATGCTGTTTAATGCATTTAAAATCTTAGTAATCCTTGAATATCAAAATAATTGATATTGCATTTGTACTATAAATATACACAGATTATATCTGTCAAGCAAAATAACAAATGAAATACATTACAGAAAAGAAACGACATTTTAGATTTGTTTTGACATTCAAGGATCACTTGATTATTTAAAGGCGTATTTTTTGGACTTTCATCAGGAAATCTTTAATAATTCAAAAACCGTAAAAGATAGAAGCGAATATGTCTAATAATCAATGATAGAGATAGATTAAGTGTATTCAAAAATGCAATAATATATAGGGTATTCGATTTAAAAAAAGTGATTTTTATCGTTGTAAAGTTGGTTGAAATGAACGTTAAATTTGGATGACCCTGTATAAATTATGATAAATTTTAGGACGTAAATTTGATGTATGCTATTTCGACTAATAACATGCCAAATATTAGATCTTTCGCTGCAATGCCTTCAGAAATACAGAATTTTGAACATAACATTGCAATTGGCCCTATATTTGGAAAAAATTGAATAACTCAAAAACGGCTGACTTTTGACGTAGGGTGTCTTAGTAAGTTTTGATGCAGAATTGTATGCCCGATACAAAAAATTCATAAAAAATATACTATGCTACTTAAATTAAGAAGGTTGACGTTAACTTCCGGTAAACCGGAAGTGGTACAATGGCACGAATAATTTTGCTGATGAGTCCAGATGATATCAGTTATCATCAGATACAAGTTTTCAGAGATGTTGAATTTGAAGAAATGTCACAAAGTTCTAACGAACCAATTCCATGAATGACAGCACATTTCATTTGCTTGCAGTTTCTCTTTCATTAAGCAATCCTCCCGAATAACTAAAATATCCATGCTTTACTAACATCTCTGCAGCCTTCTCACTATTTATCACCATTCGGTACTTATTGAGTTGTTGCTCTCCAACTTCTACTACAGCTATACATTCTGTATTCATTTTGATTTTTGCAATTACCATTTGTTTATTTAAGTGCTGTTCACCACCCTCTACTTCTGGCCTAAAATGTTGGTACCATTGTTGAAATATTAATTCATCGTTTGTTATTAGGTTGCCATCCTCATCTTTAATGCGATTCATCTGCTCTATTTTATTTCTTCTTGAGTTCTTCGGAGTTCTATGGAAGACAATGCCAGGTTGTCTTGCCTATTTTTTTCCGTTTTATTTCCAACTTCTTCTTATCCTTTTATCTTTGCTTTCTTCGGCAATTTCTTAACTAATTTTCTCTGTTCACTATATAGGTATGTTTTTGTCTGCTTGTTCCATCTAAATAAACTTTCGATAGCTTGTTTATCTGTATTATTTCGTTTATTTATTTCGTATTCCATTCTAATTCTTCACATCTTTCAAACTACTCTTATTCATTTCCTCATCAAATCCCTTTCTATAGGGAATCTTCGTTACCTTTTGCAATAATTTAAACACTTATATAGATTCAGGTGGTAGAGAGATTTTACTGTAGTTTCCCAATAATTGCGTAAGCATTTGTTGCGACAAAAAAATGTGTTATTGAAGATCAATTCTAAACTTGTTCAAAATGCTTCCAATGCTGGAAGATTCATTTCAAAATTTTTCCACCCATTTCATATAACAACTTACCGTTGAATTTAAACTCATAGAACTTTATTGTAATAAAGATTATTATTAAAACAATTCTGCAAATTAAAAAAGGAATCGTTTCAATTTCTGTTGCAATATTACACGCATTTTCGAAATCCCCGGTTAATAGAAAAGTAATAAATTAATAAAATCTTAACACGCCTTCTGAACCCTCTTATAATCATAATTAATCTTTCAGTGGGGCGTCCGAAAGGTCAACATTCTGCACCGCGAGGTGGTCCCCCAAGAAGTTGGACGAACGCAGAGCTAACAGAGGCACTCCAACACGTATGGAACAAAAAGATGACCACAAGTCAAGCGTCCAGGATATTCGGCATCCCCTACAATTCCCTCCTGATGTACGTGCGAGGGAAATACGGTAAAAGCCTGAAACTGGAACAGCTGCGGAAGGATTGTATAGGTGCCCCCGGTACGCCAATGGACCTGATGACGATGACCGGCAACAACAACAACAACCCCTGCAAGAACGACCGGGACCCGGATTCGATACAACCGAACACGAGGCCATCTAGTACCGAGGAACCGAATCCGCAGCAGCCGATATTCAACCCGTTCGCGCAAAACTTCTACCCGGACTTCGGTACAGGTTTCCCAATACCGGTTAGCATGATACATCTGTTACCGCAGAGTGAAAAGAACCGCGATCATCATTACAGACCTCAGCCTACCTTAGAGAACGACTGCAAGAACGACAGGGTCAAGGAGGAGCCGCAGGATCTTTTTATGAGCGCAGCGCTATCTTGTGAGGACCGTCGGGAATTAGTACAACAAAACGGGCAAGACTAGGTGTCGTTAGTGGTATAAATTATTGAATTAGGGGCAATATTAGTGCTAGAAAATTATTAATTAAAAAAAAAACAGAGGCTATATATATTATATAAATATATATGAACCGTTTCGTTTTTTCGATAATGTTAATTTCCTTCTACGTTACATAATCTCGTAATATTATTCGCTATGATATGACGACGTTCTTTTGTTTTTTTTTCTCTATCTCTCTTTTAAACTCGCGTTTTTTTTTATTTCCGTTCATTAGTACTTACATTAAATCGAAGAAAAAAAATCTGACAAATTGTTGTTTAAATGTTTATTAGAATAAGAGCTGAATGTGCTTCCTGATTTATTGTGAAAAAAATCCGGTATTTAATAAATAAATGGCTAAACTAGTTTTAGCCACGGGTAAATTTGCGCCTCACAGGATATTAAAAAAAAAGATATAATACGATGATGGTGTAAATTTACCCTCACACAAAATTATTTTCTAAGTGATCATTAATGAAAGCAGTATTTCCCGAATAACAAAAAAAACGAGTAAGATTTATTAAAATGCTGCTTTTAATATAAATGATCAATTCACGATGATATAATAATAAGACTGATTTATCATATTGCCAACGTTCCAACACTAAGAAAACTAATAATGAAACATAAAAAAGAAGATATGAAAAAATTGCTACTATTATTTTAATGAAATAAACTGCATACTAATACTACTACCATTACAGTTCCTGATACAATATTTTTAGTGACAGATTTTTACAGATTTCTACCAAATATTTACGAAATATACGAAATAGAAGCAACGGTTTTCTGTTCGCCAATTCAAACCACGTAATATTTTTTAATTATAACTATATTTACAAACGCACTCATTTAAAAAGAAACAATCGCCTTCATAACTGACACTGACGTGAGAATTCTGTCCAATATATATTATTTTTTGTGTTCCCGCTCAATAAATAAACTGAAAATGAAAGAAGAAACGTAAACTAGCGTTGGTGTCGGTTTTGGCACGCGATATACGTCCGATTTACTCGAAAAATAAAACAGCTGCGATATTAGTAACAGTAATTTTTACAATTTGTACAGATAAAGAATATATAGATACATATGGAGCATTATTTTGTTCTACAGATAAATAGTTTTTACAATGAACAGATATTTTCTATAATTTTTAAAGTGACCTCAACAGCTATTTTAAATTTAAACAAATCGACAGGTCTTTTTTCACACGACATACTCATGTTACTGAGACAATAGCCGTTGTTATTTATACATACCTTTATTTATAATATACAATAAATGAAGTAAAATTATTGTTTGGATTTTTATAAAATTAGAGATTATAAACATGTAGAGCTCGAAATAACAAAATAAAAATTGCAGAGATCCGATAGTAGGGAGATAAAGGTTGCCATTATCTCGATAGAATTTCTACAATGTTTTAAAATAGCAATTATAAAATCTTGGCTAAATTTTACAAAATTGGTTTCAAAATTAATGGAAGGCTCAACGAAGATATGCAGCAAAACATGATTACCATAAATGTCCATCAAGCCATCTCATCTAGGACTTCAAATCGTACTTTGGTTTCAGTGAGCTAACCTTTATTTATGCTCTGCTTCTTTCGACTATTGTTCCCATTTTCCAGGACGATTCAGCACCAATCCATAGAGCAAAGACTGTCAGAAATGCTTTTTTTGAAATTGATTTAAAAACTTCTTCTTGTAAATTTACTACATCAAATAATGAAGTTTTATGTAGATCCTCCACAATTATTTTATCAATATCAAATGCCACCCTTAGCACCAAACAACCTCGTCTCATCTTCTCTCCTTCTGAATAATCCACCAGTTTATAAAATCATAAAACCTGTATTACTATCAAGTACCTACATCAAAATCAAAATTAAAACTTACTACTACTAACTGACGACTGTAAAACATGCCTGAATGTGTGACTATAGGAATGAATAGCAGCTATTCTAAATCTACAGAACTCAACACTATTTTTTTGCAAAGCTGTCGGCAGATTTAGCTTTACAGTAGCATAACTGTAATGGTGCTGTAATGCCGATCAGGTCTTCACTTGTCAAATCTCTCTCTTTTTTTCATTTTATGTTAGTAAGGTAGTACATCTTTCAAGTGACCTGGCAACAATCCAGACTTGAATCCGATAGAGAGCCGTTGGGTAACCCTCAAGATGAAATAATTATGAATTGCAGCTTGGGGTGGGCACACTAGAGGTTACTTCCTCTGTTAAATAAATGTTTTTTCAAAATAAGACCCACCCTCTCTTATCGTTATTCTTTCTTCATGATTTCATCCACATCAAACTTGAAACTGCAATCTTTTCCAGTCTACCGCCAATTACCTCCAAACTTTCGTTCTGCAAACTTTTCCTTTTTCAAAAAGAAAACCTTTCTAGTTTGGTTTTTGATTTATTTTGTCTTTTACTGTAGTTATTAATCCAGATTGTTTTTTTCCCATAGTTCCATTCTTGGCCTCTTGTTTGGGGGGAGGTTGGCACTTTCAATTTCAAAATCCATTCCTCTTTAAGATAGTCTATCAATATATTTTGATCTGTATAAACGCAATATAGTCAAGCGTTGTCTTATTGAATAAAAAACAAAACAGATTTCCGTTCTCTTGATTTTTCGGGGTTGGTCAAGCTGGTTCGTTAAAAACAAATGGCCATATTCCTATCTTGCGATCAAAATATTGTTTTTTTTACTTGAATTCCACTGTAATCTTGTGCTATTGCTGCCATAAACATAACTTTCGTTATGAAACTTTTACTTTTATAAACACGATGGGGTTTCAATTCGTTCAAATCAATGAATATATCTGTTTTTTTTTGCCAAGGCAAATGCTCACACAGTTTTACTCATTTTATTGCAAATGAATTCTAATCCCTGTTACCTGTCTTGTTTCAATGTAATCAATTTTATGTTTTCATCTTAAAAAAATGGTGTAAGTATTGGTGCTTAACGTTAGTCGAGCGTACCTTTTATTTTATAACCACAAAGTTATAAGGTTTATTAGAACCTCAGAACAAAGACGAGTCACCGGAAAATACTTCAGAACCGTCAAGACCTTCAGGTCATAAAACTCTCAATGCCCTCTCTCTGTAATACCTGGAACTATTGGTGATATAACGTCAGATACTACTAACTACTGGCATGCCCATATTTCATCCATCTCGACACGATTTGCCCTTCATTATCTGGCTAATTCATCGACCTGTTTCTTCGTCATAATGTCCTTCATCATATTGTGGATGATTTTTAATTTGCTTGGATTTTGTAGCATCAATGGGATCATGGTGTCCTGTGTTACTGTGCAACATAGCACTCCGAAACCTTAGCTTGAATTCTATCTGTCATACGTGACATGTTTTTGGTCATCTCCACACCCTCACGTTTTTTATAACGTTCATGTCTACACTCTTGGAAATCCATTGCAAAATATCAATGTTACGATCTTTCATCTATTGCCACACTACGTTTGCGCTTTGAACTCAGTAGTTGTCATGGTAATATGTAAAAGTATTTTCAGGATACACACTCTCATCAGTAAAAGCTATATTTTCCCAAAATTGAGGTCCATTGTCTATATGGTTTAACGCGAAGGAAACTCAGCTTTGCTTCCCTTCTTTACTAACCTAATTTTTTTGGCTGCAAAAGCCCAGTACCCGGTTTTATCTTTATGTCCTCATTAGACTATTTTTTCTTAAGCCTTATCACGGTGGATTTGTAATTCAATTAATATACGAATTGAATCAGCTGTTTTAAAACATTTAATTGTTGTTTAAATGTCATAATCTTTCCTGTTTAGCCCTCAATTTCTTTTCTTTTTATAGTTAATATTCATACTATTGCAACTCTTAAAAAAGTTGTGGTGGCAATCTTTATCTTCTTACTATTTTAGCTTATATAGCGAGTTGTAGAAAGTAGACATTTTATACTTTAAAAAAATAATAATTTTACTTCTAATTAACTATTTTATTAATCGCATATACTCACAGTTGCCAAAACAATATACTACCAATTGAGAAAAACCATCTGTCGTTTGTTTAACTTTAACAGGTTTCAGTATTTTTATACATTCCTGAAGCTACGATTACAGATATACTTTTATAAAATTGGATATATAATACAGGTTCAATTAATATATTATATAATCCGAATAACTTGTTATTAACTTGTAGTTGGAACTAATTGATATAAATAATTATTATTTTCATATTATGTATTGTGACTACGTAAATGTGATGTTCTCTTCTTCTTGTTTTTTTTTTCATTTTACTTTTAAATATAATTTAATCGATATTCTCTCACTCTCTCGTGAATCACGAACATATTTGGCAAGATGATTTTTTGCAAGCGGTCTTCAAAATCGAAACCAAAAAATTAATTATATAAAATCAAAACGATTACGATTATACAAGGCATTTACCGGAAAATACAAAAAAATGACAAAATTAAATTCGTTTGTACAAATTGTGTGTTGACTTAATGTTTCTCTAAGTACATCTATTTAAAACGATTAACTAGTAAAAGCGCTCCTTAGGATGCGATTCCTGAATTCAATGAAGAGAGACGCATCCTCCGGAGTGGATATAATTTATAAATATATGATATACATAATGTAAAAAGTAAATTTTAGGTGAATAAACTAGGTATACGGTCAACAAATATGTACAAATAATACAGCAAAATTTTGTTTTAGCTTCGATATAACGAGAAAACAGGACTAAACCGCTTATGTATTTTGCAAAATTTCATAACTGTATTACAGATTTAAAAATAAAAATAAACAAAAAAAAAACTCCAAAACGATTACTTTCTCCTTATTACATAGATTGAAGAAAAAAAAAGTCGTTATATGTTTCCATAGTGCTGATTGCTTTTAGATTTCCTTTTTTTTAAAGTGAATATTGCACATAGTTAAATAATATTAAACAAAGATAAAAATGTATATGTAATATTAGCACAAATGTTATGATATTTTTGCAAATCTCACTTTTTAAAAAAAATATTATTACTACTTAATAATAATAATAAAAAATAATAATAATAATAATAGTGAAAGAAAACTCACACACCATTTTGCAGGGTATATATAAGTTCAAAAAATGCAAGTTTTAAAATTTAAATCAGATAAATTACAAAATTTTCAGACACATCATTAGCGTGTAATAATCAATAATATCTTTCCAATCGATTTTTTCCCTCGTTTATCTTTATTTCTTGTAAATCTCATTTTCCCCGCTTAATTCACACACAGTGAAAGATTCGATTGGAAAACGCGGACATGTGAGTGGCTTCCACAAATATTTAAACATATATCCATTTAAAAAAAATGTTAGACATTTCGTGTAAATGTAAAAGAAAAACACTATACAATGTGCAGTAATGTGTTTTGAAAGATTAAGAGTATCTTTTTTCAAAAAAAAAAAAAAACTCTTTCAAAACACACTGAATAATAATAATAATAAAAAAATAGATACTTAACGTCGACTCGTCCATGTAAATCCTTGATGTATGGACAAAAAATAATTTTAAGGCTTCACATGGACGGGTCGCTTTACACATGTGATATATATTTATATTTAAAGAAATAGTTGCGAGGTATTACTTGAAAAAAAAATATTGAGCGACTGTGAGATTTGTTAGATTATAGATTTTAAGTGAGAACGAATGTTACCAATCTGGATTTACTTTTTAAATGAAATAAAAGTCGAATACTTTCTTTATATTTATTAATACTATAAATACTAATACTAGAATTTTTAGCAATTTATTGTTCTATAACAATCTCGTGAAATTTTGTAGCTATGCGAATGATCTATCTCTCTCTCTCTCTCTCTCTAAAACAAAACAAGAAAAATCTTAAATATTTTTATTTCTCTAATCTCTATTTTAATATATAGGAAAATGCAAAATAAAATTCGCCCAATCTCGAACGAGAATTTTAAAAATGCATCACGTAAAAAGCAACAAAATAATTAAAAAAAAACAAATTGAAACATTATGGTTGTGCGTACAGAGTATTATTTTTCAAATTATTATATTATTATATATACTGTATGTTGTAGTTTTAATTAATTACGTTTTAATTTAATTTTTGTTTTGCTTTTAATTTAAATATTGCGCTTATAAGTTCCTTTTTACCTTATTTTATTTTTATTTTTATTTTTTTTTTGGTTTGTAGCATTTATAATCTCTTTTAATGTTTATATTTCGTAATTAATTTCCAAAATGTATACGAATGTTTCTTCACATCCACACACACACATACACACACAATTTTGTACTAATATTTCATTCATCCATATTCCAATATTTCAATGGAAGAAACTTCTATAAATATCACAATTATTGATTAAGAAATTATCAAAATAATCTTATACAGTGTGTTTAATTTACCTTTAACAAATCACCAATATATTAACACTTTATGCTTGTTATTATACGATTATTACACGAAATCTGTTACAATAAATGATTTCGAACAGCGCCAGAAAGTCGTAAAGAACAGAATTAAAAAGCATTTACAAAAATTTATGAATCAGGGTTTGATTCCGGTTTAGCTATGATGTTGGACAACTGAGGAATACTTTTGTGTCCAGGACAGAATGCAATCAATCCACAATAGAGTCAACTTTTCAGTTATTGTTTCTTGCCTTTTATCCTTTTTTTTTTGTTAAATTTACTGAAAAAACAAACAACAGTTATGTTATTAACTTGAGAGATCCAATTGCTGTGATCAATGTCATAGTAATTGCTAACGTTTCGAAGAGGTATCATTTACTGATTCCTATTTCGTCACTATCTAAAGTCTCGTGAGGCATGTACAATAAATGAATTGTTGCCAAAACAGTTTTTTTTGTTGAAATTTTTTATTCGAATAGCGTTGGTTGCTGCAGTAAAAAGCTCAACATTTTAAATGCTGACTTAAAAATTCTTTTTCTTGACTCTTTCCATGGAGTTCCTTCAAGTATATAATGTAATCGGTGATCATTTAAGGAGCTTCTTTTGAATAAGGTGTTTGTAAAATTTACGTTACTAAAATGTTTAGTTCAATAATTTCCAAATTAAGACATCATTCTATTTTTTTAATTGGACAACTTATTCAATTAAAGTTTCATTACTATGTTTTAGCTTCTATCGCTTCTCACCTCGCAGTTTTGATCTTGGTATGACGCAATCAAAACCCGGAAGCCTAATTATAATAAAGAATATCTATTGAATCAAATTGAGTTTCGAACTTGTAAAATGATTCTTGAGGTTTTATTGCTCCTTGGTGAGTAAGCCGAGGGACAATCTGATTGCTTTGATCACTAATGCATCATTATTTTTGCCTTTTCTTGGTTGCATTTTCAGCTGTAACTTCCAACATTCCAACTTTTTTTTTCAGGTGTTTCAGTTGAAATTATACTTCAACATTTTTCTCTGGTCTTGCGTTTTGTACTCCGCCACCGTTCCAAAAACTTTTGAGGTCTTGTATTTTGACCATATCAAATAGGCAGCAAAATTATAAATTACACAAGGAGGAAGATCAAAAATTGATAACAAAATTCCAAGATGCAACCAAGAACTGAAGCTGAAGAGGCAAAGTTGATACTAGTACACCATTATCTATTTTGGAATTTGAATTGCTTCAATTGTAAGAGAACCTTCGTGATTTTGCATTTTTTGGCATGAAGGAGGGGGGTGGCTGGGACTACAGCTGAAAAAAATATCATTAATAATCCAGTCTAAATTAAAAAAAAATAATCGCAGCGTACTTGATAGTAATCCACCTAGTATTCTTGGCTTACATTTAAGCGCGTTGAGGGAGGGAGAGGGGGTGGAGCGAGGAAGGAGAGGGCTTGGGGAGGGGGGATGGTGAAGTCACTTATCTTTTATCCTTTTTTCATCCACATCCCATACTATTACTCTTTTTTGTTTCGATTTGGTTTCATCTTTATTTCAGCAATTCAAGAGTTATTTTTATTTCTTAATATAATCATGCAAGGTTTCAGATATTAAATTATATTGCTTTGAAGCTCGTCTGATGGAATCATTTTCTTGGAGCATTAATTAAACTGGCAATCTCATCTCTTCCGATCTAAAATGTCTTTTTTTTTCACTTTTTTGATAATTCGATTTCGGTCCTTATTGATAATCTTCACAAACAAAACTTTTTAAATCAAGATGACATCTGTGGATTCTCCAAATCAAAACTCTCAAGCTTTCTATGTATATATGTATATAAAAGAAAGAATTATTAATCAAACGATGTTAAAAATAAACTTAAAGGTGAATGATCTCAAATCATTGATATTGCAAAAGAAAAAAATATAAATTAGTGTTTATTAACAATTCAGTAAGCAATAATCAGACAATATGTTAAAAAGATGTAAATATCTTTTATAAAACCCACAATGAAACAAGATAGGACTTCTTATACAATGCTACTTTCACTCGAAAGTCTGCTACTACTTATTTAATATATCTCAACCACAGGAATGAGAAATATTTTATAGAAAAAGCTATTACACAAATTACACTTAAATAAAACATTTTCTTAGCGAAAAATTAAAGCTTGCGTAATTTAAAATAAACAACCAAGAGAAGTTAAATTAAACCCGAGCATATTATAAATATTATTTTAGCCATCATTAGATATGTATATCTGAATCCACACAAATTAGTATTAAAGCATTTTAAGAACCAAAGAAACATAACGGATAGAAACATTCGTATACATTTCTTCGATTTTAACACATAGCAAACAAGTAATAGTTAACGTTAAGAATAGATGGTGCTGGTCTAAGTTAGATAATGTACATATATATAAAAAAACACAGACATTCCTACAAAGTATTATTAGTTCTTTACGTTTTATTCTTAATATATTTGCGTTTGAAGTTCCTCGTTTAAATATGATTCGTTCAAATCTTCGATCATGTTAATACAAGATTATATTCTAATTTGTAATTATTATTGTGTTTAATATAATGTTATTATTATATACTTTATAAAAACCTGATGTACCGTAAAATACTCAAAAATTAAATTTTATTAATACAAATTTCTTTTTAGTTTGATAGTTTTACTGGAAATATCAGGCTAGTGCAATAAATTTTCTCATGAAATCAATAAGATGAAATAAAAATGAAAATTCAATCATACATATTGGGCATTAAATTGTAAATGTAGAACAATTTATTGAAGAAAAAAAAAAAATTGAGGAACATACCCCTGGCATTACTGTGTATAAATTAAATGTTAAATTATAATATTGTACATGGTGCAATTTGTAAAGCAAATCAAATAGTTTTTAAGAGAGTAAAATATTTGGAAAAGATATATCGGCATAAATAAAAGCACCTCGTACTCGTTGTTTTTAATTCCTTTATTTATTTTTCACTTTCAAAATAACAGGGTAAGAAAACATAAATATAATAACGAACCGCATTTATTTGAACAAATTTATAATAAAAGGAAATTGTATACCATTAAAATAGCACAAGCCTATGCTATAATATCAGCTGGTAAATGCGTTGCTTTCTTACTTAAGTAAGTAAAAAAACAAAATTTAAGCAGCACACTTACCTCCTGATGGCGTACGAGGTGTCAAATGTGCTACTAGTAGCACTAAATTAATTAAAACAATGTATTATAAATATTGTAGGTACATATACATTATACAAAATAGATATTTGATATATAGGTAGTGATAGTTTTTGAAGATGTTAAAAAAATAAAACTGAATAAAGCTTCATCAAAAATTTGGATGTTTTATTTTTGTTCTTCTAGATATATTTCATCATTTACTGGGTTATAGATTTATTCAAACGTTTAATTTTGAAAGCTTTGAGATATAAGAAATCTTTTTACAAAAATGATTTTCTTTATGTTCAAAATAATCTCAATTTAAAAGCTTGAAGCCAGTCATCTTTTAGAATTTTCACATAAATGTTGCTTTAGATTAAAGAACTGAGTTCAATGGCATTTTGTGGCATCTTCATTGATAAAAATTCAACTTCTGACTCAAGAACTGCAGGTAAACATTTTTGATGGAATGCGATGTCCATCGTTATTTAACATTTCTATCGCTTCCTGAGCAATTTTTACTCACTCTGATTTTTGAAAATCGTTACACGTGTGTGGCACCCAACGAAGATCCGAAGATGATCATGTCAAATTGAATTTATTGTTGCAGATCCAACACCAAGAATTGCCTCAATGCATTTTGGATTTTCGTTGATCATACATCTCACTCACTCAATGATTCCAGTGGTAAGTAAAGATCACCAAGTGATAACCCTCCTATGTTATATTCGCATGCAGTGTTGTCAGCTCTAACTTCTCCAGTTTCGTGGCACCTCAAAATATATAGCGTGACATTTTGTTTGAGGTAGGCATAAGTAATGATTATTAATCCATGTATTGCTTCCACAGACACTCCTCCAAAATATCACACCATACAGGATCGTATGCAACAAATTATTTACATAATCTTTCCAATTCAGTTATAGGAATCCAATTAAAATCCCAAATCCCATACACTTTCGGCACTGGTAAATATCCGTAAAGTAGTCTATTGTTTCTGTAATTTAACGAAATTAACGATTCAAACGAATTAACCACAAGTTCTCTTGTTATTTCTACCATCAAAAAATTTTTGGATGAAGTGACATCTTTGGTAGATTTATTGATATAACCAGAAACTAGCAAGGGTCTCAATATAGGTCTTTGTGGGACTCCATGCGTCACAGTCTACCAGTGCCAGTTCATCCCTTGCTTCGATTCTCTGTTTTCTGTTTGTCATGTAGGATTTAATCGTTCTAATACCACTGTGGTACTATTTACTTACTATACGATTACAATTTTTCATAATTCATGCTATAAAACGCACGAGAAAGGTCCATAAAAATTCTGTTTTCTTCCGAATTTATTCCCTCTAGAACCTGACAAAGAAAACCATGCTTTATCGGAAAAGAATCCTTTTTCAGGTAGGTTACTGTTGAAATTGTTTAAGAACCATTGGCAAAATGTTCGCAAACTTGCAAAATTTCGTTTCAATCTGTCAGCTGTTATTGTCGCTATGGGTTCTAAACAGCCATTGACAGACCAAAAGCTTTGGCAGTTCCTAATGGAAGATTTAGATGATGATGGTGATAGGGATTTGGAAATTAATGAAGTGTTTAGTGATGTGCTCTCAGACGAAGATGTTTTAGAAGAAAACGTGAGTAATATTCCTGAAGTGTATATGAAGCAGAACAACCCTTATCCTCGGACTCCTGCAGCTGATTTACTTAAAAAAACAGCCTAACTTATAAACACAAAAGTGGTACTTCAATTTTGGACTGGTTCAAATTATTTATGTCTGATGAAATTATAGAACAAAGTGTTTTGTACAAGAATCAGAAGACATCTGCATACATCGATAAACACAATAATGAACTTGAGGCCAAAATGAAGGATTGAGAAGATGGTAGATGCTACAGAAGTTTATGCTTTTCTGGAGATTCTAATTTTGACCGGTCGCTTTAGGGAAACACGTGAGGATCCACACAATTTGTGATCCACATTCAACCAATCTTTGAATAGAGCTATTTATCAAGCCACAATGAGCAGAAATAGGTTTATGGACATGGAACGCTTCGATGATCTAACAACAAGAGTTGAAAGAAAAAAGGGTGATAAACTTGAACCTATTCTGAAAATTTTTACTGTTGCAATTTCGAGGTTTATACTGGAAAAGAGGGGAATGAGGTAGAACGAAATCAAGGACCTAGAGTTGTAAAAACATTAGTGAATCATTGGTATGCCAGCGGACGTAATATAACATGCGACAATTTCTTTATAGATATACCTCTTGCAGAAGAATTGTTGGCAAAAAACTTGATATACGAGGGAGCGTTTTTATATTAGCGGAATGAGCGGGTTGTAGGGGGGTGATTAGGCGCATTGGGAGCGTGGCCTGTGCAGCGACTCATAATTAGTATAAATACGATGTTTCATTGTTATTAGACAGTTAGTCTTTGAGCTATCGTCAACCAAGTAACATAATCAGGAGTGAAAGTGAAATATGGAAAAAATCGAATATCGTGCCGTTATAAAGTTCCTTACCAGGCAAGGAAAATCAGTCGCGACCATAATGAATGAGATGTCATTGGTTTACGGCGACTCTTGTCCAGGAAAAACCATGGTGTACAAGTGGCATAGTTTATTTAAACAAGGAAGGGAATCCCTTGAAGACCACCCGAGGCCGAGCAGGAGCATTGAGGTAACCACGCCAGCACTTATCCAAAAAGTTGAAAAAATTGTACTCGAAGATGCTCGACTAAAGAAGAAACAACTCGCAGAAATGGTTGGAGTATCCGATACAACAATTTTTAAAATCCTACACGATCATCTCGGCATGTCTAAGGTCAGCGCAAGATGGGTGCCGAGAATGCTCACGCCGCCGCAAAAACAACAGCGCGTAGAGTGTTCGAGTGCATTTTTGGACCTCTGTAATGAAGACAAGGATGGTGTATTGAGTCGAATTGTTACTGGAGACGAAACTTGGGTTCATCATTATGAACCTGAGTCCAAACAAAACTCGATGCAGTAGCATAAAAAGGGCACAGCACCTCCCAAGAAATTTAAAGTGTCACAATCAGCTGGGAAACTCATGGCAACGGTATTTTGGGACTCGGAAGGAATATTGTTGATTGATTATAAAGATAAAGGTGTTTCTATAACCGGAGAATATTACGCTTCAATATTAGAGCGACTAAAAGAAGCCATTAAAGAGAAAAGACGGGGAAAATTGACGAAAGGTGTGCTGCTTTTGCACGACAACGCGCTCGTCCACAAGAGCCGCGTTGCGTTAGCTGCCCTGCATAAGGTGGGCTTCGAAATTGTGAATCACCCACCCTACAGCCCAGACCTGGCCCCGAGTGATTATTACCTGTTTCCGAAAATGAAAAAAGAGCTGCGGGGTAAAAAATTTACTGCCGATGATGAAGTCAAGGAGGCAGTTTCGGCGTATTTTGCAGATAAAGGGTAATCATTTTTTTATGAGGGTATAAACAAATTAATTGAAAGATGTGAAAAATGTATCCGTCTTGAAGGTGAATATATTGAAAAAGAAAAATAATTTGGTTTTTTTATTTCCACCCCTTATCGCCCATTCCGCGAATATAAAAACGCTCCCTCGTAATTGACATAAAATCTCGAGCATTGCATTAGTGTCATATATTGCGAAGCTACGAAAATTTGTAGTACTTTTGTCAAGCGAACATCATGAGCACGAAATAGCAGGAGTAAAAGTAAAGTTCAAACAAGAAATTATCCTTTCATACAACCATACGAAAAGCGATGTCGATGTACTCGATAAGCTGGTTAGAGAATATTCTTGCAAAAGAAGCACCAGGAGATGGCCATTTCGTATTTTAATGAACTATATAATTAAGTAGATGTGGCATGCTATAATGCCTTTCTTATATGGATAATAAAAAGCCTCGACTGGAATAAACAAACGGCACTGAAAAAGCAACGAAAGAACTTTCAATAAGAGCTAGGAATGGCTTTGGTGGATGGACATATTTCAAGGCGTACGGCTCACATTTTGGAAGATGGAAGACGGTTTTCAAAAGCAGTGTGTTCTTCAATTGAAAGCACCCCCAAAAAAAACACCGCTCACTAGGTAACGAGGTCCTTGTCATATGTGTCAAAATGCATCACAGAAAAAACAACCTGTTTGCCTCGGATGCAAGAGGGAATTAGGAATTAAGAAATTGGTTTTGAGATTGTTCCAAACAGTCGAAAATATGATTCAAAAGTTTAAAAAAGTCTAAATATATTTTGACAACTAAATGCGTCTTAATGAGGCAACTGTCTTGTTCAAATAAAGTTTATATTAAAGTTATATTATTTTCAAGACCATCACCAACTTTCATTTACCAATTTTTGGAGGCTACAATACACGAGGCTGAAGATACATTTCGAATTCAATTTCCCCTTAATAAACTCGACTCAAACATGGAACGATTACATCATAAATACGCTCAATATGGAAATTACATTGACAGATATACATATACGCGATTGTTATTAATTGTGCAGTATCTAAACATTAACGTTTCCTGTGTACACTTTTGCAATCAATCATTTAATAATTGCCCTCCGCCTTGTCAACGTGCCAATAAAATCGTCCCGTACGATCTCTCCGCAACGTTCCGATCGTGCGACCGAAATTGTAGGGTCAGTGTGCTTCCCAAATACATATGTAACAAATTCTTTTCTTCCTCGGAGGCGAGATCACAACGCGTAGGGGAAAAAACTACTAGCCAATTCGGAGATCAATGCGTCTGGGTCAATGAAACTGAATTTAATAACAAACTCTTACCGGCAAAATTTGCAATTCCATATGAGGACTAACGAACGACAATGGAGACATAATAGCTTTTTATTTGACGTTGTAAAACGGGAAGGATAAAGCGAACTAGCATTCGTATACGGCTATACATGTGAAAGGTTTTCGTTTCAATGAATAAAGTACACTCACGATGGAAGTACCTGAAAAGATAAAATTACTACAATATCTATCATGTAATTTTGGTGATTTTTCTGTGAAAAATGTATTTTACTTTATTTTATTTTTAGAACATCATCAAATCTAAATATATAAAGCGAATAATGACTCTGATCCTCTAACATTGTGTGTTACCCACATCCATACATATATTCACCATGTGTTCATTATAATGTTCTTCCGCGTAAATTCCCTAGCGAACATAATAAGCTAATTCAGAACAATGTTATTGGTTTTTACGTCCCCCTGTCCTATTTTGCGATACGTTATTGCACTTTTCGGTAGATGATTTGACGTACAATAACAACACATTGTTATTACAATATCGCTACAATGTTGCAAAATTGCGATTTATAGATCCGGGATATTTTCAGCATCCGCGATATTAATGCTCTTATATGTATATCAGCACGATCTTAATAATATATGTGCCAGTATATAAAGAAATGGAATTAGGACGTTGTCGAGAAACTAATTATTAAAGACACTTAAATTAAATTGGATTCTAAAGAGTTCTGATTTCGAACGTAAATTCTCTCTCAATTATAGATGTTATAGTGAGTCACTGCATAATATGTATTCGGATATAGTATTGATTACAAGAAAATGTCTCTTTCGATGATGATTCTATATGAGCTTTTATATGTTTAATAAAAAAAAGTTTGATCGCTAGTTAATTCTGATTACACTAGGCAAGACAGTCGTAATAATAACAATAAAAACAAATTTATTCTGGAACGTCAGGTTTTGGTACAAACCAAAACCTCCTAAAATGTTTTTCCTTTTACTTGTCTTTTATACTGTTCTACTGTACTTACTGATATCAAACTCCAATAATAATCAGCCAACAGTTCACTGTTCCAATTGCCCTGATAAAGTTTTTCGATAACAGAAATGTTTCTCGTTGTGTTCATCACTGAGGTCGTCGAGGTTCGGTTGTTATGTAATTGTCAGCACCACCTTCCAAGTCATTTAAAGTCTCTTCAAATTGCGCATCTTGTTGTAGACGTTTAATTTGGAGTCCTACAAAAATTCCCTCTTTAACCCTTTCGGTCATAGTGTCGTCAATTGACGACACCACATTTTAGCTTCCAGCATAAAAACTGAATAGCTGCAAATACCATTTTTGATCATGGTGTATTCAATTGAACACATTATTGGCAATCCCTACAATGCACTGTGGTGCCATGTTACAGGGTGCTGTACACTACATTTTGAATGCAATTACCATTACATTTTGTTCTTGGAATTTTTGTTTTGTGCATCGTATGTACGAAAGTGAACAATTTTGTGTGTGACAGATACCACTAGTGCTTATAAGCATATATTTGGACAATATTTTTGCAAAATTAGACCTCGTCAAATAAATACAGTGTCACTATACGGATATTAATTATAATCTCAAAAAATGTCGTCTACACGACGATTGACATATGAGGATATGGTGGACTTGACCAAGCATTTATCCGAAATTGAAGATCTAAGCGAAGAGGATGAAAATCCACCCCTCAATGAAGGCTCTGGACCTGAGTCTTTGCCTGCCAGTGACGAGGATTTTGAAGAAAAAAATGAACAAATCTAGGAATCTGAAGAAGTTGTGGAAACTGAACAAGTCGAGGAAGATGTACCTGCTAAAGAAGTGCCTCCTAAACCTCAGCCTGGCCCAAACACCTCACGTTTAGCTTCAACGCGCTAAAAAGATGCAATGAAGGAGTTCATGACGCAAAATGAGTTAACTCCCAAAGGAAAGATTGGTTGGATCAAAGGGATCCAATTTCTAACTCCAAAGATCAAATGGTTTGAGAAAACAGTTGAAGATGTTTCTTTTTTTTTTTTTTGAAGGAATGGTAGAAACGTGTTATCGTTTCCTACTTTGACACTTTATAAATATAAGCTGTCAAAATATAAAATGGTTGTTCTTTTAGTTCTAGCTGTCAAAATATTTCGGTCAACTACCAAATTCTGAAACAGTAATTATATCAACACAATTTTGAATGTTCCCAACCCTCCATTTTTTTTTTAACATTTGTTAAATCTTAAAAATGATTCTAGATTTGATAGCTGTTAAATTATAAAGCTATACTTTTCAAAGTACATCTACCAGCTGTGATATTGTAAATATCTTATTCTTAACATTTTGAAAGTCCGTAATCATAAAACTATACAGAAATGTTATTTTTGACAGTTTCCTTGTGACAGCTGTCAAATTGCCAATCACTTCCTCTCCTGGTTCTAATATGTGCGACTGTGAAAATATTTCGGACAGCTAACAATTTTTTTTTCAAACTGGTATTTTAGAGTTTTGAAGGTCGTTAACAATCAACAAATTTTTTGACATCTGTTGAATTGTAACGACGCTTACATATTTGACAGCTGTCAAGCTTTTAAGAACGTTATTGTGGCAACGACCGAAATATTCCGGCTAGCTTGCAGATTATAAAATAATAATTTTAAAAATTTGACAGTTATGGTTGTCGAATTTATAATATTCTACTACATGTCAAAATGTAAATACATATGTCATATTCTGCATTTTGAAGGGCCTTAACCGTAAGAATAAAATAATTTGACATCTGTTAAATTGTAGAAACGCTTAGAGATTTGACAGTTTTTAAAGCAGTTATTGTAGCTATGATCAAAATATGTCGGGTAGCTATCAAATTATAAAACAGTAATATTTAAAATTTAATAGTTATAGTTGTCAGGGTTATAATACATCTGAATCTGTCAAAATGTAAATATGTATGTCATATTCCACATTTTGAAAGTCCTTAATCGCAAGAAAAAATAATTTGACATCTGTTTAATTGTAGAAACGCTTACAGATTAGACGGCTGTCAAAATTTTTAAAACAATTATTGTGAGAACGATCAAAATATGTCAGGTAGTTATTAAATTATACAACAGTAATTTTTAAAATTTGATCGTTACAGTTGTTAAATCCTTAATCCTTACAACAGCATCAAAGATTTGGTTCCACCTACCTCCAAGAAATGAAAACGTTTTTTGGCATCCATTGGGCAGTAAATGGATGTTATTTTATCATCCTTTAGTAACGATGTCGTCAATTGATGACATGCCAATCTCTGAACGAGGGTTAGTAACCCTTCACAAGTGATATCAAAAAATTGTAAATAAATCAGGTTTTGTAGTACCACAGTTTCAGTTTTCTCTCTGTACCAAAATAAATAATGACCAAAAGGGATAAGTTTCACATATTGGGAAATTTTTGTTGAAGGTGTTGGAATTCCACTAGTGCTTTATGAAGTATATTCCTTTGTCCAGAAATATACTGAGCTCTGACTAGCCAATCTTTAAAAACGTAGTAGGAATTTCTCGATCGACTGACCACCCACAAAGGAAACAGTTAGTAGTACTTTGTGTACCCCAGTTTATGTGAAGAAGGACCAATCATCGATAAAAAGACGCCAATCTTCTGGGTTGTGTTTATGACCTAATGTGATCGGCATCAAATCATTATCATCGACATTATCGCAGAATGAAAGGCCTTACCTTCTTGGGTTAATAAATACTATGACACTTCTTTCTGTCGATTACGATCCACAGAAATATGTGTGCCCGAAGCTAACAGCTTCCATCCTTGAAGTCTACATTCTAGTATTTCTGCTTGAGTTTTTGACAAGATTAGATCTCGAATAAGGTCATTTATCGGATCGGTGCATAATTATTTCGGCTTTCTTAAAACAAATTTTATTCGACAAAAACAATAACAACATTTAACAAAAACCTCTTTAAATGATTACTCCGGAGCATATTCACCATCTACTTCAATTACTGCTTCCCATTTGCTTGGTAGCCGGTCGATTCCTCGGGCGAAGAAGTTGCTGTTCTTCGAGGCAATCCAGTCTTTGACGGCGGCTATCAAATCATTCAAAGTGGTCGTAAACTTCGTTCGCTAGCCAATTTTTCAACGATCGATTGACGTCATAGTTTGTAGGCGCTTCTGTGGAAGAATATGCTGGTGGAAGACGATATGGTTCTTTTTGCGGGGTCTTTTCGTCTTATTGTCATTCCACCAATAACAAATCCCGTTTGAGATGATTTCCCAGTGGATAATTCCGCTTCTATCCCACCAAACACACCACATTGCCTTCTTACAGCAGACGTCTATCGGTTATTCGGCTTTGTTGTTGTCGAAGAATTCGTGGGGGACCCATCCAGCCAATTTCCATAGTTTTCCGAGATTTTTAAGACGTCGAACGATCGATGGTCGAATGGTCCACATTGAAGTCTTCGGCCAACATTCTCGATGTCAAGCTTTCGTCCTCTTCAACGGCTGCCAAAAGTACCTGGTCATTGAAATTTAATGGGCGACCTGCGAAGTTTGTATCGCTCGATTTGAACTTCTTGAACCATATCTTTCAACTTGGCTTTTGCTGATTATTTCTTCGCCAGAAAGGTCGTTGAGATCACGGAAAGACTCTCTCGAAGTGCTAGATCATAACATGGCGACCATGAATATGATTCATCACCACTGGTCGATAATGACTCGGAAATTTCTTCTTCCACATCTGTAATGGCATATTCTTCACTCGAAACACCTGTAAGTCTTGGTGCTGGCAAGGCTCTTGAATGAGGTACTGGATGACTATATATGTACCAACACAGCCGGAAATCTAAAAATTCTTAATTTTATTAGCTTCAGAGTATGGGCGTCGTTTAAATGTTGTGACATACGAAACAGGCGAGGACATGTTCAAACATGTCTATTTAATGCTCGGCACTGCAATATAACTTTGAAATTCTGTAAAATTGAATATACTTTTTCAAAAATTGTGTTAGACAGTGTTATTAAAGATTATGTAAGATGAAGAGAAAATGCTAATTCTTTTTTATTACAACAATAACGTCCTCTGAATGAAGAAGACCAATTATTTTTAAATACTGGAATAATTTTCTGCATTCCAACAAATTCTTCTAAGTCTTTGCAACTGTTGTGGTTTTTATCTCAACGTATAAAATATATATAAATCGTATTCTTTTACGTTATAAATTTAATTAATTAATTTATTTTTCACCTCATGAATAAATAAATTCCATATGCACCAATGTCTTAAGACTAAACTAATCCTCGATGATGTTTCGAGATAACGAAGATATATAGTTATTAATAGGATATTTAGCATTATTTATACATATCTTAAACGTTGATCCAGTTAAAAAACAAGTCGATGTTAATAAATTAGGAGCGCTTTATGTTATACAAACTGCTTAGATAATTTAAATAAAACTGCCTAATATAATGGCCATAAAATTAGTGTGCCCGAGCAGCATCCTTTTCTTCGTTGACAGTGGAGCTCTCGCGTGAATGTCTTAAAGAATATCTGATCAAAAGTGAAATTCCACCTTTTCTTGTAGTATAAATTTCATGTGTGGTCTCCTGTTTCTGCGTCTGTCATCTTTAATTCTCCTTTTCCCATGGCCCGGACATGTTTTATTTATCGCTAAGAACATTGATTGATATGTCAGTTTATAGATGTATTATACTTACCTTAAACTGCCTACTCCCTATTATACATTTAACATAAAAAGATTGTCAAACGATTATATTTTGTTCGGTTGGGTTTTTTCAGTAGATGCATCAATTAACTATAACAACGCTGTAGCGGCTAAAGCTTACCTGGTTTGGCCATAAAGTAGAGGTAGGTAGTAGTATACATATATGTATAAACTAAAGTAAATATAAGAGAAAAGTGTATTCGAAAAATAATTATTTTAAAATTAAAAATCATTAAAGAGTTAATATCATTAACCTACAGCGACAACCTTAAGGCTGTCCATTTTATTTTTAAAATATATATAAACATAAACGAGAGATTCCTACGACTACTTAACTTCAAATAATATTTTATAGACTTAACAAAGTGGCCAAGCGTACCTCGTTGTAATCTTTTCTAATTACACGTGTTCGTTTTACAGCGTCATAAAACTAAATTAACTCCTTCGAGCAGCTTATATTAAATCATACCTTTTATATTTACTACAGCAATGCCAGATTGACTTTGGTTTTATTTATTTTCAGGGCTCTGCATGTAAATTATATACGAAGAAAGTTAAAAAAATTACTAGAGTGTCATTCCATTTTTGATACCATATTTAAGGTTTTAAATGGAAATTATTAGAAACACAATATGTCTTTGTTAATTTAACCCTCTAACCGGCGAGAAAGATGGTCTTCGATATTTGGGCTCAACTGCTCCATTAAAATTTTTTCGCTTCCAAATGGTGAAATATGCAGACAACACTTGTTAACATTTATTATGCTCTCCAACACATTCTGACGAGTCGTTTGTCAGCTATGATCAATCAAGTGTAAAAAGTCAACCAATTATTTCGCTAATTTAATTTTTTTCAACAATTAAAAACCACACTGAGAATAGTGTTCATAATTTTGCGGTAAGTAGTTAACATATTATATTTGAGTTTTATAATGTATTTGAAATGAAAAAATTAAGAAATTGTGCTTTCAAAACGAAATAGTGAAGACAGTCTTAAGACGGTCTTGCCAGTTTGTGTGTGCAAACATTTGCCCTCTTTTTCATTGTTGTTTTCACCTTTTGTTCATGACAACACTATTGTTTGCTTATTGTTCTATTATATTCACCATTTTATTTTAGGTGTAGAGGGAAATTAATGGGATTCTAATGGGATCTAAGCTTTCGCTAATTCTTTATTAGCTTCTTCAGAGAATAAAATGGTAGCAATTAAAGTACGTCAACATCACAAGACCCATGTGCAGTTAATATTCGGATTTTATTTTAGTATTGTGCTAAAGATGGATCTTACTAAACAGCTATATAAGACAAAGATCATTTCGGGGAAAATGTCTGATGAGCAAATGCTAGAGTTCATCGATTCTGTAGAGAGTTCTGTAGAAAGCACAGATGGTTGACAGCGACGACAGTGTTTTTGATAATATCGAGACCGATATATATTCCAGAGGATGTAGAACAGGCCACAGCAGAATGCGTTCACAATATGAGTGTAGCTGAGACCACGGATGAATTTTTAGAGACAATAAATTTTACACTGAATCTCAGCACAATGGACATACCATTGAGTGATTTCAAGGATAATGGAGTCGATGTGAATACTGCGTAATGGAAGGATAACAAATGTGTCTGCCTAGCATCGACATATATCGGTATTGAACGCTTCGGAAGAACCAATCCTGATGAACAACCAAAAAAGGCTCCTCTGTATGATAGAAAGCAGAAGAAATTCATCGAAATCAACTGCCCTCAAATTATCCGAGAATACAAAATGCGCACATGGGTTGAGTAGATCTTATGGATCGTCGATATCATATTCGAGCTAAGACTCGGAATATTACAATAAGATTGTTCTACCATTTTGTGGAGATGGCCTCTACAAATACATTCATTTTATACAAACGTTTGCACGCCGAGAACTTCCAGATTTCCGTAATGAAATAGCAGCTGGACTTGTTTCTATAAAAAAAAACGGTCTGTAGGGTGACCATCAATTGCTCAAAATCTCAATGAGCCTTTATCACCACAGCCTAATAAATCAGGTGTTGGAAAAAGAGCTGTTCATCAAGTTGCTGATGTTCGGTTGGATGGTGTCGATCATTTTCCTATTTGGGTGGATAAAAAGGCCAAAAAGAGGTGCAAAAATTGCAAGAAATCTGACACCCAAGTTGCTTGTCCCAAATGTGACCTGCATTTATGCAGTCAGATCGATAAAAATTGTTTCTGCGACTATCACCATCGAAAATAATATGTATTTTAAGTTTTCTTTTTGCTTTTTTCTCCTAATAAAACGTTATTTATTAATAAAATTTACCTGTGATGTTTTATGACATGCAAACCGAGAAGACTATTTTTTACCTGGCGTTCATTCAGAATATTTTTTTCACCTGAAAATTACTACTTGAAAAGAAAAAATGATTGGCTTCATCCGATCATTTTTACGGTCTTGCCGGTTAGAGGGTTAATGTTGCCTCTATCGTTATTTTCATGTTGTCTGTTGAACCATTCATCGAACCATTTCGTACGAAGCAAAACACTGCTCAGCAATTCCATTACTCGTCGATGCAATCAAGTCGTAGTCTGTTTCTATTTAATTCTAACAAGGTTTTTATTCTATGCTTGTTGTAGTTTCCAAGGAACATCTTAGAGTGTCTCAAACCAGCCAGATTCTCTAAGCCTCTCATCTCTATCTCTGAGATCTTTTTTGTAGGTGTATTCCTGTACCGCAAAACGGTTCTGCTGTCATAAAGTTGTGGCAGCCTTATTGAGCTTCTTGGTTGCCACTGATTCCAGTGTGTCCTGGTGCCCAACATAATGCAACTCTGATTTTTTTTTTTGCTGACGTTGTTTAATCTGTTAAAGGACTCCAGACTAATTTCGAGCTGATGGTATTAGAACTCAGCATCATTATGGTAACGGTTTGCTTTCGATAGTTCCCATCCAGGTTCAGTTGAGCAGAGATTCGATAATCCACTCCCCAACTCAACATAAACATTTTGTTGTTATTTTAAATTTAAATTTTTCTTAATAGTAAGAGCACCAAAATGACTTTTAGGTTAAAGTAACGCTGAAGACTCAAGTCTCATTTTTCATATCGAAACCTTCTTTGAGGTTTTATTATGATCGCTTTAGATACAAAGACTACAAAGACATGACAAGAACGTGGACATCTTGTCAGAAATTTCAAATTTCATTATTATAACGAAAAATGATCTTATGCTGCTTGTTTTGATATTCTGGCTGTATTTTGAGCAACAAATGGTTCAAAGGTGTCAATCTTTGTTTATAGCATTTGTTATTAACTGTTCCATCAGGTTTTAACAGTCCAGAATAGACCACACTCTCCCATCATCCTCTTGCCAAAGCGATTCGGTCTTTCGATCGATGTGGTTGATGCATCTGTGATCGTCTACAATTAATATTCTCAAGATAGTTTCATCTCCAATCACGATACAATGCAAAATCTGTCGGCCATCTGAATTTGTTCCGTCTTTTGTAGGCAACTGGAAACAGCTTCTTGGCTAAGACTTAATTGCTCTGCGAGGTGTTTTTATATTTGCTGTTGTTTTCTTATTTGTCATGCTTTGCTGGATATACAACCAGTCCAATATAATGCACGTTTAACAATATGTTATAATATTTATTCAATATAGAGCGATGTCAAATACGATAGAGTGAGGAGAGTAGGGTTTTCTAATATATCTGATAAAAATATTTCGAAAGCATCCAACGTAAATAACTCACCCAGATATCATGAATGGTGTATACATTGCTGAGTAAGTAAGTCATTGAAACGGCAGCCGTATATCGCAACGAAGGGAGGGTGGGGGACAAAAAAAAAGAAATAGAAGAGACGATCCGAACGACTATAAGCTGCAAAACTGATCGCGTCCATAAAAGTGAATAGCCCTAATTGCGGTATAATTACAGAACACGGGCTCACACACACCTTATTGAAGACGTCACATCAATCGGTGCCAGAATTTACATAATTTTGCGAATCGATTGTATGCATATAACGTTTTTATTTTTTAAATAATGATAATAATAGGCAATTTCGTTAATATCGGTTCTCCATTCATCATCAAAGGGGTTCCAGCCGTTGCGCGTCTCTTGCCGTGTGCCCTGCAACGCTATCTCTTAACGATTCAATTAAATGAATTACCACCACCACCGCATAAACATTGTTGCGAGGTCAGATAACGTTTATTAATTTGTTGGAATCTTGTTTTAAGTTATGGTATTTCCAAGACTTTATCTTATAAATGTATCTATCGTTTGCTTCAAGAATAATATCTCCATTTATTTTACAAGCATTCTTTCCTACATAATTGTGAGCAAGATACATTTTACATTTATTACAAGGAGCATCATATATTATGAAGTTAAATTAGAATGAAAACAGGAAATATCCTTCACAATAATATCTTCATGTGAAGGCCTCTTCTTGCCATTTGGAGTTAAATTTCCGAAAGACCTCTTCTATGAGTTTTTTTTAGATTTAACGACATTAGAATTGATGGAGCACAAGATAGGAAGAACGAATATTATGGTGAAGAATAAGAACGTCAACTGGGTAGCGGATCCAGTGTAGTAGAAGAGGATGAGCTTGCAGAAGCACTACTTCTTAGATCAACGCACTATTTATTGATGTTAAATTGGAGCTTCCACCGATGTGATGACATCACATCTTGCCCCAAAGAGGAACCAATTCAGTTTGCGTCAGTAAATTTGTCCACGAGACCCAATAGCATGATCTCCCAGTACTATTAAAATGGGCTTCTGATGTGATAATAACTCACACTCTGCACGAAATCTTGGCCTGAAATGGGTAGGCTTGAAAGAATTGATTCCCAAAAATAATTGTTGTACGACACTCTTCTCCCCACTCCATCCCCCAAATAAGGTGTTTCATATTAAATTTCCAAAGACTATTACTGGACCATGGTTTAAAAACATCGATCAGTAATCATTTTTGCAGAAACTTCTAGTTGGAGATGCGGATACCGACACAATGGAAAATGGGTCAACTGCCTGTACACCCAGTTTTATAGAAGATAAGATAGAAGGGACATGAGATCAAACATTTCTAACGCAATATACCATTGTTAGGACTTCGCAGCAAGAAGGGTTCCACTACTTTTGCTATTAAGTATATCACTCCTTGAAGATCATATAATTCTGTACAGAGATATGTATATATCGAGATTTTAATGGATTTTCATGAATTCCAACCTCTTACCGTGTTTGGGGGTGTGGTTACATTTTGTTGTAAAGAGAATTTTGGCTTTAGATGGAAAAAACATTGTGAAGTACAACTGGAAGAAAAAGCCTCTCCAAGGAAGTCAAAATGTCAAACGTAGATATCAATCGCACATAGTGGGTCCACTCCATTGAAAGATTTGCCAAAAATGCTGTTTGGCCATATCACTCTAAAATTGTTACTATAATAAAGTACACTTCCACCACTGTTTAAAGATGGCAATTCCAATTACTCTAGAAAAACCACTGCTTGTCGTAGGTCACAGCACGATTGTTCTAGGGAAGTTCCTGTATTACGTTATTTAACGTAGGGACTTCCCCTGCTTATCTATCTGGCAGGACCTAGTAAAGGTAAGTTAAAGGTAGCTGCTGACATGGGTGTTGGTGAAGTGACAGTGGGGGATTGGAGGAGAAAACGTAAAGATATTGAGAAGTGGATTTCATAAAGTTAATGGTAATACAAACAGGAAGGTTATAAAATATAGTGAGCACGAAAACACTTCAGAAGCATTATTTATTTGATTTACTCAAACGCGAGAGAAAGGTAGCATTACTGACAGGACCGATTTTACAAGCAAAAGCTTTAGAATTTTTACAATCATCTTGAAGGTGGAGCAGGTGAATTTACAGCAAGTGTTGGTTGGCTGGATCGTCGGAAGAAAAGGTATGGTGTGAAACAACTATGCATTTCTGGAGAAAACTCTCAGCTAAACCTTTAAGATGCTCCCAAGAAAAACACTCTAAAGAAGAACGGTCTGCTCCAGACCATAAGAAAACCAAAGAATGATTAACGGTTTTGGTTTGTTGGAATAAGCCTGGAGACAATAAGCTTAGACTTTTGGTTGTGGGAAAGTGAAAACGACCAAGAGCTTTTAAGAGTGTTAATGCTTGGATGAATTCTTATTTGTTTAAAAAAATTGTTTCACGAAACATTTGCTCCGAGCGTGAAAAAGTTTTCCGATGATAATAATCTTCCACATAAAGCTATCTTGATTTTAGATAATGCACAACGTAACACCTCTTATTGAACCTTTTAAGGCATATTTTACTCGACTTAGACAATGATCAAACCGTAACTCAAAGCTTAAGAAAAATTAATATAAAAGACGTGATTTATTGGTTGGCAGGCTCTTGGACTAACATTAAAGAGACGGCAATTATTAAAAGTTGGAGTAAGATTTCCAGTAACCAAATGGAACCTGAGAGTGTACAAGATGCAGCTGAAGAATCGCTTTTAGACTTTGCTAACAATCTCGATGTTTTAACTGCGTTTAAATGAAAATGATATACCAGAATGGATGAATGATGATGACAACAATGAACTAAGTGATGGCGTAAGTTATATTGTGTCACATTGTTTTTCAAGATTATGCAATAAATTGAAATTTATTTTGTGTTTAGTATTTCTGGTTTTATTTAGAATTAATTCATTTATGTTGTAAAGGAATAGATCAGATATAGTATCCGAGTTTTTGCTTATTCGAGGTACCGTCGATCGACATTAGCTCGGATAATCGGGACTCTACTGTATATTGAAATCAGTAGTTATCAAGAATGAAACTTGCTTCTTGCGTAAACTATGTCGTGTAATAGGAAAGTTAATGCAAGAAACTTTAGTACACAGGATCCACACGCGCCACCTTCCGTTCATAAACTTATAAATCATCCATAATGAGATACAATTCAACCCTACCTCTTAGACAACCACTTAAAGATTGCCCAGAACCTGGAAATAAAGTTTACAAAAAATACAAACTGCACCTATCCAGGAAGTGTTCTAGGGTAGCTACAAATAAAGGTGTGCTTCATACTTTATTATGCTCATCTGATCCATATTCAGATACTCTTAAAAGACACCCTGTGTATGAGCACATACAACGCGATGAAGAAGTACAGGGTGGTCAGATAAGAATGCAAAGTGCTGTATCTCTGAAACTATTCGTCGTAGAGACTTACGGTAAAAATTTTTAATTCTAAAGTGGTCAAAAGAAGACCGTGAAAAATATTTTCAGATTTCTAAGATGGTCGCCAGGGGGCGTAACCGGCATCTTAAAGCTTTAAAGTGATTTTTCACGGAAATCCACTCAGTAATTGTTACCAAAAAATATATGCTTTTTAAAGCTTAGATTTACTCGAGTAATTTTTGTTTAACACTTTTTGACGTATCTATTAAAATAAAGTGGTGGGGGTAATTCAATGTTTTTTTTTATAAACAGCTATAATTCCTAAACGACTGAACTGATTTTAACAAACTTGGTCTCATTGAAAAAAGCATTTATTGTTCCATCAAATCTATCTTACCTGTGATATGTCTATTTCTTAGTAATGCCGCTAGAGCGCGCTTTTTGATATAATAACAGAAAATTGCAAAATTCTCTAAAAAATTAAATACAATAATATGACTTTTTTTCATAAAAATGTAGCGAAGTGATACCTAAATAGGCTAATGAAAACCGTATTTCGATATCTTATTCGTAGCCTGAAATATTGCAGAAAGAAGATTATCATATAATTTAAAAAATACACTATTACACGGGTATTTATTGTTGTTTATTTGTGTTTTTTTTCAAGATTCAATTGCATAATTTATAATTTTTAATAATAAAACTATTCTTAGTTCAAAAAATTGTAAGAAATACGTGTAGGGGCATAGCTATCAATGCATATAATATGCGCAGAATATGAAGAGTAGGCCATGGAGGAAAAACAAATGTCTAAAATCAATAAATTATACTTATAGGGGCAGTGTAATTTATGCTGTTTGCACACGCAAGTAAGGTTTAAAAGTATTAAAATGGTTTTTAGAAGTGATGGAAACGTTAATTTTCATAATATGCATTATTGGTCTGGCAACAATCCTCACTAGTTACGCGAGGTCCAATATCAAAACCATTGGAATCTCAATGTGTGGTGTGGCATCCTGGGCGGAACTATTATAGGTCCCTATTTATTTGATTAACCACTAAACAGTGCCACGTTTCTTGATTTTCTGGTAAACCAATTGCCTATTTTATTGGCAGATGTGCCCTTGCAATTAGGGCAAAATATGTTTTTGCAACTATATGGTTATCCAGCACATTACTCAAGAAGAAGATCTAAGATGTCGCCAGAGGTGGATTGGGCGAGGATGTCTATTTCCTTGGCCACCCCGATCCCCAGACCTCACCTGTTTGGACTTCTATATCTGGGGTCGGTTGAAAGATATTGTTTACCAAATTCCACTAACTAACTAAAATACAAATACAAGAGGCCATTTGTGGCCTGTCAAGAGCAGAAATTGTAGCTGCTGTAATAGTTCCGCCCAGGATGCCACACCACACATTGAGACTCCAATAGCTTTGATATTAGTGATGTGTAAAACTGCTATTTTTTATTAGCAGCTACAAACTGCTATTGCTACTTTTCGTTAGCAGTTTAAAAAAAAACTGTGGATTTCGAATAGTTTCGGAGATACAACACTTTGCATTCTTATCTGACCACTTTGTACATATTTAATTCTCTAGATGGTGATGAGTTGTTCCTCAATTAATGATATTTTTTGACTTGCCATGATAGAAAATGTTGAAAAAGATGACATCGAATTGTAGTAGGTGGGTAGGTGGGGTGCTTCCTGAACTAGACTGTTCTTTTGGAAGATCAATCCAAAAGGCACTACATTCGAAAACCTTAAACCCTGTTGCAAACTAACAGAAGACCTAACTTTAGATTATTCCATACGTAACAGAATCATACTTTTACGAACAAGTTATAATATTAGGAAGTTGGATATTTTTTTTTATTCATGGTAGAGATCTATATTCGTCAACAGCAAAGGTTAAGGATGTTCTCAGAAAATCCCATAAAGACTATCTTCGTAATGAAGCAATTACACATTTAACGACAAAAGCAATAATCAAAACCACCTTATTGTCTGAAGTCTGAAATGAATACATTATTCCAGTTTAAGGAGTTTTAGGCAGCCACTTACTACGCCCGTAGTTACCTTAACAGCGTATTCAATATGTGAACAAGAGCACAGTTTATATTGGCGGAGTAGTTGCCCCGTTCAAAAATAACAGCGTGTTATTGAGAACCGTACTAAGTATGGTATTAAATAATATTGCGGGTAACACCCATTCGATTTGTTAAAAGATTATATTACCACTAAGTCTGTCGATTATTATCTATTTTATGATCGCAAAGATGGACTCCGCATTATTAAACCTTTTCGCCGTCATAAACATAAAAAATTATGTGATCACTTTAGAAGAGCGAGTTATAATAATCACCCCAAATTGTAAATGACTTTACCGTGAGATGCATCATTCGAAACCGTAATCACAAATTTACTTATTGTTATAACGCCGAAGCTTATATGTTATAATTATTTATTATTATTCATGTTTAATTTATTCTCAATCGATATCAATCTCTTTACAGTTATCTGCATTATACAAACTGCAAATGAGTCTTGTATGACTCCGATTAGAATCTTTCCTCCTTACTATTCTGAACTCCTTATGCGATTGTATCTAGACGATACATACTATTGAATATTACACAATGTAATATAAATAATAAATACACTTTTATAAGAAATTCTCAATGTGTTGTCTCCAGTATCAAATTTTCTACTTGGAACCGCCAAATAGTAAAACTTTGAAGTCATATGCATAATGTTATTTTAATTCAACAATTCTGTATGACATAAATAAACGTAACGTACGAGTGTCTAATGTTTAATAGTGACAATGAATGTTTCGCACGTTTGCGAATATATAAACGCATTTATAGTTAGCTTTGGAAACCAGAAATTAGTTTTGACATGATGAAGTGAGACAAATTAACTCCCGATGTAGAAACGATGGAATGGGACCAATGATCGTAAGAGAGTCACAACAGAATGCGATAGCAAAATCTTAATCTTCTTAAATAACTCCCTGACTAAATATAATCTTACATTTCTTTCTTTTGGTTTTCCTCTTTTGTCAATTGCTTTTCCGTATTTGTCAAATGAGTTTCTCGTTTTGCAATCGTCAAATTTGTTTGTCAAATGAGATTCTTCTTTCCCGTTATGTCAATTGCTTTTCCCCTATTATTTATATTACATATTTTATACATATTTAGAAGGCGTAAGGGATTTATTAAAATGTACGATAAACACAATCTAACGTTGTCCATAATAAGATGTGCTCCTTCTACACCATCCTGATGTAAATGGTTAATTAATATAGTAAGAAATTCCAAAAAATGAACTGCATTGTAGGGCATATTTTCTATTTGAAACACATACAAGGAATTAATGTTCATGGCAGCAGCAAGAAAATAATTGCATCCTCTAAATTGGGCTTTTATTTTTGATGCTCGAGTATTTTTAATAGACCTTCCATAGGAAACTCTTGAGTTCACTTGTATACAGTACTCATCAATAAAATTAATTTTCTCTAGTTCCAGAATAATTCTATTGTAATGCACGGCATAATCAAAACGAGCTTGAATTATTTCTGGTATATTTCTTCTATCAGGAACAAATGACGTTCTTTTAAAAGAGTAGTGAAAGCTTTTAAGGGCTCAATCAATCGTCGACAATGATATTTGTTGAAGAAGTGGCCATTCGTTTAAACATTTTTCTTTCAGCTGACGCAGAGTCTGAGAGCAGTCCTCATCAATCCAGTCGTAAATTTGTTCTTTCTGAGCTAAAGATAATTTTGGCTGTCTATGCCTAGCACTTACCTTTGCAGCATTATTATTCCTCCTATAGGTTGCATACATTTTTCTAACGGTACTAGATAAAACCGAAAATTTTTGTGCTACATTTTTCACCGTGGAACCACTATTCAAAAAATTAATGACTAGAGTATGTATTTCATTGCTTATTTTGGTATTTCTTCTCCTGTGACCATTTTTATCCATATCAATACACCAAATATTTAAGCACGTAAATTGTTTGCGAAACTCAACAAACAAGCCTACTGGTACAAAATAATTGGAAAAGCATTAGACACATTTTGAAAAGCAATTGACGAAAGAGGAAAAGCAAAAGAAAAAGACTGTATAAATGCAAAAAAATGCAGACAAAACTTTATCATGATACTATTACGCATTCCAGGAATAATTGAGAAGAGATATCCTTAAAATGTAAACGTCAGTTTGTAGCAACAAACATAAAAATGTTATTGTGCCGCTTCTGGGCAGACAGAGTAATGCAACTAGGAAAAGAATGAAAAATGTGTTCGCCATCTTGTAAATTATTATGAAATCTGCTGGTAACACATCTAATCGAACTCAACCTGGACTGACGACCACTGAGGATTAGGATCAGAAGAGCACGTGGCATCGCAATTCATTAGAATACCAACATCATAGGTTAGGTTAGGTTAGGTTAGGTTAGGAATGGGGTGGCATGCGGGCCTGTTTCACCGCGACCTTTACAGGTCTATTGTGATCCCCTTTACCTTAGAGAACGCTCTCTAGTTTCGCCTTCTTAATCAGACTTATCATTTTTGAGAGCGGCTCTTTTGTGTAGCCGTTGGCTGTGGGCTTCTCTACCCCTATTACTAGAAACCTTGTCCTCGCTAGGCCGTCACAGTAGCACAAAACATAAACTGGGGTTTCTTCTTCCTCTTGACACAATCTGCAGAGAGCATTTTCTGCCAGGCCTATGTTAAACATATGCCTATTCAGTCTGCAATGACCGGTCATCAGACTTACTATCATTTTGACAGTCTTCCTGTCTGTATTCAGTAGGTCTTCAGTAAACTTAGGCCTCTGTTCCCTTAGGAACTCCTTAGCCTGTCTTTGTCCTGGCGATCTTTCCCATCATTCCTTGGACTTGTTTTGTGACCATTCGTACATGGACCTCTTAATTTGTGATTTGGTAGTGCCGAAGGAAGGGGCCGCTCCTATGAAAGGCCTTGACGAGCCTCGTCTGGCCAGCTCATCGGCCGCCTCGTTTCCCTTCACTCCCGTGTGGCTGGGGACCCAGGCCAAAGTAATTTTCCTTAGGGTGCCCACCTCATTTAGGGCTCTTACGCAGTCCCAAACCAGCTTTGAGTCAGCACCTGCGGAACTAATCGCTTTAAGTGCTGCTTGGCTGTCAGAGTAAACATCATAGGAGCATAACAGATATTTGACAGCAGGGAAAAAGCACCCAACACATTCTACGTCATCACAATGCTGTTTAGGGACTTTTAATCCAATCCTGGTGAAACTGGAAAACACTATTTATACAGGACCTTTTGAGTAAGAAATATCATCTCAACACAAAACAATCTAGTAGTGAAGATGACTCTGAACGCAAGCATTGTAAACGGAGAGGGAAGTATCTACACCAACACAACGCAATTTCAGTCTCAACGAGTAACAGTAACCAGAAAGCATAGACACAACTCTATCGATATAACTCATTAGTTAAATCAAAGAAGGAACTCGCCATCAATTGAGGTAAGTAATTCACCAATTATTATCTATAGCTAGTTCACCATTGTTGAACATTACATCCAGTAGGTCATTAATATAATTCGGAAATTAATAGAGGTCAAAGTGTGGAGCCCTGAGGTATCCCATACATTAAGCTTTCTTTCGCGTTATATAAGTATGATCTTATCTAGACTTGTGCCACCCCCTCCCCCAAAACTTCCATCTACTCAAGTCTTGTAAGAGGCTTGAACAGCTCCATAAAGTCTCCCACACTTTATCTACAGATCTCTCGATGCATCTGCAATTCTGCAATTTTATTCAGCAATTCATTCAGTCATAACATTGCCACAGTTTATATTAGCGGACTTGTGCCACCCCTCCTCCCCCTCCCCCCTCAAAACTCCTATCCAGTCAAGCTTTTTCAACAATACACCCCAATAAATTCTTCTACAGGTCAATCCATCTGCAGATCTGTCAATGCATCTGCAACTCCATATAAATTCCTCCAAATAAATTATCGGACAATCCGTCCTGTCATAACATTGCCACAGTTTCTACGGAGTTATAATTTCAGATTATTCGACCAAGAATTGTTGCTTTAATATAATATAATCTCATGATGAGTGATCTTTGATGTTTTAGTTTCATTTTAGATGCTTCTCTATAGATTTTGCTGTTAGCCATTGTTAAAATAGACAACAACAAAGATTTAGCCTCATAAGAACTACATTTTTAGATTGCAGTACTGTAAAGAGTTCAGTTGGCTATGCCCTCCTCTCTTCTTAGAGACAACCACTATGTATCTAAAGACAAGGAAGTAACTATCTATCCCTTTATCAAAAATTACTATCACCTGAGATATTATTTAGACTATTGTGTTCATACTTTCGATATTCTGCTTTGAAATAATCTGTAGGGTCTTTCAAACAGAGACTAAACGTTTATCAAATAAAGAATGTTTTACACACCTTTAACAAACGTTATGTATTTCAGATTCATACCGATGCCTATGAAATCTGCCCAAGAAAATTATTTACGGTTTTTAATTTAATATTTGATTTTTCTTTATAGAAAATCTTCTTTAGATAATTTAAACAGAAATAAAGTTCTAGTTTAGAAACTGCTGTTTTCTGAATAGCTTTTTTTTGTCTTGTAAGCGGAAAAGGCGATCTACGAGAGCTCTACTTCATTCAAGCTTAAATCACGTTCCCATTGTAACGTTAGCTTTTCAGTCCATTCACGGCTCCGTGCTTCTCCAATAATTACGAATTCTGCGTACAATAAGTACATCGATATATGGTATACAAAAAATAACTGTACCTCCACTAAAAAAAATCACGTGGTGTGTATTCGAAAATGTTCATCAAATTTTATTTAATTTAAACCATCTCCATACACAGATACAGTTAAATAATTTTACTTATAAGGAGTCCATTGTTAGCAGGTCAGAGCACTTCAAACAATTCGTGATTGACAAGACATTATCCACTTTTAATCTACGTTAGAAAAGGGACCGCTAGGCAGACACCTTATATAATAAATTTGACAGGAGAAAAATACAAAATTGCTTTTCTTCTCCGCATCGAAATGATTACCTTTAACAATAAATGAGAGAGTTACGGCGGATTTTATAATACCAGCTGTGTAGATACCGCTTTCGAGATACGATTCGATTTCTATCGGAATCGGATGAGTGAAATTGTTTAAATGGAACAAACTTATAAGTGTTTGTAAAACTTGATCACAATATGTTTAATCTTATCGAATTTTATGACTAACAGAGATATAATTTTGGCAAATATATTAAATAAAATGATCACGACTCCAAAAACAAATCTATAAAAGTGACATGGAGTACTACAGGGTCCTATACTAGGTCCAATATTGTGGAGTGTGTGATAGAGTCTTGAATCTAGAATTGATGGTTTGGAATCACGACAATAGCTTATCCGGACGACCTTGTGGTTGTAATACAGGTAAAAGACTCAAAGGAGTTGATGTTCAAGGCAGATGAGACGCTGGAGAGTGAGATCTGCGATTGGATGAGACTAAATGACTCAATGAGTGGGGCCAAAAATACGGCAACGACAATGGAACAAAATGAAGTCCGTTGGCGGTATGGACTAAGACCTTGATTGCAAATCTCGTACCATGGATCCATTGTAAATTTATAAATATTGATGTTGTTTTTTGACCGTTTTTTTTGTTAAACAATAAAAAATTTTACAGGTTCTTTGGTCCTTTAATAATAAAATCTTTATTTTCTATATTTCGTCACAATACTGTGACATCTTCACGAAATTATATTAATTCTACAAGTATAAACAATACATATATAAATTATACAAATCTAAGACGGTTTATAAAAACTTACAAAAAGAATTTAGATTAACGTCTAGTTTGAAGTAATTCAAAATGTTGTCAATGTTGTCAGAATTTGTTTTAAAATGTCAAACTACATAAATATTTTTAATTTATCAAGGAAACTAAAGTACCTACAAGCAATAGCAAAATATTAAATTGTATTCCTATTATGTTTTAATTAAATACAATATACATGCAGGGTTTCCATAGCCAACTGGGACATTAGGAGAATACATGTAAAGTCGGTTTTCGGTGAATATTATCTCCCTAATACTACTTCATTCAAAATTAAGGGCCGCATATTATAACTGGGTTAACAATGAACATCTCCACAATCATAGTACAAAGAAAGTAATTTTAATAAAGCCAAAAAATTATTATTTTTAAATCTATTGTTCGTGAATTCCTAATATGGCATTTAATACGTGAGTTAGTGCAAGCGTCCATGGCGCAATGGTTCGCGCGACGGCTTAATAACGCAAATGCACAGGTTGTTTAGGGTTCGAATCCCGGAAGATTAGTTTTATTTTTTTTTTATCTCCGACAATAATGCTACAAATTCAATAACACTACAAAAATCAGAGATCTTGAAGACTATAAAATCGATTTTTTGAGGATTGAGGTAAATAATGAATAATTTTTACAATAACAAAAATGATCACGTGCTATTATATTATTCGATTTTTAATTGTTACTAACGACGAATCATTTTCAAAATAAACAACAAAACTAATCAAGATAAAAAAAATAAAAAATAAAATTCATTTCTCGGATTCGAACCCCAAACAATCTGTGCCTTAGGTTATTTAGGCGTCGCGTGAACGTCTGCGCCACGGCCACTTGCACTAATTTACGTGTTAAAAGCCTTATTAGGAATTCACGTACAATAGGTTTAAAAATAATAATTTTTTTGGCTTTATTAAAATGACTTTCTGTGTACTATGATTCTGAAATGTTCATTGTTAACCCAGTTATAATATTCGGCACTTAAATTTGGATGAAGTAGTATTAGGGAGATAATATTCACCGAAAACCGATTTTACATGTATTTTCTCTATGTCTCACTCGGTCGTGGAAACCCTGTATATTGCCAAGTTGATTAGTATCTGTTTTAAAATCCACACTATTTTCAGTAATATTTACATATATAAAACATTTCAAGAAATAACCTATTCCTATATTTTGGTTCTTTATCTAAAATTACAGTACTTTCGAAGGAAAAAGTATGATTTAATTCTAATGCATGATTAGCCAACGCACAAGAACGCTTACCAGTTCTAATTTCGCTTTTTATGTTGACTAATCCTATGCTTCAACCACTGTGAGGTTTGTCCCACATATCAGCCTAAACAATCGCTACAAGGAATTCAATTTGAATATCGATTTTGATATGAAAAGTTTAATCTAAACTCAAATTCACTAATTATATTATCAAAAGGAATAATTCTTTCAAGTTTCCTGTTAACAAAATTCAATGTTTTATTATGTATCTTGCTATTGTTTGTAACCAATAAATTTAGAATATTATCCATTTTATTTTGTACATGCTTAGGTATAATATTATCCTTTCTACATCTCAGTAAAAATATTCTTTGATTCAACATGTTAGCAAACTTAAGTTTGTCCTTTTCCCAATTCTTGAATAGCTTAGTTGTATGAATTCCATAATATTTTTACTATTAAGGAAGTTAAAAAGTCAGAGAGAACCTATCAACAATTTACTTTTAGAAAATCATGTTTTTGAACATAAATTTCAAACACCAGATTTAATTTTGACCATAATAGGAACAAATTTGGTCTCTAATTTCGACACTTGAAGAAGAGCGTTTTTTTGTAGTGACTTAGGACCTTTCTGATGTATAAAATGTAAAGTGCAAGATTTTTAAGTAGGAAAATAACGTTTTATTACCTTGAATGAAATACAAGAGTTCAGTCATACATAAAATTTTGGAGAGCTTTCATCTCCTTAACAATGAAAAATCCTCTCCTCTTACTTCTTCTGGAGGTTCTATTTTTCTTGCAATAGTTTTTTTTTTCATAAAAAATCTCATCCGGGGGCTGGGCCACTTCCATTTCCTTTCTGTGGTCTTTTCCCCATTGCACTAAAGGAGAACCTTCCGTTGTGTACGCCCGTTATTTTTCCTGGAAAATGAACATGATCTCCAGGTTTCCAATCTCTAAGCACAGTCGAATCATTTTTGTCCCTGACACTTCCTGCTTGTTTCTCGCCTTTTTTAGATTTTAGTCGTTTATTTGGATTTGTGTGGGCTTGCTATAATTTAGCTTTCACAGTCTCTTCCCTCTTTATTTTCTTTTTAGTTTCTTCTTCTCGTTTCTGATCTCTCTTACGTTTTCTCTCCATTTCTTCTTCATCAATTTTTATTTTCTCTTCTTCTTTCCTTTTATAATACTCTTTCCACGCTTGGTAGGGGGTTACAGATGAAACTTTCTCTTTTTTCTTTCTTTTTGAGCTTTTTTGGGCATTCAAATCGGAAGGCCATACTATAATGCATTTGAACGGTGATGAAATACTTAATTCAGGTTTCTCTGGGGTTTCATAATTTTTATTTTCAACATTTTTATTATTTTGATCTGCTTTCCCCTGGTTATGGTTTTCATTATTTATCATGTCCTCTTTATCAGCTATCTTCTCTCTATTCAACGCATCTTAACTTATATTATTCTTCTCCTCGTTCGGTATTTGTCTTACACTTTTATCCTCATTACCATCTCTTTTCTCTTCGTTTAGCACATTTGGTAACTTGAAACTGAAGTGTTGGACGTTGACTGATAACTCCACCTTTTTTTAGTGTAAAAGTATAGTTGGATTGCTTTTGAAAAGTATCTCTTAGTATCTTTCTGATAAGCGTGATCTAATTAAACATGGTTTCATGGGTTATTTCCATTGACATTCAAATTATACTATTATAGTTTTTTGTTCTACTTCTTAACGTCAATATACAACGGAATATACATTTACAGCTTGGTGACCCTAAATTTGCCATTTTTGGTATGTTATGTTCAAAGCCTTATTTTGCCTTAATTGAAAAAAAGAACTGAAAATAATCTTGTAGAGTCAGTGGTTTGTTTTTTGAACATTATTCCGACAGAGCCATTTTTTTAATAACCTGAATAATTTTAGACCAAAATTCAACAAGAATAGAATTAGTAGCAGTGGTACCAACTGCTTAATTTGAAGCAATATCAGAGATATCACCACCATACAAGAATTTGAAATATAAGAGGAAGTTTTCTTATTTTTATCAAAAGTTTGAGAAAGTGTCGAATTTATGGTCAGTGTTTGAATTATGAACACTAACCTTAATGATTTAGCTATTGTTAAATATAATGTAATTAAAATTAATAACGTATTCTCTAGAATCAAAGATAAAACTCCGGTAAATTTTCAAAGTGATTTAATCTACAAAATTCCTTGTAGAGATTTTGTTTAGGCTCAAACGTGGGACAACCCTCACAATGGTTGAAGCATAGGATTAGTCAATATAAAAGCGAAATTAGAACTGGTAAGCGTTCTTGTGCGTTGGCTAATCATGCATTAGAATTAAATCATACTTTCGCTTTCGAAAATACTGTAATTTTAGATAAAGAACCAAAATATAGGAATAGGTTATTTCTCGAAATGTTTTATATTAATATTACTGAAAATAGTGTGAATTTTAAAACAGATACTAATCAACTTAGCAATATATATATTGAAATCTTTTAAAACATAATAGGAATACAATTTAATATCTTGCTATTGATTAACCAATTTAAAACAAATGCTGACAACATTGACAAAATTTTGAATTACTTCAAACTAGATGTTGATCTAAATTTTTCTCTACTCTCAAAAGACGCAAAACAAAGAAACAAAGATAATATAAAATAACAAAAGGGTGGTTCAATTAGACTATTTATTGGAGGCTATCATCCTGAGCTTCATTGATAACAAATCATATTTTTTAAATTTAAAAATCCTTAATATAAGCAATGTTTTTATCATACGTAAATGCCTCTAATTATAACTTCAATAAACAAAACAAAAACAAAAGAATGAAATCGCAGAACTATGTACATAGAGTAACACTGTAAACACAATTCGAGTAGTTTAAAATATCACAAACTCCGTTTACATAAATATGCTAAACGGTAGACGTCCAGTAATTTGAGCACCCATCTATTTGTATTAGTAAAGCAAACATGATGAAGTTGCGCACCGCATAATAATACGTTTATCGAGTTAATACTTACGAAGTAGTAACATTCATAAAAATAAAAAAAAAACGAAAGTAAAATCCATTGTTACACAAAATGTAACAGGTTCGGTTGTAATAGAAAAGGTAAATACCATACATCTACATTATCGGTAGATACGTGCGTGCAGACCTACCAGCAGAACAAATAGGAAATACTAGTAATTAGTATTGAATGAATAAGCGGTCGTAGTAGTGGGGACACGCTATGCGAACACCTAACGGTGGGGATTTTACTTCTTCAGTGTATCAAACATTTTGTACGCGCACTCGGTTTATACCTGAAAAAGAGCTTTTCATTGCTGAAGAATCTGCAGCGTGGTTAGAGTAGTAGTTGCGGTTCGGTACCTCGTTCGTGATCTTGACACTGTAATTGTCAAGATCCTTTGCCCCCATATTAAAAACAAGTCGTTATAATATTTATAGCGAAGCTTTCGTATTACGAAGAGCTTTGTATCGATGTCAATAAACTAATTATCACGGTTATATATTAGTTGCGACAAATTAAAGGGGCTAATGTTTCTAAAAAGAGTAGCTAAATTGTTGTGATTCACGGATTTCAAAATAAATACTTTAATGTAAGTATTAATTTTTTTTATTTACTAATTATAATTATCATTTCCTTAATTGCTTGGTTCCTAAATTTGTAATCAAGACTTACAAATTTCTATTGAAACTATTGGAATTTATAATCCTAATTTAAGATTGGTGATTTGTAAAAAATTGAAGTTCAGTCTTTCAAACTTACCCTCATCCACTAAACTCATTTATAGATCTATCGAAATATTTTTACACCATATTAGTGCCATTTCAGCAATTTCATTTTTAGTAAATGCTGCAGAAGCTCTCCAAGTTATTACTTGTTTCCACAGAGTACTCTTTGTAGTTATCAGCACTCTTTCCTTTCATATTAAACTTGCAAACTATTAATATATTCTGTCACATTTTAATCTGACTTGTATCTGCATAGAATTGATTGAAGATTACCTACATACCCTTTCGTTGCACCAAAAAACGAAATTAGGCGATTTGATAATCGTACATGAACAGTCCTGATTTTATCTACTACACAATTATACTTCCTTTTCTTTTAAAGAACAAAGATCTTGAAGGGTGTTTAACAATTAATTGCGAATTTTTAAAAACTGTGCTCGTCTTAAACTCTTCGAATATAGCCTACTACACTACATCACTTAGTTAAAGGTGTGTGTACATAACAAAGCTATGAAACACTTAGCACACATAATGTGTACCCCATAATGGCCTCGAGAAACATCTGAAAATTATTTAATAAATAATTTAAATTAATATTTTGTACAAAATTTGAAAATAAAAATCGATTTTTTTTTAAATTCCTCATATTTTACACTAAACAATTTTTTTGTATTTTGTTAAATAAGAGGAGGGTGGAGGAGGAAACTTTGTTCTAAACCTAAACGAACGTTTATAACTCCGGTTCTATTGAACCGAATTTTGCAAACTTAGTCTCGTTGAAAACAGCATTACTCCTCCAATCTAATTCCTAAAACTTCGAATCGATCTAATAAATTATGTGCATACTAGAGGGCGCTGTTTAAATTTTATCGGAAATTTTTGTTTTTTATTGAAAAGATTAAATAGAAACATATATTTTTGATGTGAATAATAAGAATTTCTTCTAAAAATTTAAATTATTCTGCTTCAACTGTTTAATATCATTTTGTCCAACGCCGCTTTCTTAGCGGCCATTCTTAGTTAACCACCCGGTACACACAACAAGACCTACAGTGGTAGTCGTAAGAAGCAAAATTATTTATGAAGCCACAATAAAAACGAAAGAATCTCTAAACTGCCTCAAAATTCTCAGCTTTAAAAGACGTAATTTGGGTAAAATTGAATTAGTCTTAGATTTATTCGTCGCTTTCAAATTTAAGTTCCCAAGTGCTTCTAAATTTTACCAGATTCTTTTACATCATGTAGATTTTGAGTTATCCAAAGATGTTGCGATGCCTGCTTTGAATTAATAAAATTACTTCTATTTTCCTAGAAACTACCTGATCACTCCTATCGCTCTTATAAAGCAATCAGAAATTTAATTCTACGGCAGAACGACTCAAAAAGGCAGGAAGATTTCTTAGATAATCACTTGAATCGTATAAGATGTGCTGTTGATTTTCTGCATTCTATCCTGATTATCCTTCTCCATGCGTTGAAGTTTCTGATCAGTCTCCTCATCTCATTCTAGTTGCTTTATTGATTTATTTATCCAATTAAACATCCCGATTGTTGAATTTCTGTCTAATCTATTATAATTCATTTCTAGTAATCTTCTGATTTTTTCGCTTTTTATTTTGTCTCTGTTGACCTCCCGGCAGGTAAATGAAAGAGAAAAAAATGGCCTATTAAAATTGATATTACTTTGCAGTTGTACATGCTCTACCATTAATTTCCTGATCTTGTTGTTACCTTCTTTAAAGATTAACAATTTTTTAAAATCTTTTTATCTATTTCATGAATTACGATCAGAGAAAGCGATGGGTTGATAATGTTCTAATCTAGATTTAGAGTTAAGTAAAGGTGATATTTCGCTGCGACCTATTGATCTATTGTGTCCTCTAGCATGAGCTGCAAGCAGCTGAGGTATGTCCACTCTCAAAGTTCTCCATCCAGTCTAAGAGCTTTAATAAACTGCATTAGTTGTGATGGTTTTAGAGAAGGTAAAGATTCTTCGTCTATGACGTCTTTACCGAGAAAGTTGACTCGGGTTTCCATGATGGATTTTCATCCTCAACCCCACATAACCTGCAGTCGCTATTCTGCTTTTGACCTATCCTTGTCATGTGTTCATCAAGGTGACAATGCCTTGTAAGAAAACCTCTGAGGATGCATAGTCTATTCCTGCTTAGTTTTAGCCAAATTTTTGCTCTGTGCTTGTTGTAGCTTCCAAGGAAGATCTTGGACTGTCTCAGACTAGGGAGATTCTCCTAGAAAGACGCTCTGGGCCTCTCTACTCTGTTTTTAAGTCCTTTTTGTAGGTGCTCATCCCTATACCACATAAATGGAGTTGTGGCGACCTTTCTTGCTAATAAATTAGCTTCTTCGTTGCCTCTGAATCCAATATGTCCTGGTACCCAGCATAATGCAACTCTGTTTTCCTTGCCTAGGTTGTTTAATCTGTTAAGATATAATTTCGAGCTGATCTTCCAATGGCATTGATCTCCGATGTTCTAATCTAATTGGTTACTTTCGTTGCACTATCTCTAGAGCTCCCTGTAGATGAAACAAAACAAAACTTACATTCTTAATTACTAGCAGTAAACTTTAACTTCCCATATCTGTTTTACATATCTATGACTAATCATTCTTTCTAAGTGACCCTACTAGCTTGTTTGGTCTTTTATAATATCGCACATTATTCACAGCATCGCGTTGATTGCTAAGGCTGGCTATTTCGATTAAAAAGAAAACTAAATTTCGTTACATTAGATTATTTACATAAATAGAAGTTTCAAAAGAATGAACTGAAAGAACAAAAAACTTCTATTTACACAGCTAGTTAACAGTTTAATATTTACATATTTAATAATTTAACAACAGCCTCGTGTATAAGAATGTATTTGAGTTAATGTACCGCCGAGCTTTGTTTGCCTTGAAGATGCGTACTGAATGACTGAATTATTACATCTAATGTTAATAACATATAAAACTTCCAGGGAACAGTGTTTCCCCTATTAGCACCATTCACATTAACAAATGTAAATGACCCTATAATAAATTTATTATTTGTAGGCTCAAATTTCTTAACATTAACATGAGATAGACTTTTTAAATAATAGAGACACCCATTTTGTCTTCGCAGCAATGTCGTCATCTTCGCTACTTCGTAATAGTTGAAATAAAATAGTATTAATAATGCCTATAGATAAAATTTTAATAACTGTATAAGCTCCCACCCTCCCTTACCTTATTTTGTATGCTTTCTTCTTCCATCTCTGTTTTTTTTTCTACTCATTATTTTACTCGCTCTTTCCTCTCAATATTTTTCCTCTTTTTATTTATCACTCGTCTTCGTTTAAAGCCTTCTTCAATTACGGTTGAAGTAGAACCTGTTTTCGAAAATCTTCTTCATATTATGAACTTAATCCTTCCCCCAAAACGCCCAACATACACCAAATTTCTACACTGGCAACAACTAGAGAAGCAAACATTGAGAGATAAAGTTCTTAGAAAGAAAGTCCTGTGAGAGGAGCTGTTTGAATTCAAACAAGATCTCTCTGCAAACACACTAAGCTATTCGAAACTCTCTCAAGTATTACTTTATCTTTCTCGACCATAGTTACTTTAACTTCCATGCAACACTATCATGATAAACCTTCACCTCAGCTGCCTGAACCAACAGGGATCCATATAAAGTAGTCAACAAGATTTAGGCTTTTGCTTTTGTAACACTTATGCCAATAAACATTCAACGAAATTGATTTACGTGCCAGTAAATATTATGGAGTCACCAATATATTAAACACTACATCTATCACTCTTTGTCGAGCCAGTAATTTCATTGTTCTGATATATTAATCTCGTAAAACAACTACTGCAATTAATATAAGTAGAGGATGTCCATAAAAAGTAAATAATACACATCTCCTTACATCAATAATTTTTCAGATATTCTAGTGCATTACACCGGATACCATTTTACATACATTCCAATTAAATTTGTAAATAATTATAGATCGTAATACTTTATTGTTTTAAACATTGCAGTTACAAGAAAAATTTAAACTTAACTTAGATAAATGCGCGCAAATAAAATGAAAGAATCTCTCACGCCATAATTCGATAATATACCAAAACTAATTTCAGCACTAGAATCTATCTACTTACTTGTTAGTGCAATAATAGTCGACCGATAAACAATTTGTTCCTTGAAATGACTAGCTCGGTATTCCCAGAGCCCAACCCCATCTTCCGGTTTTAATGAACCATGATCGAAACGATAATGACTCAGGATAATGTATTTATGTACATTGCAAGTGGGTAATAGATAGATATTTTGTTATAGTCATTGATTATTAAGCTTAGTCTTACTTTGAAAAATTTTTTACACTAACGGGTAATTCATGTGAAAAATTAAAAGTATTAATTTTATTATTTTATAAACAGGATTGATATAGGCTACAAGAATCCTTTTGTATTGTAATAGGTTAGAATTGGAAGTTGCAATACTATTGTCCATACCAAGAATAAATTCTTTTGCGATAAGCTTCTTAAAATTTCTAATTATTGGCTTCTTAACTAGCGCAGAAATTGGATTGGATCGTATACTGAAATCAGAATAAAAATCAACAGCAATTTCAAAAAACAACTTCCCAGGATAAAAAGGCTATCTAAAGCGTATGATGTAATAGCGTTGCTACAGGAGAAGAATCAAAGAACATACCAATGCAAATTCCGAAAAGTGTTGCCGAAGATATTTTGGAGCAAACAGCATCAAGTCTGCAGAGAACAAAGATACGAAATAGAGAAGATTACTATCACAAGAAAGAAATTAAAAACGTTTATCAAGAAGTACAGAAGACTATGGAACACATTTTTCTGCAAAATAAAGGTACATAATTGGAGATACCATTGAAGTGGAGATATATGGAGAAACCCCACCCTCCCCTCCCAAAATGCCCCGTCAAAACAAGAACTTGCAGAAACAATATCAAACCAGAAGCTAAGAGGAAAATGGAATCGCAGTGGAGTTAATAAAACATGGCTTAGAAAAGTTAACAAACAAAACACACAAAGTTACAAACAAGGTATGGAATTAGGAATAAATGTTAACAACGTGGAAAGATGCAATGAGTGTACTGGTACACAAGAGAGATGACAAGATGAAGATGAAGAATAGCGTTTTGTCAACACCAGTACAAAATAAATAACAATAACAAAGTTAGTGTCAGAGGTTGCCAGCCACAACCGTTGAAAATAGCATCTGGGATAAGACAAGATACTTCATCATACACAGCATTTTCAAAAAAATGGTAGCAGCAGCAAAAGAAGTAGATCTAACGCAATGGTAGATATGCCATTGCGTTGAAATCTTCCTGGTGTGCATAGATAAGATTACAGATGTTTCATACTGTCAACTTCTTCAAAACGTACAAGATTCTGAAGAAGAACAATGCCCAGAAGACTTCAACGCAGTCAACCACCTTCTAAGACCTTCGCTTAGTTTCATTAATTTCGAATCTTTGATATTGTCAATAACTGTCAAACAAAATATGTAAAGTGAGGAAGGGAGGAACCCATTTTCTCTGTAAGAACCAGTGCTAATAAAAATGTGCTTGCTAGGATTGGGAAGCAATCATATGCCGCGGAGAGATTCCAAAAATACAATTGGAAGGAAGATAAAAAAAAGGATATCGAAGGAGTGGAAGCATTTATCTATATCTAGGAGCAAACATGGTAATGAAGCTGCAGCAAAAATATTGAAGAGGACCTGATGTGCTGGGGGAAGATAAGTAGAAAAGACGAAACAGCGAGTTCTTAGGCCTTAATTGTTCAAAGTGACTAGGGATGATTCAGATTATAATCAATGCCAACGACAATCAAGCTATGCTAGTCATCAATGACATTTTTAAAATAAACAAAATAATGATGTAAACAATGTCAGTTTTCGAACGCAGATTTGCTTTTTCAAGAAGTATTTATCAGCGCATACGCAAAATAATAACTGTCAACACACACGTGTGCGTCACCAGGTTATTGTTGAAGTTTGTCATAAATAACTTTATGTTACGATCCCTTAATCGAATTTACGACCAGTTACCTCTTTTGTGCACTTAATATGTGCTTAGAGGTTTATACGCCTATAAATCAAATATTAATTAAAATATGTAATTTTTGTTTACTATGGCAAACTCCTTCGTTTAGTATTAGCTGAAGAAATAATGCGAGAATTGGTTTTGTTTAATTTCATCTTCTTTGCAATAAGGAAACCTTGCAGGCATGATTAGAGATAATTACATATGTCAGATTTTTTGATTTTGTATTTCGTATTCATCTCTGAAAGTTTCATATCTTATAGATAGTATATTTTCACTTGTTCCTTATTAGCTATAAAAGAAACATTTAATGCAATTTATTTTTTTTAATTATGTTGATGGTTGTAGACTTTTCACAATTACAATTACATTACAATTAGTTGTCTTTTCTTGTTTCTTCCATGTCAAGGATAGGATTATTGATTTGAAGTTGATCAAATAAATAGTTTAGATTGGAACGTTGTGATTGGATTTACCCCCCTTCCTCCGCTCCCTATCTTGTCACCACACCACTAACTATAGTTCAACACAACAAATGATGGCTTGAACACCGACCACATTTCCATATAAACGTTTTGGCTAATTGTTACAAGTCTGGGGTGTCGGAGTCTACTGGAGGGAACTGTTGATAGCGTTCTTGAATTATTCACAAAATGAGAACTTTAAATCAAAAACACGAAGGCTGACAACGTCTTCATCGATAGATTTTGATCTGATGTGGGACAACACCGGACCTTATATATGGTTTTGTTATTAGATCCCCAAACTCTGGCATCATTTTGATCCAAAAATTACAAAATTTCAACATGATAATATCACCATAATTTCCTTCTTCTGACCTGGCAGTATGCTCTCCTTTTCTCTCAAAATATTGATATATTTCACCATTTTTTTTGGTCCATCTTATGGTGTAGTGCTATGCCCTTGGTCGGACGCAAATAAGACTCAGATTAAAGGGTTAAATCAGGTTGGTAACAAGAGCACTTTGATATTTGAATTATATACGAGTCTGATAGTACCACTTCTAAGGAACTTCATTTATGAGCTCTTCAGAAAAGCTCATAAATCTAATTTCTGACACTAATTCCAGTTTATTCTAGACTTCTTCCATCTTGTCCAATGATTGAGAAAACCATTTTTAAAATCCAATTTTTGACAATTGTTACAACTTTTTCGAGGTTTGCTCTATATTGTTCCAAGATGTTAGTTTGCTACAATGCAAAACGAATTTTTTTGGCGCCTTTTATTTTCAAAATTAAACTATTGACAGTTTTTCTGTATTTTTTTCAAGGTTTTGGCTCTCTATCATGAAATAACTGAGAAAAATGAAATTGTGTGTCCTTTTGGGGGTCGTTCCAAAATGGTTTAATATATTCCTGTATTGTTTTAAAGTTTTGGCTGTCTACTACAAAATAACAGAAAAATTTAATTTTGTTGTTTTTCAATATGTTATGATCTAAGTCTTCTACCAAGACGATGATGGGAGTAAGTTTCTGTTGAAAACTTTAAACGGGAATATCTTGAAAAATAAAAGAATCAGAAAGCTGTGCTTTTATAAAAGTATTCATTGTTTCAATGCGCTTTGATCAAGTCGTCTACTAATGCGAATAAAGTAACTAAAATGCAAAAATGTGCTTCATATTAATACGATTCAATGGAGCACTATATCAAGACAATTAGAGCATGTATTCCTCAATGACTTTAAATGTAAATATCTGAGTTTTCTAGAAAGGCTGCTGAAGCAATTTAAATGGAATTTAAGAGCCAAAGAGCTATGTTTTTTTCAAAAACGTTCATCATTTAAAGCATATTGAAGCAACTTTTCTGGAAAACTTTAAACGCAAATACTTTGAATGCTAAACAAGTTAGACATCAAAACATTTTATAAAAATATTTTTGTTTTAAAAAATCTTTATTATACCAGTGATAAAACGTTTTCATTTTTACAAACTTTGAAAAACTGAAAATTGCGTAAAAGCTTTAGAATTTTTTTTTGAGCACCTGATATTGTTTTCTAAAATTTATAATACTGTATCCCATGCGACGCACTTTCCTAATTAGTACTTTCTTATAATTATAAAGTAAATGCATGAATGAAATGATTCAAAAAGTGCTACTTTTGTAAATAAGATAAAAATTCTTCTATTTGCAATAACCACGACCGATATCGAGACTTGAGCTTCTTATTTTCTTGTCTCTAAGCTTTCGCTTCTCATAAACTGTGACTGGTGATTAGAACTGAGCCATACTCACAGTTTCGGTATCGGTTATCGATACCAGTTGAGGTGTAGAATGAAATAATTAACCCTTTGACTCTTTGGTTTTTGTCACATGTCATTTTGTGTTAAAAAAAAACTTAATTCATGTGACAATGAGTAATCATTTCCATAACTTTCTATTTGATGATTATTGTTTCAACATTGAATTTTGAAATTTTGAATTTTTCAAAGTTTAACGGCCAACAATTTCAACTCCGTTGAATTTGGAAGTACCATTTCTTAGGGAAGGACTGGAAAGAGCACTAAATCATGATAATAAACTAAGACAACTCTAACTGATGATCTTTACAAACATTAACAGTAGTTAGATCGAGTTACCTGATGGCCGAAAATATGGCTTAGTGGCGCCAGTCAATCCTTAAGAATAATCTGGTGAAGATGTAAAAAATTATGCATACAATTCCAAATTCAATTTTTTCTTCTTTTTCCACCACACATGTATAGCCCTGTTTCATTCAGTTTCTGCACCACAACGCTTATAGCAAATATAATTTTTCCTGTTATAAACGAGTCATATTCTACCGCATTCTCTGAAGCTACAAACGATCTAATAAATATAGTAATAGGTATACTCTTTTTAAATTGCGGATTACTTCGTATTTATAGTTAAACAAAACATAATTTTAAATATAGACGATAGGTAAGTATATGTTTAATTAAATTGCAAATAGTTTTGACATTACGAAGCAGATCGTGCCTTCTCACCGAATAAGAGAAATAAACAACCACTAATGAATCATTTAATAGGTATGAGTATGTCCGAGAGAGTTCACTTCAGGGCCGATGTAAAGCAGAGAGAAGATATATTAAGCCGTTAAATCTGATTTTTGCAACCCTGAATTATATATAGCGTGCAAATCGTAAACTCTAACGTATTTTATTGTCGCAGTCCTGTGGATATGTAGTACACTTCGTGTACTGCAACAGTCAATAAAACACTTAGAAATGCTCAATGTATAGTGGGAACCCAATGCAGCGAGGAGACACTAATTTATGTAGGATGGGAGGATGAGATGCTTGAAATTAACTTGAAAGAGGAGATTCTTGTCGAGATAAAGGAATGCGCAGATAATAATGGAAGTTTACTCTAAAAAGTTGAAACCTGCCGATTAATGTTAACATTCATGTTATTGGATGAAGGATATATCTATGACAGTTTTGTTTAATTTGGATTGTTCCAATGCATCTTTCAATACAATAAATTATGAAAGTTTCACAGCATTTGGTTGCAAACTTAAGCGATTGATCATCACTTTCGACTTGTACATTTCGGTTCAGACGATTAAAAAGTGGTGATTTTGATACAAACGACAAAGAGCGTGAGAGAAGGTTAGGAACGTTTGAAGACGCTGAATTGGACGAAGACCCGCCTCAAACTAAAAAGGAGGTTGTTGAATTTTTGGGAGTGATTTGACAAGCCATTTCATTGCGTCTAAAGAACATGGGTATGATCCAGAAAATAGGAAATTGGGTTTCATATGAACTGAAATCAAGAGACATCAAAAGCGATTTTACATGTCTGAAATGCTGCTTCAATGGTACAATCGGCTTCGTATCGTTACTGGGGACGAAAAATTGATCCATTATGACAACCCTAAACGCAGGGAATCACATGTGAGGTCCGGCCAACCCAGCACATCGACTCCAAAGACGAATATTCATGATTAGAAGGTTGGGATTTGGTTGGATCAGAAGGGTGTGGTGCATTATGAGCTGTTGAAACCGGGTGAAATCATTAACGGGAAACACTGCCCCCAACGACTTATCAACTTGAAGTGATCATTGAGCTAAAAACGGCAGGAACATTGATTTAGGATATTTAAAATTAGACATACTAGAAATATGGAGAGAACACTATGAAGATAAATTTAACGGAATAAATATTAAAGAAGGGATAAATACAGAAGGACTAGACCAACAACAAGAAATAACAGAAGAAGAAGTGGATGAAGCTATACAAAAAATCAAGGTAGGGAAAGCAGGTGGAGAGGATGGTAAAAAATGATCAAATGGAATATATGGGAGATGTGTAAAGCAATATGGAATAAAAAGGAAATACCAAGGGAATGGGAAAACAATCTAATGATACCGATCTACAAGAAAGGAGAACGGACTCAATGCGAAACCTATAGACACGAATACTAGAAAAGCGACTAAGAAAATATGTAGAACACAACCTAGAAGAAGAGCAGGCAGCATTCAGACCAGAGAGACAAACGAACACCAATATATATATAATAAAGAACATAATAGAAAGAAATCTTGAAGAAGCAAACAAATTGTTTCTAGTTTTTATCGATCTGAAAGCAGCATTTGATACGATAGACAGAAGAAAGATATGGGAAGCTCCAAAACAAATCGACAAGAATATACTACTCATTAAAGAAGACAATCCTCGGACACAGGGATATTGATATGGAGACAAAAATGCAAATTTACAATACAATAATATAATAACATATGCATGTGAAAACTGGACATTGAGGAAGAAAAATGAGTCCAGAATAAATCCAATGGAGATGAAACATCTAAGAAGAATAGCGGGGAAAACAAAATGGGATAGGATCAAGAACGAGGACATCAGGAGGGAAAATTAGAAAAAGACAACTGAACTGGTACGGAAATATAGTAAGGATGAAGACAAATAGAATCACGAGAAAAATAATGGAGACCGGTTACTCAAAAAACAGAAGAAGAGGAAAACCTAGGAGACGATGGGTTGATCAGATAAGAGAACTGGGGGAAAGAAGGGGAAAAAAATTAGAAGAAATGAAAACAATATCGAGAGACAGAAAAGAGTGGAAAAAGTGGGTAGAAGAACCGGAACCAACATCCGACACCTGAAAAGAGATAAGGATGTTGTCTGGGCCTGTTGCAGATGTATTATTTAGAGCCCTTTGTCTCATCCAAACATTCTACATTATTCTAATAGTTACGTCAATAATAAGATATATAAATGTGTCATTTTACATTCAGGTAAAGCTCAAGTTGCAGCAGCACTTTATTAAAACCGATCTAGATAAATGGCAAATCGCTTTTTTTAATACATATCCAATACGTTTCTGAATAAAGACGGGTAAAATGAACCGTGCTATTTAAAAATAAATATTATTGTAACTGCTTATACGATTCGCGGCACATACACGCAAACAAACGTGTACGCACAGGAAAACAAATCGACGTCTGTGAGCGCAAATACAACTAAAGAGCATATTCGCTCTTTACGGGCTGTAACGCATTGATTGGGTCATTACGTTTTAAAGCATTTTCGCTTCGAATGTGATTTACAGATTGAGTTTGTCGTACGGTGGCGTCATTAAATCACCACGATATTTATTGAATTGAGACACAGCTGCAGAAACGAGTAGAGTACCACCGGTGGAATAACCACGAACAAGACAATTGCATTTCTGTAAATGCATACATATGCAACACCGAAGTTTAGTGAAGTATCAGCGTAGCACTTTCGATATGAGACTTTCGATGTAACAAAAATAATAATATCCCGAGAGCAGATTCAGAAAAATTCGCCAAGGATTTGACAACATAGCTAAGTTTCCACGTTGCATTAGGGCTATACACAAATTAAGTCGATAGCCGCAATGGTTAGGCGGCTGACTATCGATTTGGTGGGACGAAGAAGCCGAGTTTCAATGCTTTCGCGCGACGGTGACATTTTTTTCAGAGAGATGAAATCCGGATCGACTTACCATTCGCTGTTAGGAGCAAAGTGATTAACAGCGCAGCATTATAAAAGACGAACACAATTTACACACACACCACTACACCGCAAGAGTTGTAGTGATAATCAGACAAGTAATACAGCTTATGGAGTCACTGGAACTAAGCACCCACCACACATAAAAGAAAACACCAAGACCACAACGTTTGATTATTCGGGACACGTGTTTCGAGATCGCATAGCCTCTTATCATCAACCGGTTGATGATGCAAAGTTGTGGGAGCCCAGAGTCCTTGAAATCGCACACATGTTTTCAGGGTTACTGAATCCGAATGTCAAAAAAAACAGATCGGTCAAATTTAAATTTAACACAGTAACTTTTGACTCAAGCTAACCAACCCCTTCAAGCTCAAAAATAAAAGAAAGGTGGAACCGTCGGCTTTAGCGTTCCTCGATGTGCACCACAAGAAGATTGCACAATTGCATTTTGTACATCATACACATAGTCTTCAGAAGAGCTTTTAGCAAAAATTTTGTTAATAAAAATTTCATGATATTTGACAGTAGAGAGAACAAACGAACTTCGTGAGATAATGAATATGGCAATTAAAAGTAAGAAGATACCAACAGACTGGAAAACCTGGATCATTTTACCAATATAAAGAGAAAAGGAGAATGTAGAAATTACAGAGGTATAACCTTATCCAGTATCCCCAGAAAACTATTAGCAAGGGTGATTGAGGGCAGATTAAGGAACAAGCTGGAAAACACGGTAGAAAATTACAAAGTGTTGTTTTAGAAAGGAGAGAAGCACACAGAATCAAATTCACTATAAACTCTCACTATAAACAGGAAGGAATAGAAGCTATTGAAAAAATTGGACACTGGAAGATGGAAGAGGTGAAAATATCGGAACTGATGTTCGCTGATGATATGGGTAATTTTGGCGTAATCGAAAGAAGCCCTTCAATATAATATAGAGAAACTGAACGATGCACTACACAAAATAAACATGAAAATTAATATAAAGAAAACTAAAAGAATGATCATAGCAAAAGAAAAAAAGAAAACATGAGATACATCGGAATGGAGAAAATATAGAACAAGTAGAGGGATACAAATATTTGGGAACGCTCTCATCGAAGAGAATGGGAAACTGGACAAAGAAATGAATGAAAAAAGTAGGAAAAATGTTTAATTCGCTGAAGATATCATTCCTGGGAAAACGGGAAATAGGAAAGGAAATAAAAACCGAAGTGATCAAGAGAATTGTAAGAAATGCCTTAGATATGAGATTTCTGAGAAAGATACAGTGCAAAAATAGGAGAGATGGAGAGAGGGCATGTGCACCGAATGGAAGAAATCAAAAGCTCAAGAAATCCGAGGAAGGCCGAGGAAAACATGAGAGGAGGGAGTAAGAGAGGAAGCAGAGAAAAGGAGCACCGTGTGGAAGGACATAAGAAAACTTGCAAAAGATAGAGAGAAATCTGCAGAAATAAACAATAATGCAACTCCTTGGGCTAGACCTAAAGGTAGAAGGCAAACGATTAAGAAGAAGAAGAAAAATTTCATGATTAGAATGAGTGGCTAGAATAAAAATTTTGCTACTAGAGTAGGTGACTAGAATGGAAATTGAATGAAACTCTGAGGTGATGAGGTTTTCAGACGTCGGAGTCGGATTCAGCGACCCCAAAAAGAAATAATAAACATCGTCTGATCTCAAGACATTTTTGTGTGTGGCCGTGTTAATTGTGTGTTTGGAGGTATGCCTTCCAAGTTATTTGTCCGAATTGAACCAAATTAGGGCGGTGGATCCACAACCCAAAATAAAATCAAATAAAATGATATATGACGTCATTAGAATAGAACTGCACCAAATCTATATTAAAGGTTATCACGACTTAAGTCAATAATTAAGAAGCATTTCCAGAAATGAACCTTATTATGTTGATAAAGAGAAATGAAATGAAAGCGTCCTCTTCCTTCTTCCTCTCTCATTATACAGCGTTAGTAAAAAGTCCCGGAACGGTCGAATAACTTTGTTATTTGAAAATTATGATTTCTGAAATTTGGTATGGAGGTATAGTTAATATAAATGCATTTTATGCAATACAGTTTATATTTTTTTCACTTCCGATTTAATAGGCAATACGTCCAACATTTTTTTTTAACGGAACGCCCAGATTTTTTAACACTTTTGAATGCAAAATAAAAAACTACGTTCAGGAAGTATTAAGATGTTTTTTTTATTCACAAGAAAACAGTTAAAAAATTAAAAAAGTGTCCTAATACAGAAAAATCAAGATACCTGTCTATTCATTATTGCGATTACAGTAATTGTTCAAAATGCTCTCCATTTACAATTTGACAAAAATGTAAACGGTCAGTAAAATTTCTTATTGAATTTTGTATTTGTTCTGGAGTGATGCGATTGGCTTCTTGAACTATTCTCTCTTCCAATTGTTCAAGATTATGGGGACGATTTTTATACACTTGACATTTCAAGTGACCCCAAAAGAAAAATCTAATGGCGAGAGATCTGGCGAACGTGCTGGCCATTCGATTGCTCCTCTACGTCCGATCCAACGTTCCGGAAAAATTTCATTCAAATAATCGGGGACATTATGGGCAGAATGAAGTGGGAGAGGGGAGCTCCAACTTGTTGAAACCAAAAATGTTCATTAGGGTGATCACCTATGTTTGCATTTGGAAAGAGGGCCGCAAGTGCTGGAACAACCTCATTTCGCAATAAATTTAAGTAGACGTTGCCAGTTAAATTTCTTCTTATAAAAAATGGTCCTATGATGTTGTTTTCAACAAGACCAGCCCAGATATTCACCTTTCGCGGACGCTGTGTATGGACTTCTTCAATCCAATGCGGATTTTCATTTGACCAGTAGCGACAATTATGTCTGTTCACAGTGCCGTTGAGACAAAACGTTGCCTCATCTGAAAAAATGATGTGATCTAAAACATTAGGCTGCTGCTCGATCAATTCCGTCATTGTTTCGCAAAAATGTAGTCTACGATCTTGATCATCTTCAGTTAACTCATGGACGGGATACATTTTATAGGCTTTCATTCTTGCTGATTTAAGAATCTTATGAGCAGATTTTTGAGAGATCTCATGAATTTGACCTAATTCAAACTAGTTTCTTCATCTGTTGCTGTTAATGAACGTCCCCTTCTAGGTAAATCCTTCACCTGACGAAAGACTTCAAACTTTTGAATTGTTCGGCATACCGTACTTTTACTAATGTGACGATCCGGATAAACAGTATTAAACAAAATACGAACCTCTTCAAAAGAACGTTGACGATCACCGTACCCACGCATCATTAATATCTCAATTCGTTCTGATTCAGTAAGTTTTACTGCTATTTTCAAATGTGTCAATGTCTAAAATAAGTAAATTTATAGCGATGCAAAAGTTAAACGCTTTTAAAATTGTCAAATGTGACGGCAAAAAGAATGCAAACACTAAACAACAACTTTTTTCAAAGGTGCCTTGTTTTTTCTGTATTAGGACACTTTTTTATATTTTTTAACTGTTTTCTTGTGAATAAAAATAAACATCTTAATACTTCCTGAACGTGGTTTTTTATTTTGCATTCAAAAGTGTTAAAAAAATCTGGGCGTTCCGTTAAAAAAAAAAAAGTTGGACGTATTGCCGATTAAAACCGGAAGTGAAAAAAATATAAACTGTATTGCATAAAATGCATTTAACTATACCCTCATACCAAATTTCAGAAATCATAATTTTCAAATAACAAGATTATTCGACCGTTCCGGGACTTTTTACTAACGCTGTATTTAATTTATACTTTGATGTTTCAGTTAATTTATACTTTTGCTTGAATGCTGGATAATCAGTTGAATGCTGAACGATCAAAAATGTGGAATTATATAGAATTATATATATTTTGTACTTAATACTCGAAGAATAAATGTTGATTCGATTGAACTCGTAAACATAGTGTAAACGTTTGACCAAATTCAATTAATTTTTGTTTCAGATGCTATGTTTTAACAAGCTCTGCCTAACATTGTGCATAATATTATCATTTCTGCGCAAAACAGAGTGTAGAAGAATGAAGAAGAGCAAGATCGTTCATCAACCACCTGCACTCGTAGACTACCCAAACACAAAACTCCCTAGCGAATCCCAAATCACAGTTTACTTGCAAGAACGTGAAAACAAAACGTAAGTAATTTTATTTTATTCCGAAGCAATAAACTTCATTGTATGTAAGTATAATTTATAATTCTACTGTTTGTATTTTTATGTCAGCACACTTTCTGTTACCTACCAATTGGTCGCACATCTCTCGATATTTTCGTAGGTCCCCTTTGTATTTTCGAAAATATCCACATTAAATATACGAATCATTTGCAACAGGAACAATTAAAGAACATTAAAAGGAAGCCGATCTGTAGGCCCCGCAGGCCATGTCGGACATATATTTTTTTCTGGCACATTTAAATAGTTTTATAATGACGTTTTTGGCAGCCCATGTCGATATCTCGTCTTTAATGGGTTATTCCAGACAGACGGAATGGCGGTAATAATTCAAGACGGTGACATTTTTATTAGAATGAAGGTATTTTTCACGTTGATAATTGCACTAAGCTTAATTTGTTATATTTAACGACTGTTTAGGGGACACGATTTTGCTATTTTTATACCAATTACTTCTCTTTAAAGCTAGTGCGTCTAGTGTTGTGTAGTGTGAGTATAAATAAATTCAATGTGGCGAATAACGGCCTCGTATATTAACGAAGTTTTTTTATAATTTAATTCCGGTATCTTACAACTTATAAAATAAAATTTATTAAGAAAGATGTTGAAGATGTGATAATTTTTTCTATTAAATTAGAAATTCTTTCTTAAAATATCTACCAAGCATAGCAAATGTTTAAAATAAATCATGGTTACATTCACTACAAAATTATGTGGTTATAACAATATATAAATCCAAAACTGAAGCTGAGCTTAAATGAAGAGATCGTCTGGATAAAAAGATCATATACGAAATGCTTGCGCTTTTCTAACTGTTATTGCCGTCTAAACGACAAATCTGCAATCATCGCGTCCTCTCGCTGTATATAAATTATTTGCGGAGAATTATGTCTACACTAATATCGTTGCGGCTCATAATAACAGTCTAAATGGATCTATTAACTAATGAAATAAACATCATCGCGAATGAATATGACCTGTTTACGAACGACCAACTGTCAAACAAAGTGATTTGTGCGATGAACACTTGCGACCGTAGTTTGTCTGAATGAAGAGGAATAATTTTCGCTTATCCGTGGATAAGAGTCGTTTTGACAAATTTAGCAATCATCACCACGCGCGACTGAAAATCATGTCATAAAGGAGAATTTGCAATTTTCAAGTTATGTCGGATATGTCTATAAATAAAAACAAGGTGATGATGACATTTCCGAATATGTAGTCTTTAGATGAGGAATTTGAACAAAACCAAATGTAGAAAAATATTTTAGCAGAGCAATGACTAATCCATGCTACAACAGATATTGGGCGTTTCTAAAGAATAAGAGACCAAATCAATTATGTGTAAAGAGTATACTTCAATAAAAATTATAATTGATTGGCATCAGTTGTCAGGTGTTCTGGCATTGTTAATTTTACTAAGATCTTATTGGTTGTTCTCTTGAAATTATTTTATTCAAATTATGGCCAAAAGAAATCATAAATGTTTATAAAATGCAAGGAAATGTTGTCAGAATTCAACCCTTTCTTGATTTTTGCCCATAACTTCTTTAAGATTATTGCTGCACATCGTTGGAAAGATCGAAGCAAAATGGCACTAAATTTATTGCACAAATTTGCGATAAGTTGAAAATTTGTAGTCAGGGTTGGCTGTCGCTGTTTATGATGTCGCTGAGTTATGATATACGAAATAACGTTTTGGAAGTTTTACTCACTTTTCTCTTGCCTTCAATGCATGCGATGGAATTGTTACAGAAATGAAGAAGTCCTCATCTTCATCCGAAGGGACTTTTCTCATTTTCACTGGTTTAGTTTTAGTTTTAGTACCTGACTTCTTTAGTGTTGTTGCTAAGCGTTTCTCTGTCATCTTTAAAGATGTTTGCTTTTTCGCTTTTCGCCCAATGTATCGAGATTCTCTGACGAGGTTAAAAACTTATACAGGTTCAATTGAGGATGCCAAGACCTCAATGGACATTTAAAACAATTCTACTACGGTCTTCTAAATCCTCGTCCTTGACTTCAGCATCCGCAACAGCTTGATTGGCTGACTAAACACCGCATGCACGGCTTTATTGTTGCACAAACTGTGGGCCAACCTTGACTACACCAGTGGCCACAATGGCCACTTATTCTGACGATAAGTGTCATTGATCGCATGATCGGAAATTTCTCTTGGCACTTACCTATATATTAACCACTTAGCTTATTAACTTATTCATATATTATGCTTAACTGGCGGATGACATGTTGTAAAAACATGTAGAAATCGTGTCAGTACATGTTAAGTTTTGCAAAACTTATCACGTCAATAAAAAGCCACTGTATCAACAATACTTTTAATATACACACTTCGAAATAAACAATGACACGAAACTGTACAAAAGTACAAAAACTATGTTTCGTTGAAACTAAATAATAAGGAACAAGTAGAACTAAGCCTACAATACTGTTTCATTAACCTGAAAATGTCCTGCTCTATGCTACTTAAGGGAATTTAAAATAAAAATGTTTTGGTTTCTGGTAATATCTAGAGTGTTAACAAAAATATAATTTCTTGTACGATTAAGGCTCAGAAAATCAGTCAGTGATGATCAGTGACAGTAAACCTCATCTTTTGGAAACTCTTCTGTAATCTCTAACAAGTTCGCTTCTAATAGGTTCGCTTTCGCATCCTTCATAACCATTCTTGGGCACCTCTGCGACGATGTTTGGCTTGTAATTTTGAAGTTCGTCTCTCACTTCATTTCTATGGCTTTCCACTTGCATATATGATCTAATTTTCATCAAATACCATTTTATGTTCTTCTTCTTCTTCCAATAGTTCATTTTCTTCGTCGTTTTCTTCTATCACCAGACTTTACTTGAAATTTCTTTCTTCTGTACTCTTCCTTGTTAGATTACATGCAATATACAGGGTGTCCCAAAAGCATACCGACAAACGTTTAAATGATGTTCCTTAGGTCATTTCATGAAGATTGAGATCAGCAACCACTGTCCGATTTCTTCTTGTTTGAATTAAAAAATCCAGCACTAACAGCTGAAAGTATAATGTACTGATCATAGGCTGCTGTTGAAGGAAAAGGTGGTGTCTGCTTGCTCTTGATATATGTAATTATCCATTTTGTATTTAATAAATGACAGTGTCAAATTTTAATTGTCACATCCCTTTCTCTTCAACCCAAGCCTATGATCAGTAGGTACATTATGGTTTCGGCTGTCAATGCTGGATTTTTTACTACAAAAGAGAAGATATCGGACACGGGTTGCTGATCTCGATCTTCATGAAATGACCCAAGTAACATCATCTAAACGTTTGCCGGTCTGCTTTTGGGGCACTCTGTATATGGAATAAACCCTGATATTAAATTCCAGCTATATTTTACAACAATATCATCTAAGATCTTCTTCAATAATGTTAGAAACTGATCTATTTAGGCAACTTGCGTCGTTTCTTCGTTTTGCAGGTCGTTAAAAATTCATACCAAGCACTCTTTAATCACTTAAATTACACCACATCTCTAACAGCTGTGTTAGCTAGGGTGCTCTTTGCAAAAAATAGTACAAAGTTAATCTGATTTTTAGGCTGGTGGAATTGATATTACAGTAAACAATATCATTCCTGCAAACATTACGAAAATGCACTCTTTCAAAAAATCAAGTCAAGATATTTAGACCATAGCTTGATAGATACTTTGAGACGACCGAGATCATCGGAGAAACTGCTTTCGTCAAAAGTTGTACTTATATGTTGCTGAGATCAATGTCAACCAAAGACTGATTGCTGCAGTTCTTGAAACTGTTTAGAAACCACCTCCCTTGATATCTCAGCTTTTCCACGTATTATATTTTCGTGCAATGTATCTCAACAAATAAACTCGACTGTAGTGAGGTTAAAACTGCAAAGTAGCTTGCACAGATTCAATTGAGGTCCAAACGGAAGCAAGGCTGAACTCACGAGACCTTCATGCCAATATCTCAGTGGAACTCACGACTTTTTTATGGGCGCCAACTTCAAAAATAATTGAAACAATTATACTGCGATGCTATAAATCCTCACCACCGACTTCACCATTTACAACAGCTTAATCATTTTCACCACAAAACTGAGTTTTATTATCAGCTTACGCATTGTCCGAATCCGCAAAAATGTTTGGATTGCACGGAGAAATTCGCGTAGCAAAGAATTCAACTCAAACTTCAGGTTCTTCTCTTACTTCATCTACATCCCTTTCCACCTTTATTATCTCATTTTCATCATTTACCATATCATTATCTGCTTCTTGCAATTGTTCGTTTTTTTAGTCATGTAATCCAACGCTACGACCACCGTCCTTGAAGTTCCTCTCTTTGTACTTTTTTGCAATTTTAACGAAGCTGTTTATTTAGAATTATTTGGGTTTCAAACGAATCTATTCTGGCTGCAACAAAATCTGATATTTTGACAAGACACTTCAGTTGTTTTTTTTTTCAGGTCGTTAAAGCCAAGCCGTCGCTAAGCGCTCTTTAAAACCACTTTAAATATAGAGCATTTAACAGTTGTGTTGTACTGGGTACTCATTTATGGCATAAACCTAATTCTTTCCACTTCTTCTCTTTAGTATCGGAATTGGTATTGCAACAAACCAATCTCAACAAAACACACTGGTTGAATCAATTATAATTAGCTCTGTTGTAGTGTGTCCCATCAGATTCGTCTCGTGTTTAGTCATCACAAACGTGATCTAATTTTTAGCAAACATGACGAAAGTGCATGCTTTCGGAGAAAATGATTTCGTCAAAAGTTATATATGTTGCTGAGATCAATGTCAACTAAAGACTGATTGCTGCAGTTCTTCAAAATATTTAAAAACCACCTCCCTTGATATCTCTGCTCTTCCATGTATTATATTTTTTCTCGAGAATGTCTTGTCAATCCCTTCTCCTCCCTGCTGCCCCTTCCTCCACTGTTTTAAACATACAGTGTGTCCGTAAAGTATGGAATAAATTCATTTTTTGCGAAACAAACAATTTTAACGAAATTTCCCGAAACAGGTCAATTTTTTATTTTAATTTGCTTTAATTTAGCGTTATAATTAAATATATAGAGTGAACCATATGTGAGATATGACGTCATCGACCATTTTTTTAATGGAACACCCTGTATATTGTTCGAGTTTTAGAATATACGGACCACCCTGAATCCAAAAAGGTATCATACATGTCGTTTAGCTTTATAATAGCGCTATTGAAATCAGAGCAACATCTATTTACAGTTTCAATAGACTGTTTCTTTGTTGTCACATTTTGACATTTCTTTTGCACTTAACCGTTTAATGTTGTGTGCATTTATTTATAAAGCAAGTAGGCGATTGGTTTTTGTGAAATGTCACTATTTTTACTAATATCAAATAACAGGTAAATAGTACAAGAATTGTAGTAATTCGTGAATGTTGTATTATTGCTTGGAATTAATTTAAAGTGAAAATGAAATTAAGTGTACAGTAAAAAATTTAAACAGATCGCGAACTCAGATGGTGCGTGATTTATTTAACGATAAATATCTAGAAAGAGCTATAACGCAATCAACAGTAAGTAAGGTTGAAAAGAAATTTCGGGAAACTGGTACGGTTGAAAGTGCACGCAAATCAGGTCGCCCCTCTGTAAATTTTGATAGAAAATTAGACGTTCTAGAAGATCGAAAGATTAGTCGTGATCTTGATGTTAGCAAAACAATGGTACACAAATTATTCAAATTGGAAAAATGGCATTCCTTTAAAATAAAACTTGTACAGGAATTAAACGATGATGATCTAGTAAGAAGAATAGAATTTTGTGAAGCAATGATGGATAACTACCACCGAGACCCTGATGAAGCCACTTTCACATTAAATGGCGTTCGAAGGTACCTAGACGAAATTTTTCTGAACATGGATTGGTAGACGTGGACATATTGAATGGCCAGCGAGGTCGCCAGACCTTCATCCTTTGGATTCTTTTATGTAGGGCCATCTGAAGAATGTTGTTTATAAAACAAAACCAGCACATATTGAAGAATTACAAGAGCGAATTCGAACAGAAAAAAATAATATTTCTCAGGAAACCATAAACAAGGTTCAACAATAATTTATTTATCGTTTAGGTTACTGTCAAATACAGCAAGGGCTACTGATCGAACATTTAACATAAAGTCGTGTATCTGTTATTATTAGCTATCAATAAAATTGATAAATAAGATTAGTCGCCTACTTTTTTGCAATTGATAAGAAATAGTTGTTAGCACGTATCTTTCAAATTCTGTCTGCTAGACCCCAAGTATCTACCTTTTTGCTTTAGAATATATAGAATTTATTCCATACTTTATTTGACATTAGTAAAAATAGTGACATTTCACAAAAGCTAATCGCCTACTTGTTTTATAAATAAATGCACACAACATTAAACGGTTAAGTGCAAAAGAAATGTCAAAATGTGACAACAAAGAAACAGTCTATTGAAACTGTAAATAGATGTTCCTCTGATTTCAATAGCGCTATTATAAAGCTAAACGACATGTATGATACATTTTTGGATTCAGGGTGGTCCGTACATTCTAAAACTCGAACAATACGAGAATACGACGTCATTTCTCACATATGGTTCACTTTATATATTTAATTATAACGCTAAATTAAAATCAAAAATCGACCTGTTTCGGAAAATTTCATTAAAATTGTTTGTTTCGTAAAAAAATAATTTATTCCATACTTTACGGACACACTGTATATATGCAAAGTAGTTTTGGATATTTTCCCAAAGCAGCTCGAATAATTATTTGTTTACTTTATACAGTAGAACCTCGATTATCCATGTGCGGATTAACCGTGCTGCGGATTAACCGTATTAGCAAACAGCTTAGATTATCCGGGTTTCAATTATGCGTGCAGAATGCAGAATAATAATTAGTACAAACGGTGCACGTCAATTCGCCGTACCATCATCGTATACATCGTACAACTTATACTGCTTTCCACGTTAACGCCTTGAATCGTTTTGCAATATCTCCTACAATTTTACTTTTTCTAAATAATTTTTTCATCAAAAACTTCTGTAGTTCTCTATCTTCAAATTTGTCGCTGGAAGTTTTTCGAAATATAAACTTTCTTCGATTCAATTGTCAACGAAAGTTGAAGAAGCATTCCGATCGACTCGTATTAATAAATTTTTTTTTTTTTTTTAATGTGTGGTGGGTGCTTAGTTGCAGTGACTCCGTAAGCTGTATTACTTGTCTGGCTATCACTGCAACTCTTGCGGTGTAGTTTAAAGTTGTGTTTAAATGGCTTTGTGACAATCATATCGCCTTTTATGATGCCGCGCTGTTAATCACTTTGCTCCCAACAGCGAATGGCAAGTCGATCCGGGATTAAACTCTCTGAAAAAATGTCACCGTCCCTCCAATTGAAACCTATCGTCCTCTCACAACAATAGTCAGCCGCCTAACCACTGCGGCCATCGACCCGTTAAATAAAAAAAATAATAAAAATGAATTTACTCAGAAAAAAGAAACAAATGAAATTAACTGATTATTTTTCTTAATTAAATTTTGATTTAATTTTTTACGCAATTATTGTAATAAGAAAAGCATGTTTTGATTTTTTTATATCTATATGTTATGTGTTAGGTTGTTTGAGAATTTTATATTGTTTTTTTGATATTTTCTTTGCCATAATAAACTTTACCAGCTTAATTTTATATTTATTCCAAGTTAGATATTTTTTCCGTAGTACGGTAAGTAGTCATAATAATTTGTAAAACAACTTTTTTGACTAAAATAAGTAGGTGCGGATTAACCGTGCTTTTCGATTTTCCGGGCTTGGTTCAGTCCCGACCAGCACGGATAATCGAGGATCTACTGTACCTCTTTTACGGTTAATTTTCGATATTTTTGGGTCGTCTCAGAAAAAGAATAATCTTAATTTGAGGTTAAAAATAGTTCTAACCCACGACAAAAGTTAATTCATTAAGTCATCTCTTTCCCTGAAAAATACTCCCACTTTCGTCCTTGACAAGATCAAAATATTATGGTCTTTGATAACATATTAAAGATACAACAAAATGTGCAAATGATATGTTTAGGATCATTATAATCATTAGAGTTGATTTTATAAATCAACACTTGCAACAATACTTGGTTTTCATCAAAACATATGCAAATTTGATGTTAGAATAAATAATTTACCTCGCCATTGATAATAATTAACACCCTTATTAGACACACAATCAGAATTTGAGGTTTATAAACTTACGGATATGTTTCCATTGCATGTAGATAAAATAACATAGCACGGGTATCATTCGCTAAGTGACATTGCAATTCTAGTTTTCTTGTCGCTACAGTATACATACATATGTATGTATGTATATAGATTGTATTGGAACGTAAATAGAAGAAGCTCTGTTCCAGTGGATGCTAAAAATAATTCATGTAACCTAGGTCTAGGTTGCGAGAAATTATTCATGTATGTGCATACATACGTAGATATATTCCCTTGACAAATGCACATCTAGATTTACGCATTCACATAATTGCCTACCATTTATTTGATTTATTTCCCCTTCACTTTACATTTAAGATGTTTTAGGCAATATTGTCGAAGATGAAAATAGGATAATAAGACCCACAACTTTACAAATAGTATCACGTGAAGGGTGGAAAGAATGTACTACTTCTAATAATATATTAGCAGCGTTGAAGCAGCTAATTTACCAAAACTGAAATCCAGAAATATTTATGTCGCCGCGAATTACACTCGCCACAGACGCTAGCAAAAAAATAAAGGGATGTGAAGTTTGTTAACCCCGCAAGAATGTAAGACACCGATTAATCTCTAGCCAACACGAATTAAAACCATAATTAAAGTAGGCAACAATGTTGCAAAATGTTAAATGGGGTATACTCCGAAGGAGTTTGCATCTGATTTTTCATTCCATACTCTGGTGCGTTCAAAAGTCATTAGAAAGCGTGCGCCTACAAATCTGGCGTATTAAATCCGGCACATCAATTTTACAGACAGTTTGCCATTTTAAGCTGGCAGTATGTATTTTAAGTATACATCAAAATTTACAAATCTAAGAGTGATTTATGAACATTACCCGTTTATGTAACGGATAATTTCGATAGCCTGTCGATAATGTAATGTGGAGAGAATAAGTCACATACGCGAAAAAAAAAAAACTCTGATATATTGACCCGAATGGTGGAATCCAAATATAGCAGAACGATCACGTGATCGAAACAACACGTTCTAGCGATTATTTCAAAGGTAATACTACACGGTCGAGGCAATGATACATGAAATGGATTCTGCGACATCTGGACTAAATTATGGCACTTCATCTAACGACCACCGTCCAATTTTTCATCCGAATTAATGTCGCGTTGGAAAAGTGAAAGTTTATCACCTGCGCTTACGCGCTTATTAGCTACCGTAATAAATTAGATCATTTGTGTAGGTTAAAGCTTCGAATTGTCAAGACAATATAATAAGGTCGAACGGTTACAGCATAAAACACATCTCGAATATCGGTCTTGCTATTCGGAAATAATGAAATATTTATGTTCATGTAAATATAGGCTAAAACGGACACTTGTGTGACAAGGTCTTTTTAAAACATACATACGCGATTTTATCTCTTTTTTGCGATCGTAAGTCTCGTACGTTGATGCATTGTCGTACCAGACTTTATTTAAATCTTTAATACATATTGCATTAGCATTATAATATCAATGCACGATTAACATACGTTAATGCTCAGAAGCTGTACATACATTGCTTTAGTAGCGCATAATAGTTCTATTATCTATTATGGACCTTATTATTATTCCTAGTGTTGCTATACCTTACTTAAAGACTTAGAAATATTTAAAAATATTCATAAACAGTGCATGGGTACAGGAAAATGTTTATACGAGTATTGATTTATCAAAAATGTAAAAGATGTTGTGAAAATTTGGAAAATATACAGTACTCAGTAATCTCTAACATTTATAAAACTGCATATTGTGGCAGAAACAAGTACAGTAGGGCCGCGGTTATCCGAGCCCCGACTAACCGAGTTACGAGTTAACCGAGGTAGTCCCCGGAGGAGGCGTGGCCAATACAACCATGTTTACGCGGCTACTGCGCAGATCAACTCGCAAGCGTTGACAGACCAGCGTCATTCAGACCTCAGTTACAGTTACATTGTGTTTAGATTCTTGTTCGATTGTTTATGTTTACGTTATGAGTGCTAAACGGAAAAAACTGTTGTGTCGTTGGAGACTAAATTACAAGCCATCAACAGGCTCGATAAAGAAGAGACAATTAAAAAAGTGGCTTCAGATTTAGGTGTGGGAGAAGTGACTGTAGGAGATTGGAGAAGAAACCGGGCCAAAATGGAAAAATGGTGTTCGCAAAAAGATGAAAGTAATAAACGTAAAACTATGAAAACCGAAGAGTTTGATAAAAAATCAAGTGCCTTATTTATGTGGTTTACACAGCTCAGGAGCAAGGGAAGTCCAGTGAGTGGGCCAATGCTACAAGAAAAGGCTATTGAAAAGTTTAAAGATGGAGAAGAATTTACAGCAAGCAGAGGATGGCTTCATCGCTGGCAAACAAGGTACGGAGTCAGGGAGCTATACCTTTCCTGGTGATAAGTTATCATCCAATCATGGTACCGTACAACAGTTCAAGAACGAATTTGAAGCTTTGTTTAAAGATGAAGATTTCTCTCCACAACAAATTTTTAACAGTGACGAGACAGGCTTGAACTACCGCATGCTTCCTACACTTTCTTCTAAAGAAGAAGCTTCCGCCCCTTTTTTTAAAAAAGACAAAAGATAGGGTCACACTCATGGCTTGCGACCTTTACAGGTCGATTGTGATCCCCTTTACCTTAGAGGACGCTCTCTAGTTTCGCCTTCTTAATCAGACTTATCATTTTTGAGAGCGGCTCTTTTGTGTAGCCGTTGGCTGTGGGGTTCTCTACCCCCATTACTAGAAACCTTGTCCTCGCTAGGCCGTCACAGTGGTACAAAACATGAACCGGGGTTTCTTCTTCCTCTTGACAGAATCTGCAGAGAGCATTTTCGGCCAGACCTATATTAGACATATGCCTATTCAGTCAGTAATGACCGGTCATCAGACTTACTATCATTTTGACAGTCTTCCTGTCTTTACTCAGTAAACTTAGGCCTCTGTTCCCGTAGAAACCCCTTAGCCTGTGTTTGTCCTGATGATCTTTCCCACCATTCCTTGGACTTGTTTTGTGACCATTCGTAGATGGACCTTTTAATTTCTGATTTGGTAATGCCGAAGGAAGGGGCCGCTCTTATGAAAGGCCTTAACGAACCTCGTCTGGCCAGCTCATCTGCCGCCTCGTTTCCCTTCACTCCCGTGTGGCTGGGGACCCAGGCCAAAGTTATTTTCCTGAGAGTGGCCACCTCATTTAGTGCTCTTACGCAGTCCCAAACCAGCTTTGAGTCAGCACTTGCGGAACTAATCGCTTTAAGTGCTGCTTAGCTGTCAGAGTAAATAGCGACGCTTTTTCCTGGTTCGGTCCAACTGTCTACTTCTCTGACACAGTGGTGAATCGCAGCAACCTCAGCCTGAGGAAGGGTTAGGGAAAAGGAAATACGTTCCACGACAAATTAAATGATCTCTAAAGTGTTGTTGCAAAAGATGAAGTGACACCCTCTCTGTGTGGGCTGTAGCTCTATCTTGTCGTATACAAAATGTGCAAATTCCACACAAAAAAAGGTGATAATAATGTCTCTGTAGCGTTCCTAGTTAACTGTTAGCGGCTTCTGTGTATCATCTTCGACGAATTATGCAGTTGTTTTTGTATGACAACATATCAGGCCATTAAAACCCTAGAAAACGACTTATTTGGCGGTTGATTTAGTCATTAAAGAGAATATGGCTTTCATTTGAACACACCAAGCTTTAGCGACTCTAACACTTGTTGTAAAATTGACACAAGACTGATCCCATACGATGGAACCTTTCGGCTAGCTAGGCTCGGCCTATTCTGACGCCCAATTCGGTCTGACCGCATATAATACTCGACGATGAAAACCTTCTCCTTTGTTAAGAGAGCCACAATTATAACACAAACCCTAACACTAAATACACAATATGTCAAACAAGAATACATTTACAAAGTGTAGTTTTGTTTTTATCGTGGGTGGAAGCGAACGTGTCCGCGAATTTGAGGAAAATGGAAAAATTGCAATATCGTTCGGTGATTCGTTTCTTGTTTTTAGAAGGAAAATCACGCAGCGAAATTAAAGAGCGCTTGGATGCTGTGTACGGTGACTCATCTCCTTCGATGACGACCGTCAAATATTCGTGTAACGAGTTTCAGCGTGGTCACACGTCGGTTTTTGATGAGCCACGCCCAAGTGCCCCGAGAACGGCTACCACGAAGGATAACGTGACAAAAATTCACGGTCTCGTATTGATAAAGCGCCGAGATAGCTGACGCAGTAGGCATCTCAAAAGACCGCGTTGGTCATATCCTGCATGAAGTATTGGGCATTAGGAAGCTTTCGGAGCGATGGGTGCCGTTTTCTGGGATTCAAAAGGTGTGATCTACATCGACTTCTTGGAAAAGGGCAGAAGGGTCACACACAAAACGACCCCATTTGGCGAAGAAAAAAGTGATCTTCCATCATGACAACGCACCGGCTCACACCTCCGCCGTCGTCACGGCCAAATTGGTAGAATTAGGCTACGAACTGCTACACCATCCACCGTATTCTTCGGCTTTGGCCCCGTGCAACTTCTTCTTATTTCCAAATTTGAAAAAATCACTCGCCGGGCAGAAAACGCTGGGGTCAAGTGCATCGAACTCCAAAATTTCCAAAATTTTTGTTTTTCTTTTGTAGCCTAAGTATTTATCAGACCACCCTCATACGGTTTACCATGACGTAACATATGAAAACAAATAATAATAAATATTTACATTCACAATAAAAGCTTGTTATATTTTTTATTCATTTACAGATTCTACTTCGTTTCTTCGATAAACAATGTACCATTATCAATCACAATTGTGTCATGTTCCTCACCCATTTACTGGTCTATAGCAACAAATAGCTCAGGTACAGTACAACTTATTTAACATATTTAATTGAAGCTCCACATTTCCACCATTTTTTCATGCATTAATACCAATCATATATTTAATTATTACAGATATCAGCAGTAACATATCTTTGACAGTCGATACCTACAACTTCAGATCAACAGTAGGATTGTACGTAATATCTTTATATTCCGAAAGCGATACATACGCTCACATATACATCACAAGAACCATTGAATTACCGTCACAAATTTTGGATGAAAGTAAAAATCGCCGGTTGAAATTACTAAAACGGAGAAGAAGAAGAAAATTGACCGCACGTTGGGAACAAAGGTAAAATATATTTTCTTATTATATTACTATCAAACAAATATAACAGATCAAATAAACAATATCCATCTGCGATTTTACGATTAGTAAATTCTTATATACTGCTATCGAAAAAGGAAAAGATCTATCCGTTTGTTGGGATTCCTATCTCGTTCATCGTTCACACAACTGCACAGCACGGAATTACTGTTAGAAAAACCTTTTGTGGAATACGGATAAGAGTGCAGACAAACAACAAATTTTTGTAATTTTTCACATATGTATAAGTTAAAATGAGAACGTTTGTTTCTACGGACACGTAGTCTAGTTAGATTTATTTACACGTTCTTCCTGTGACAGGTAGTGAACAACTGTATCGATCTATAGGTAGTAGGCACTTCATATGTGGCCTGTTTAGAAAAAGTGCGCTCGGTTCTACTAAAGAAGAGTGAAGTTTACGGGCTTTAATTATCGAATGTCTTCTCAGTATTCTTTTTATGTGAGATACATACGAGTATAATAAAGCAAGCAGTAACTATACATAACAACAGAAAATATCTTATTAAATATTTCTCTCTCATGTTATTTGAAGTTAGTTGGTATTTATGTTGTCGCAAAAATCACGTAGGAAACTACTGGATTAAGGTAGAATAGTGTTTCGGTGTTTTTTTTTTTATGTAATTAACACAGGGTGGGGCAGTGAAACATCCTTACCTTCAGAACGCTATTGCGACGATGGTTTAGATCGTAGAAGGGTGAGAATAGGCTTAAATCGTGCAGTATGTAGTTCGGGAAGTTTGAATCTGTCACCTGTCAGTTGTCAAAATGGTGTGGTCTATGGAGCAAAGCGCTTTTACCTACTTTTCTCAAAAATGCTCTATCATCGCGATGCAACGTACAATGCGTAAACGCTACCAAATCCCTCCTCGAAATACGGTGCCCGATTGGAAATCCATCTTACTGGTCTTCCAGGTGCTCTGCGCGGAAGGATGCGATCGCCCTCAAGTTATCTAGCCGGTACGTCGAATTCTTCACATTGACCTTCATTTCCATCCTTACAAGATGGTCGTGACTCAAGAACTGTCACAGCAGGATTGTAATAATCGAGTACTGACATGTCAAAATTTAATTGATCATCTGCCTGACGACATTTCTATCTTTTCGGCTGTGTTAATAAACAAAATATGCATTATTGGAGTGATGTTCAACCTTAGGTAGATTTAAGAAAAATCCTTTATATACTGACAGGGTAAGTTTGGTGTGCAATCAGCAGTAAAGGCATCATCGGACCCTACTTTTTAGAGGAACATGATCGTGTGGTTACCATTACTTCAGAACGGTATATCTCGAACACCACATCTGCGTCATAGCCCTCACAGCCTATAGTTCAATGGGAGGGGGAGGGGGAGGACTGTCAAGGCAAATGTTGCCCGGGTCGTTTGGACCTTCAAGTTTGGTGACATTTCATGGCTCGACTATTTCTTTTGGAACTACTTTAAAGCTGAGTGCTTTAGAAGGTGATGCGAAACTTAATATAATATATTATATCCGGCTATAGTCATGTATTTATAATGAAGGTCATCGTTTGTTTCCAATATTGCTTCTTTAAAATAATAAAACAGATTTTTTCAATCTATTCTAGTTCTGTTTTTAATCATCTTCAAAATGTTTTTTAGTCCCATCCTGTATTTTTATGGTCGAATTTACTTGAAATTTGATACTAACTCTCTCTGATACAATTAATGAAACCCGTGTTTCAGAGCTTTTTTTCAAACCTGATCTCTTTTTTCCCCCTTGTACTAGTCCTTGTAGTAGTTCCCTCCACTAATCTGTACAGGTCCCTAACCGAGTGGGCAAGATATGTCTCTGAGTCTCGGCTGTTTCCGGTTCTATAACTCGATCTCTAAGCGGGTGAAAGGGGTTGGCGAAATATGATTAATTAAGAAATATATGTTTGCGATCAAATTTATTTGAAATCTGGTATTAATGCTCTTTGACACAATAATTGTAACATGTGTTTCGGCGTTTTTAAGAGGAGCTGGCAAAGTTTATGAATGTATGAAAAAATTCAAGAAATATGTATATTTTTATGCCCCAATTTATTTGAAACTTCGTTGTTTATTTTCGTTTGGCCCCTAAGAGGGTGGCGAAATGACAATGTAGATTGAATTTAGAGGAAAATTATATAGAAAGCCAGGTTAAGCGGTGTCAAGTTAGCAAGTATACAGGATTGAAAACATTATTTTTCAAGAAATTGGTGTAAATAATATAAACTTGGTTAGTATCAGTTTTTTGTAGTTGTTTTCTATGCATAGAATTTTAGTTTCATTGTAATTGAAGTTGTAATTTTCACTCCAAGAATGCTTAAGAGTTCCTTTTGATTCTACAGTCACTTCTATGTTAGACCAATCTGTCGCGAAGCCATTACTAGGTCTGATCAATGTGACACTTTTCGAAGCTGTTACACGGAATGTTATATACCACATTGGATTGAAAGAGAACTGGTATTTTCTCTTTCAAATTAATGAAAAAAGATCTAGTTTGTATGGATTATATTTGGCGATTTGTACATTAGTATGTCCAGCAAGATTGAAGTTTTTTGATGACGTTTTCAGTGAGGCTGTTGAAGTAGGATACTTTTCTATTTATGTATATTTTACTTGTGTGTTTTCGTCAATTTTGTGGTCGAGGAAGGTGTTGTTGAACAGAAGATTCATTAAGATTTTTATTTCTAAACTATTGGTCGCAGATTTGGGTGACTCTCTTTCGGATACCTCCTCAATTCTGTATGATTGCAGTTTTTTAAATCGATAATACCTTTTTAGATATTATATTGCATTTCCTTACTTTAGTCATACATAATGTGTTATATATATTATAAATACTATTTCTTAAACATCTATAAAACTTATAAACATATTTTTTCAGCTTAGTAGATCCTTACGCTACAACATACTGTCTAGTAATAAATTCACAGAGACCGTACAGTACATTATGTTCAGCCCAAAACGATGTTATCAATCCACGACAGCAGAACCATAAAATGCACCACAGATATCAAATGTCTACTATATCAGATTATGAAAACGAAAGGAAAGGTAAGAATTCGGAAGTTCCCTTATAACGATACTGTTACACGTTTCATGTATTACAATACATATTACAGATGGTTTCGCAGTTCCTAAAATAATATGTACAGGCAATAAAACCCATTACACGTTAACGAATTTGCAACAAGACATGAACTATTACTTCAACGTATTCGCAATAAATGGACGTACTAATTTAACTTACCTGCACGGATCGGCTGTGATAAAATTCGACACGAATGTTAAGCCTGTTTCGCTTAGAGATGGAAAAATTGCGAGTGCCAATTTAAAGAAGCTGGACGGAAAAGCTTTTTTCACGTATAAGGTTGACTTATTATAATAAAATAAATTATACTTCAAAATAACCATTTTTGTTTAATTTCAGTCTGAAAAAAGAATAAATAGTACTTTAACTTTCTTGATTATACCTTGTGGTGGAGGTGCTGTAGATGTTACTTTAAAGTACAACGTGAATAGGTCGAAAAAGAAAATAAGGCGTCTAGGAATTATTCAAGTTAAAGAATCTCCTGTGAATTTGAAATATCACATAAAAGTATTATCACAGAATCGTTATGAATTTAATAAAGCGTCTGGAGTTAAGGTGAGTTAAGTATTAGGAAGCTTCCAAGATAGTAAACAAGACTTGATGTCACCATTATTCATAGCTAAAAAATTGTTCGGTCAATTCTGAACTAGAACTAAGCTTACCGTTTTAAATGTACATTTGTAGCCATAAATGGTCATGATCCTTTATGAAATATTGTACATTATATGACAATATTTAGACTGTCAGGCCTCTTCCAAATCTTTCGTTACATCACCAAGTATTTTATAGAATTGTATCAGTGGTACAACATGCCACCACCCATTCATAAGTATCTTATATACTATATATGGTCCTGACATAATATTTTTAGCCCTGCTATTATACCGGGCAATTCAGTGAAGAGGACCAAAAAGCCAGAAATTAAAACTTTAAAAGATGTGAGAAATGATGGCAATGTGCATCCTACCCCATCATCATAATGTTTTCACATCGTTCGACTATCAAGTTATGGCTTTAAAAAAACTCCCATCCACAGACCTCTTTTGTTATTTTCTCCACTCTGATCAACAACCAAATAAATTGTCTGGTGCAATAATTGCGGCAATGGGACTGTACATCTTACCGAGTCGTTAAAAATTTGACAAATCCTCCAATTATCGAGTTATGACAAAAATACTCCCTTTCGCAAGCTTTTCCGGGCTTTGAACATCTAACAAACGAATTGGCTTTTATGATAATTTTTGTAATGTGAATGTGCATCCCACTTCGTCAGCAGAATTTTGATACATCCCTAAGCTATCAAGTTATGGTTAAAAAAAAACTCCCAGCCTGAGACTGTTATTTTTTAATTTTCTCCACCCTGGTTTTCTACCAAAAGTATTGACTGGTGCAGTAATTTTAGCAATGGGGTTGTGCATCCCATCGAGTCGTTAGAAATTTGACACATCCTCCGATTAACGAGTTATGACAAAGATATTTTTTGTTTCAACAGAATTTTGACACATTCTTAAGCTATCAAGTTATGGATAAAAAAAAATCCCCTCCAGAGACTGTTTTTGTTGTTTTCTCCGCCCTAGTCTGCTACCGAAAGAATTGACTGGTGCAGTAATTTTGGAAATGCAATTGTGCATCCTAGTCAGTCATTAGAACTTTACCACATCCTTCGGATATCTAATTATGGCTAAAAAAACAACTTTCATCCACAGATCTCCTTTGTTATTTTCTCTACACTTATCAGCAACCAAATAAATTGTCTGTTGCAGTAATTTTGGCAATGGGGCTGTACATCCTACCAGGCCGTCGAAAATTAGACAAATCCTCTAATTATCGAGTTATGACAAAAATGCTTCCGTCCACAGATAGTTTTTAATTTTTGTTTTTTTTCTTTTATACGCTTTAATATCCTACCAAATTAATTGCCTTTTGGAGTAATTTAACGATGTGAATGTGCATCATAACCCGTCAACAGGATTTTGACACATCCTTAAGCTATCAAATTATGGCTAAAAGAACTCCCATCCAGAGACTGTTATTTTTTAATTTTCTCCACCCTGGTTTGCTACCAAAAATATTGACTGGTTCAGTAATGTTGACAATAGGACTGTGCATCCTAGTTAGTCTCAGAACTTTACCACATCCTTTGGCTTTCGAGTTATGGCTAAAAATCTCCCATTCACTACCACGCTTTTGTTATTTTCTCCACTCTAATCAGCAATCAAATGAATTAACTGGTACAATAATTTTGGCAATGGGACTGTTTCATCCTACTCAGTCACTAGAACTTCACCACATCCTTCGGCTTTCGTATTATGGCTAAAAATCTCCCATTCACTACCACGCTTTTGTTATTTTCTCCATTCTAATCAGCAATCAAATGGATTAACTGGTACAATAATTTTGGCAATGGTACTGTGCATCCTAGTCAGTCACCAGAACTTCATCACATCCTTCGGCTTTCGAGTAATGGCTAAAATCTCCCATCCACTACTACGCTTTTGTTATTTTCTCCATTCTCGTCAATCATATACAAACGCAAAATATAAAGAAAAAGTCAGCACCTTCTGAATGAAACCAGTCTTATGTAAGAACCTCCGGATGCCTCAAGTGATTGAAAGTGACAGATATTTCTAATCAATCAACATACAGGGGTGGTGACATCTTTCCTGGACCAACTGATTGTGGCTTTATTATTAATTTTATTGAAAAATTTTCTGAGTGGAAGATATTTAGAATGAAGTCCTTTATAACAGAAAAATATTTTTTTATATACAAGCTGTTCCGTTTTGTCTATATAACAGGTTGTTTTGTTTTTTTTTCAAACTTAGCATCATTATTACACTTTTGAATTCCTTGATAGTTCAAGTGAATTTAGTAGAATAAAGATTTTCTGGCTAGTCATTTAGGACTTTTACTGAAGGACTTGCAATTATAGTTTAAAAAAAATGTAGTTTCAACATGACAGTGCCACGAGCAACAACCAGGAAATAGTAAGACAAATACTTTCGAATACATATCACAATAGATGAATAGAAATAAATCTAAAATAGTTAGCGTAAAAATATACAGGATATTTCCAATCAGGGAACTCAAAAATTGAAACATATACAGGACGTTTCCTTAACAGAAACACAAAACAGCTTCAAAGAACCTTACTTTCGATATCTTTTACTTCATAAAATTAATAGCAAAGCTAGAATCGGTCTACCCCAAAAAAATGTATCATAAAAAAATTTAATACCAATATTTCAGATTTTAAACAATTATTTCCTCCTACATTTCTCTCCATGATATCCTTAATACACAAACACGAAAGAGACTTATTATGTAACTAAACACACATATTTTCCAGATTTTAGCCACAAGTAGGGCCTCGAAAATCCCCTTTCCAAGTTTACCAACAGAAACAATAGTCCACGAATACGTGTCTCTAAGAAAATGTAACGGAGTTACTATTGGATGGTACGCAGCACCTACAAACGGAAACAATAATTATTGTATAGCAGCAAAACGAGGAAAATTACCCGAGAATCTCACGCATAAAGCTCCAGACAACTGTAAAATAGATTACGAAATGAAATCGTTAACGAACGTATCCTACTGTAAAAGCTTTAACGAAAGAAGCGGGTAAGTTTTTAAATATTTATAAAGTAACCGGTAAATTAATCTTGTAATTTCATATTCTTTCGAATTTTTTTGGCGCCATTTCAGGTATGCGTTTTAATGCATTCATAATATTATTTAAACTCTCACAGTAACCGGCACATAAATCAAAGCAAGGAAAATAATAAATTTGTCCGGTAATCGCATAAATATACAACGTACGTGTACTATTTCAAAACAACATTCCATTTGCAGATTTAAATTTAACAAAGTCCGGCTAGGTAGTAAAACTTCGCTTCCTTTGAAGACATATCGATCTAGTGAATGTTATAACTTCAGTAATAATTTACGAGTTACCGCTTCAATTTTTTTCCCTAACTAGCAGTCGTAAATTATTAGAAACTTTTGTCGCATTTCTGTTTTTAAAATCAATCACGTTGGAGATTTATTAGATATAATTAAATTAATAAATACGCAGGCAAAACTTGAATGTAACAACATTTCTCTAACAACTGTGTTTCTTCTATTTCTAGAGAAATTATAATAGAACATATCGAGAATCTCAGTCCAGATCAGCCCTACATTATCTACGTAACAGTGAAGAAGGATCAAGGAAAGTCTCTTGCATATGATCTGCTTCAAGTATATACAAAACCCGAATGTAACTAAGCTGCTCCAAAATATAACTACGCAATTTAATTAGTGTAATGATATTGTGACAATTTAAATATTTATACTTGTAAATAAATATACATACAACATTGATTGTAGTTGTTTTATATATTTAATAAAATGAATTCGTTGACCTACGATGATATTCTATTTTAAGTTCTAGTTGATGTATCGTTGTAATAAATATACCTTTAAATGATAGATTTTAATTTTGTTGCTTGAAAAGGAAGGAGTCTTTAATTCTAAAAATGTAACGACATCTATGAACGAAATACTGATCTGCTCCTTTCCAAATATGGCACTATACGCACCAGCTTATTGTTTTAGAACGATTCCTGACAACTAAGCTGCCCTTAGAGCACGACAGGCAATCGGGTTTGTGTCAATAAAATAGTTGACAAGTTAGTAAGAGGTGCCAGCTCCAGAACCGACGAGTTCTTATGATAGCATCAAAGCCTTGGTCAGATCTGAACTCACTGTTAAGGAATTGTTCCTATGGGAATGCACTTGCCGGCGTGAGACACTATAAAATTCTCGGAATCCACCCAAATAGGAAAAAACTTCGCAAGGTAATCTTTATAAGAAGAAACAGGGTGAGATTACTTAAAGGCGTATTAACCGGTTATTGCACATTGAATAAACGTAGGCATAGTAAACTCTCCCCTTTGTGGAAGCTGTGGGAGTGGGGAAAACACTCCACTCCATCTCCTCACTGACTGTCCAACGGTGGACAAGGAGAAGCGAATATACTTTGAGATCAATCGATTAGATGATCTCGGAATAAATCGATTACCTCTTGACCATGTTGCGGACTTTATTGTCCGGGTGCAACCTAATTGAGAGGACTAAAATGGCTGAGGACACAATAGGTCTCTCTTTTGGCCGAGTTTGCCTTTTGGGGTTGTCCCATCCATGCATTCCAAAAAGCATGCCCAAAATTTCAGATTTGAGTTAGTTCCGAATTTCAAGTTACTTCAAGGGGTACAGTTAACGAAATATCTAGTAGATGTCGTGCTATTGATCAATTTCAGTCATTTTTTGTGATATCTGCTTGCAATTTGCAAAGAATTTCGTAAAATTTAATTGAAGAAATTAATGAATTTCAGTAATTTCTACAGATTCAAGAACATGCAGATTAAGGTTCTGAATTTATTCTACTTCAGTAGTAACAAAGCACACAATCATTAAAGAAAGTTTTGACAAATTTAAATAACATGAATTTCAAAATTAAATGAAAACAATTCAAAACAACAACTTATACTTACTTGGAAACTTATACAGTCCCTGACCAATTTATTGTCTCTGATATGTAGTTTTATTTTGTACTTATCTTTGTAATGTTTCATGACATCATCTGAGAATAAATAAGTATAGATCTGCTTCAGTTGTGTTCTCGTATGATGCAGAGGTAAACGTGTCTTTGTCATTTTGTATCCTTTGCTTATTTTTCTCCCAGTATCCAATCAATAGCAACTGTGTATTGCACTACTTTAATCATTGGGTAAACAAGGAGACTTATCACCTTCTAAAAAAGCTGAGCTAAAGTCGTCATTAATAATAATACTAATAATAATAATAATAATAAATATTTTATTTCCACACACAGTATACAAGAGACAAAAGTAGCACACTTGACTTGTGTAAGCTAGTGTTATGTCACAAATCAAATCAAATAATGAAAATAATTTATATATTAAACACTTTACAAATTAATTTAGTCCCACCCTCTCTTTCCTTAAGGGAAGATCAGTAAGTATCCGTGTTTGAAGACAGGTGGCGCTGCTGAGGAAAGCTGGCATTACCGTCGTGTACTACCATTTGTCAGACAACACCATAATAAATTTCAGGCTGATGCATACGTTAGTTTTTATTTGGCAGCCATTTGTATTACACGTGTTTCGTGTTTCTCAATAAAATGGAAAAAGAGCAATATGTTTGGACCTCTTTAAGAGAAATTCGCAGGAGTTTTTGCGTCGAGTCGTCACCGTCGATGAAACCTGGATCTATTATTATACGCCAGAGTCCAAGCGCCAGTCGAAACAATGGATTTTTCGGGGTGAATCTGCTCCGAAGAAGGCAAAGACGGTCCCATCGGCCGGAAAGGTCATGGCCACGATTTTTTGGGATTCCAAAGGAATAATCCTCATGGACTTTTTGCAGAAAGGAAGAAAGGTCACGGGACAGTACTACAGTGAATTATTGGACCGATTCGATATAAAATTGAAGGAGACACGGCTAAGAAAAAAGTGCTGTTTCATCACGATAATGCACCAGCACATTCATCCAGAACTGTCGCGGCAAAGTTGCATGAACTGTACTACCAAGTGCTGCCGCACCCACCGTACTCGCCTGACTTGGCTCCCTGCGACTTCTTTCCGTTCCCCAACATGAAAACGTGGCTCGGGGGAAAAAGATTCAGCTCAAACGAGGAGGTTATCCTCGAGACAGAACCGTATTTTGCAGAGTTTGACAAATCGTATTTTTTGGAGGGGTTAAAGATATGGTAGAAACGTTGAGAAAAGTGTATTGTACTAAAAGGTGATTACGTTGAAAAATAAAAAGAAATTGTGAAAAACTTCCGTCTTCTTTCCTAACACGGGTATTTATTGATCCGCCCTCGTAAATTATTACAAATACGACTTCTTCCCGACTTCAGGTCCTCTCCCTTTCTTTGAAACCTTGTCTCTTTTCTTTCTCCTTGCTTGGAATCTTTTCTTCTTTTCCTTTTTTCTTTCTCCTTTTCCTTTCTTACTTTTCAATCTTTCTAAATCTTTTCAATCCTCAAGCGTTTTTCCTTCACCTGTCTCTCTAATTTCAATCTTCTTTTTCAAACTTTTCACTTTCTATCTTTTTAATGTTTTTCTTCTTTGTTAAGGAACTTATTTTTCTTCACCTGACTTTTTGTCCTCCAATCCACTTTTTTTAAAAACCAAAATGTCGACTTCTCTGGTTTTTTCTTCACCTCCTTTCTTTTTTTATTTTTTTTTAAATCGTGGTAACATGTGTGTAATTTTGACAATGTCATTCCTAAATTTACAGTGCTTAATTAATATTTCAACTAATTTTTATTAATACCGAAATGACATAACACTAGAAATACGTCACATAAACAAACAACTTATGCATTATAGAAATCTTGGACACAGAAGCAATTCACATTTAATACATACTCTTTAACAGCTTTTTTGAACTGGTATAAGTAATTCACTCCACTTTAAGTTCTCATTTATAGTTATATCTAAAATCTTAGAAGAAGAATCTAAATTAAAGGCATGATTATTTATTTGAATCAAATCAATAGGCTTACTTTTATTATGAAAGTATGTTTTTTTGTTCATTAATTATTAATTTATTTGAACTTATCCATTTATGAATAATATTCAAGGTTGCTGAAGCCATAGCATTCAATACGACATTTTCAATATTTTCCAGAGCTTTCGGCAAATCATTTATGTAAAGCAAGAATAATGTGAGGCCCAGGACAGAACCCTGTGGCACACCTAGCTTTACGTTAATGGTACGTGACTGATGGCTATGAATTTTAACAAATTGATGTTTACGGTTTGACAGATAGGATTGGGACCATTGTCTAGCTGTGCCTCTCACCCCATACGGTTCTAATTTATACAGAAGAATATCATGATTCACCATATCAAATGCTTTAGACCTATCAATAAAAATACCCAAGCAGGGTTTCCCTTCGACTAGGATTTCATATACGATTTTTAAAAAGTTAAAAACAGCGGTATCTGTGCCTTTGTTTCTAGAAAAGCCATGTTGATTGGGGAATAGTAAGCTAAAGCGTGTTAGATAGTCGGCTAGATTCATTATACTTTCATAGATTTTAGAGAAAAAAACCGGTAATAAGTTTATCGGACGATAATTTTCTAAGACGTCTTTATAGCCTTTTTTATAAATTGGGTAAATTGTAGATAACTTTAAACCGGTAGGGAAAACACCTCTTTCAAAAGAAAAATTAATTAAATACTTAAGTACAGGTATTATAACAAGCGAAGTATGTTTTAGAATAAAAGAGGAAATTTGATCATATCCTGTCGAATTTGAGGTACATATTTAAACCATTAATAATTGCTTCTGGTAGAATAAAACAAGAAGTTAATACTGTTACGTATCACAGACCAGACGGCTTTATTAGTTTTGTTTGAAAACGTAAAAATTAAAGTATCGTTAATTTCAAGTTGTTTCGTATGTAAAAAATCTTTGTAAAACTTATAATTTTTAAATTCCTAGAAACAGTAATTTGTTCTTAATTTCAAATATTTCTGGACTAATCCATGACTTTACAGATTTACTTTCAAGTTCAGATATAGAAACTGAATGGTCAGATAAATTATTGTCTTTACAAGAAGTGGAAAAGTATTTATCCGAAAAGTTGATTAAGAATTAAGTTATATAGGCTCTATTGTTTTGGTTCAAATATGACACATCAATCGCAGTATATTTGATATTCTCTTCCTCAAAAACAGCTACACCGCCATGACTGTTGACTTCACGACAATATTAAAACTTGTACAGCTCCCCCAACGATCAGAACAATGTCTAGAAAGCAGATTTGCTATCACGAAATTGGATTACATCTCAATTGTAAAATGCCAATATAAATGCTTTAGAAAATCTCCATTTTAAAACATGGCGATCCCCCGGAAAGCCCAAATTAACAGCAACAATATAAAAAGAAAAACATTTGAAGTGGGTGAAAGAATCGTTTGATAAAAATGTGGATTTATGGACGTCAGTAACGAAAATCATTATCTGATTCTACAAGTAAGAGAATGGCTCCCAAGTGGGAAACCGTTTAATTTTAAGTAAGATGGAGTCCTCTGCCATACAGCCCACTCAGTGAAAAAACATATCTAGGGCAATGAAATATCTTTCTGTTGTATTAGCCTAGTAATAGCCCAGATATAAACTCAATTGAAAATCTATTGGAGCTGGTGTAGAGAGAATTGACTAAAGAGGTGATCATAAGCAAAACTAAGCTCCCAGAGAAAGTTAATTATTTTATTATTATTATTTATATATTTATATGTACATATATATAAGTATAAAGTTGAAAAAAAATTATTATAATTTAAAAGGTGGCAGCCCCGGAAGGACATTAATTAAGTCGAATTAAACTACTTAAAAACTGTACGTGTGATTCTAGTTGCACCTGTTTCCTGTCTATGTTCCTCAATAAATTGATTCTCCTTCTTCTAAATTTGAGTGCCACTATAACGAATTCTCCCTCCACCAAAATAATCCAATACTTTCAAACAACATAATTTTTCTCGTGTAAAGATAATAAGTAATATAATAAATAGAGCTAAAACCATCGTCTTTGCCGACGATCTGGCACTGTTAGTTACAGCGGATACAAAAATGGACCTCATAAGGAACACAAAACGAAAATCGCAGAAGAATAAATACGTGGATGAAAGAAAATAATTTGAAGCTTGCACCGGAGAAAACGGAGGCACTCGTAATGACTAAGAAAAGGAAACGGGATGGTCTAATATTTTGCATAGACAACGTCAGTATAATGCCTAAGACCAGCATAAAATATTTAGGGGTCTTTTTTGATACGAGAGGCAGTTTTAGGGAACACCTTATAAAGAAAAAATGGCCAAAATGATGAGGCTAATGCCAAACATTGGAGGACCATCTAGCTCCAAGAGAGCATTGCTGGCGGCGGTAGTCCACTCGGTATTGTTGTATGGAGCGCCGATATGGGAGGAAACGCTTAGAGTGCGAAGGAATTGGACGCTGCTGCAAAAAATGCAGCGTAAAATTTTAATTAGAATCGCGGGTGCCTACAAGATCGCATCAACTGCAGCTCTTCAAGCTATCACGGGAATCCCGCCCATCGATCTTATGGCACAGGAGAGAACGCGGATGTACCAGAAAAAGGAAGAAATAGCGGGAAATGAGAAAAGTAAGACTATGGACATTTGGCAAGGAAGATGGCGAAATAACACACTCACTGCGCAGTGGACCAAGCAATTAATTCCTGACTTAAAATCTTGGATGGCATGCAAACATAGGCAAGTTGACTACTACCTTACGCAAGTTTTGACAGGGCATATTAGGCATAGGGGGGTATTCAGAACATATGCTAAGAGGATCGGTAAAACAGTTGGAGACAAATGCGTTTACTGTGGGAACATAGACACTGTGGAACACACCAGCTTTCAATGCAAACGGTGGGAAGCGATAAAACTGGAAGCAGTAGTGATAATAGGCCACGAAATATCTCAGGGAAGCCTAGTACAGGAAATGATGGTATCAAAAGAACATTGGGACATATTGTACAAGATGATCAAAGTTATTATGAGAACAAAGGAAGAAGAGCTGCGCATATTACAAGACAAGTAGCAGCAAGAGGTCTTTGAAGGCGGTCCCATGAAGTGCGCTTGGAGGCAAATGGGTGGTTTTTAGTGGGTAGACCAAAGTAGAGTACCTCAACTGGGAGTCCCACACTACCATGCGCGATAGACATTAAGCGCATGGTGTCCATCAAGGATTTTCCACCGGCAAAAAAAAATATATATATAATAAATAAATCTGCTCATGATTGTAAAACCACAAAACCTAAATATAGCTCTAATTTATATGCAGGAAACGTGTAACAAAAGAATTATTTCAATATGTGAATTTATTTGCCCATCGCCAGACACATCAGCCTACATGTGATAATTGCAAGTGGATTATGCTATAAAAAGCATTAAAACTACAAATCCGAAAAACCATCTGGCGCACTTATGTTGTTAGTAATTAGCAACGTTATCTATTTGCAAATAATATACTAATATTGAGGAGTGTTTTCACATTATTACAGGATATGTACTATTTACATCATAATCAAATAAATAGACAAAAAGGGCAACCACTTATTATTTATTATTTACATTTACACACAGAATAATAAATCAAACAACAGCAAGAATACCAACTCAAAGAATCGAATTTTAAATAGTACAGGATAAAATATTTTCTTTTTAGATAAAATATTGACACACCCACATTAAAGGACTTCACCCAATAATTCCTAACATAAACGTACTATTGATCCTGTAAAACAATAAGTTAATTGTAAATACATACATCATATATATCATTTGTGTGCAAATGAGATAAGGACTCAGATAGTTACGCAGGAAAGCATTCACGATACATTACTACTAATTACTAAACGGTAGACCTATGTGGACTATATTGCTTCGATGAGATAGCTTTTGCTTCAAGTTGAAAAACAAAAATTAACGTACAAACATGGATTACTCAAATATTATATATTCGTTTATAACCTCTACAGGATCGAATGGGATATCGGTAAGTAATACAGCTAAGTAACATTCCTCGTAATTTTATTTTTGTTTTTTGTTATTTAAGAATTCATCGGATAATATCTATAGCACTGAAAGCTTGGGATACATAACCATCAGGCAACGGTCTATATTCTTCGCGTTTTTCCTCCTATTATATATAGCAGCTGTTCTAGGAAACGCAACTGCCATTTTCATTACATGTAGAAGGTAATACATGCACATATGTACATAAATACAAGTAATTTTCATTAAATTACTTTTCAGGAAACATCGGTATATCCAAAAAACTCTAGTTATATCACTTGCATTGAGTGATTTAGTCATGGCAACTGGTTATACAATACAGTATCTAAATACATTTGCTCATTCTTTGCTAAGTTGGGTGGGTTTTAAAATTATTTTCATTATATTACTTGTAATTAACAAGATATTTCTTTTTTAGACAATGGGCGAAGCTATGTGTTTCCTTTTATCATTTATGCAACCATTTAGTATACTAGCAAGCTCTGGAGCTATATTAATAATAGCCTTGGACCGTTATAGAACTGCTGTGCATGCTACTATGAGGCGTTGGAATCCAAACTTGTGGCGCTGTCTGATTGGGATAGCATTCTTATGGGCCATGGCAATAGGTAACATAATCTTATTACCAATTTTAATTTCCAATTTCATTGTGACAAAATGTTGTTTATTTAGTAATATCGACACACAAACACATTGAAAACGTCGAGCAATTCCAACCTCTTTCCCTCTTGTGGACAAGGTCTGAGGTATCACTGCCAAGTATCAAACAATTCAGGTCGGTAATAGTAAATACCAGATACTAGAAGGAATGAGGTTAGAGGTTGGTTGTTGTACAATATAGGTTGAGCAGCGAACTGCGATGAAATTAGGTTTTGCATTCAGACGAGACCTACAAAGTCGAAACCCCGTGATCTGCTTCTAATGCTTGATCTATTTTTATTGGACTCGCTTGCAGGGTTATCCCAACAATATACCATGAGCGTCAATTGCGGCCATAGGTCTATTGTGCTCCCTAATTTTTACATGAGAATGTCATCTTAGACAATAATCACCCCTCCCCCTTCCCACCCTCTTCTTTCCCCCCGCCAAAGAGTGGATGTAGTGTAGTGGAGTGGATGAGTAAAGTTTTAATTTTTTTCAAATATCAATGTTATCCCCTTCAAAGTAGTTCCCTTGGGTACCTACACACCGATGGAGACGTGGTTCCTACTGTTGGTAGGAGCGCTGGTAGTCTTCAATCGGTATGGTCTTCAGTGTGCCCGTTACACTCTGTTGGATGTTGTCTGAAGTCCCGAAATGACGTCCTTTGAGGACATTTTTCAGTTTAGGAAAAAGGAAAAAGTCACAGAGACTGAGGTCAAGTGAATAGAGGGCTGGGAAACCACAGGTATGGCTTTTGAGGACAAAAATTCTGTTACGCAGAGGGCAGTGTGACATGGGGCGTTGTCATGATGGAGCATCCATTTGTCTGCAATGTCGTAAATGAGACCAGACAAATTACCCTTTTCTGAGCCTTTCAAAGCCGTCTTTATAAAAAACTTGGTCAGTTTTCCTGGAGGAACAAATTCTTTGCGGACGATTCCCCTTTTGTAAAAAAAAACAAATCAGCATTAGTTTCGATTCGCTCATTCGAGCTTTCTTTGGTCGAGGAGAGTTTGCAGTGTGCCACTCTTAACTTTGCCTTTTGGACTCAGGATTGTATTCAAAAATCCAGCCAACTTTTAATGATACACGAAGTATATCAAGGACAACAACGCAGCGTTACCAGATCACTTGCAGTGTTGCCAGTCTCATTACTTTTCTGACACACCTCATATAATTCCAGTAATCACCCTACAAGCAAAAGCAATAAAGTATTCGAGGCAGTTTATAGTTTTTGCCTACCAACCGACATCAGCATACCTCCGAACACTAATACTTGTTAATCGAATGTAAGCTTTCACGGCCACTGTTCCATAAAGATGTATCTTTCGGATGTTGCTGTAGTCGTCATAGTTCTCTAAAGACTGATGTTGATGTCTTCTGCTCCTCGTTATATATCCAGTCCCTCCTCCGCTCCAGTGCTGCGTATCCGTTCCAGTCCGCTGAACCGTGTCCGTTATCGTCCTCTGATGCTCCTCCTCGATTCGTGTTAAATGGTCTCGGATGTGTCTTCCATGGTCCTTGTTGCTCCGAGCTCTCCAGCTTCAATTTCCATACCTCACTCAATCTGTATCTGTCTTCTCGGTTGAAATTGTAATAGTTGTTGTACTACTTGCTTTTGGTCAAATTTTCAGTTGGTAAAAGTTCTAACCTTGCCTGATGGAGGAAATCTAGTCTAGGATTACTTTGCCAATGTCGTACAAAGTAGGTGTTAGTATTCCAAGGGACGCTGATGACGCCTGATGGGTAGATTGATCACGTGTAATGATGATTAACGTCATAATTTGTGATAAAAATCAGACCTTTATCTTTCAAAGACTGAGGATACTCACTTGCCCGTGATTTCAAAAATATAACATTCTTTGACTCACAATCAGTGCATTATCAAACCTGGCATCAATAACAATATTTTCAGGTGGAAATACAGTTTGTTGGACTTGATGGCCAAACTTGTCGTCAGGTTCTTTTAGTTTACTCAGTTGTTTAAAGCTTTGACGTTTTTCAATTTAATTTCGTTCAGTCCAGTTTATTGAATTTTTTCAACACATACCAGGTTAACCGTCTGCTAGTGAGACCAAGTTGGTGCAAGCTGACTACTCTCTTTTTGGAACTTCGCTAATGATTCCAAATGCTTCGTTCTTTTTTTAAATTATTTAACTAGAATGGTGCAAGCTTTTTATATACATATTAGGCTAGTGTAAGATTATGGAGCAGCCAAACTTGAGAAGGGCTGATTACAACTCCCAGTTTTGAGTTACAGGATATCCGATATAACCAAAATCTTCTACCTTTATAATACAACTGAAAATCAAGCAATTTTCTTTTGATTATTACTAGTTTAAACTTTTTTTGTAGGTTTCGCCTATCCAACTCAACTCCTAATCGAATTTAAAGAGGTTACTATCGTGTCAGTAGAAGAAGATGACAACGCCAGTTATATGTCCGGTTACGTGTGCGTGGTAGTTACGGAAAATACTGTAACTATTTATTATATTTGCGTGATCGTGATAGTTTTTCTACCACTAACAGTGGTAGTATTCTGGTTACAATATCATATATTCATGTTGGTTTATAAAAGAAATGCCGCAACGAATGCAATGAGAAAATTATCTACAACAGCAATGCAGTCAAGTCAAGATACTGCCAAAGGTATTTTAAGAAACAATAGGCCGCCGAACAGAAATATTCAAGCCGAAAGGAAAATTCGCATCTTCAAGATAATACTGTTTTTAATAGTAGCCTTCATAGCATGCAGATTACCGCATTGGATTTACAAAACGATAAGAGTTGCTTACACTGAAATGGAAAACTCTGAGTGGATAACAGCTTTCTCATTAAACGGTTTAGTCTTCTTCAACTGTATATTGAATCCCTTCCTGTACGCGTTTCTTCCGCAAACACTTACCAAGATGGCTACGATTTGGAAAACTGTTAGCGATTTTACATGCGAGGTGTGCTGCTGCTGCTGCTCTAATTCCGAGTTCGAACAATTCGAAAGGGAAAATCCGTTTAGCCGTGAGAATTTCGACAAACAAACTATTAGTAAGCAATTCAACTGTAATCAGAAAGTAAAATTTGGTGACTCCAGTAATACGCAAGATAAAGATAAATATTAATTTAAAATTTTAAATTTAATGCAAAACATGTCAATTTTTTATTATTGTAAGTAATTAATAAAAAAATAAAAAATGTCTGTATAGTTAAATTCTGTCAATAGCTTGTGAAATGTAGAAGAGGGATGTAATACAAACCGTGCGAGTAGCAACAAGGCTCTCTCTTCTAAAATAACGGCTCGTCTAGAGGATACTTCGTAAATAAAACTTCTTCAAACTAATATGACTACTTCCTAGACTTACGGTGCAACGTAAAAGGAAAGAGAACGTCTACGATCGTAGCAAGCGCCACTTAACCACCTATAGAGAAAAAAGAAAAAAAACATTCCGAGGAGGACATCCTGCAGAACCCGTTTCAGCTACAGAGAAGTCTTAAGATTACACATGCATATACCCACAGCTGCCTGTTATAATTTTTGTTTTCCAGAAACAACCCCCACCCCCTAATTTTTTTTTTAACTATTGTCGCTATCTTTTAGTAATCATAAAACAGTTATATATTTGTCTTAACTTTTTTTGATATGTCTTATAGTTTTGGAGATATTAAAGCAAATAGGGAAGGGTAGCGTTGGCTTTAGGGAGCCCCATACCCCCCGAAAACGGGCGATTTAGCATCTATGGAAGTTACCGTTGTTCTAACACTGCACCAGTCTACAAACCCACCAAATTTCATTTAAATCGGTCACCACCACTTGCCTGTGTTTCCTTGTGAGTGCGGCAATATATTGTATTGAGACTCTTTAGATAAAATATTGTTGGTGTTCGGAAAAACTACTCCAGTTTACATTGACCTTCATATGTAACAAAAAAAAAACTATGTATTACAAATCAAAAGAACATGTTTAAATATAATTTTACATTAACAATTATAAATTTTGATTTTACAATGTCCTAACTCAATCCCTAACTAACTATATAATTAAAATTTTGTAATCTATTTGAACAATTTAAAAAATCTTAATAGGTACAACCTTATCCTCCGCTATAATGTCAATGTCCTATATCTTTTAATGATCCTAGTTTCTCCTCTTCCTGCGTCCTACTTTCCTTTTAAAATGTTTCCTTTTCTTCTCTTAAAAATATCTCTTCTTATTCTCTTAATATTTCTTCTTGACCAGTTTAATTAAACTTACTATGGTTTACTTATTCACACTTTAAGATATATATTTCCGTTAGAAACATTATTGAATGAAGAAACCATAATCGATAAGGAAGTATAAGCGGAAGGAGTCCCCAGAAGTTACACAGAAGAGGACAACATCAAGATAGAAGAAATAGAAGATGCGATCAAAGATCTGAAAAATGGTAAAGCAGCAAGTTACGACATGATTAAAAGCGAACAAATTAAATACGCCAGCGAGAAGGGAGTGCAACTAATACACAAGTTAATAAATATAGTTTGGAAGCAAAAAAGAAATACCAGAAAATTGGAAAACTGCAGTAATACTATCTATACATAAAAAGGGATCGAGAGTAGAATGCAGCAATTACAGAGCTATATCGCTGTTAAGTACAATGGAGAAAATTTATGAAAAAATACTAGAGAGAAGACTAAGAAAGGAAATAGAGGTATCGCTGGAAGACACACAAGCTGGGGTTAAGAAGCATACAAGACCATATATTCACTCTTAAACAAACCATAGAGAAATTAACAGAGGATAATCGATATGTTTTGTTGATCTAGAAAAGGCATAAAAACGGACTAAGACAAGGACCTACTATTCGTAGTGCTAATGGACGAGATAACAAAAAAAAAGCAAACAGAGAAACTAAAAGTCTGTCTATCGGAAACTTAAACCTAAGAAAAATAAATCTAAGTGTCATTCGCAGATGACATGGTAATATTCGCCAAAAACGAAAACCAAGGACAGAAAAGGATGGAGGAAAATTGTCCACAATATTGAAGTGTAATATATGTATGTAATTAGACCTCGGCACTGCCTTAGCGCGGGATAGAAGGAAATGATTATACATACATACATTTCCGTCAATATTAATTAAAGAAAATACATTTTTAAATATATTTTTGACGTCTTCACTACTTTTCTTGTCTTTTCAAAATCAATCAACATTCTTTTTTTTCTATCCAGCAATCTCCATGAATCCCCTCTATCCAGTGGTTTTTAGATTTTAAAAAATTTAATGCCAATTTTGACATGTGTTTTGCATGACATAAGTTAATTTTATAATTCAACAGATTTTTTTTTAATTTAAATATGTCAGGGATTCAAACAAATAAATAAATTAAATTAGAAATCTATTTAAATATTCTAAATAACAATGCACAATATGAGGTTACCCTAACATTGAAAGCAAAACCTGTCTTATCAGGCTATTCCCAAGTGGTCTACAAAATAGTGTGATGTTATTCAGGACTAAATCCTTCCTCTTATCCGCGCTTAAGGCGATTAAATAGTAATTGAGTAGGCCAGAACGATTTTCTTTTAAAAACTACCAATACACGTCTCTCAAACGCCTAAGATGCCGTTCACAATCATCAAAGACTTGGGAAGACGTCAATCAATTTCTGGCACTATAGCTACGTGATTGGCACATATTAATTCGTGATTAGCGATAGATGATTCACCTGAATTGTCCACGATTTCCATAGATTCTCACGTGCTCACTAAGTTTCGTCGATAGAAATCAATATTGATATGAAGAGATAGAAAGGCAAGACAAAAAGAAAATAGCCCAAAACGATAGATGTAACAAAAAAATCAAATTCAAATCGTCAATAATATTTTGTCATGATTAAAAACCCGTTAACTAATGCAATCGAATAGTAGAATATATAGTTTGGTGGCCAAAAATTATACAGAAGCATGTCTATTAAGAGCACCCCAACGGCTGCTATGATCATGCTAAACCTGTCTCCTCTCAATATTTTTATCATTAGCAAGTGTGGAATGCGAACGTACAGATTGGAAAATACTAACCACTGGTGAACTCACTGTGGGTTGAGGCACACCTGAATAGAAACAGCAATAAGAAACCCAATCTTTGATAAGAGCAGCGACATAGCCATCACCAGGATTTCCTACAAAGTTTTTTTTTGAATTGGGATGACTGGAAAAATGGCGAAGGAAGAAAACCGAAAACTCAAAACTGGTACACAGATGGGTCAAGATCTGCACGAGATGAGGTTCTATAAAGATGGACCCTTATGCAGACTGTGTAATGAGGACGAGGAAACAATCTCTCATATTATATTCGAAAGGGAAACGAAATCAAGGCAGGAATAACACAACAGGCCCAGTAGGCCACAATGTTAGAGATAACTAAAGACTGCCCTGTCGAAACCATTATCATTAATATTCCATAATTTTCTAATCAATCAAAGAAACATCTGCAAAATATAACACTATATTTATTATTCTCGTCGTGTCAAATTACATAATATAGAAAACTAAAATAGTAATACATACAAAAAAAAAATTAGACGAAAAAATAAAAATGCACTCTCTATAGATCAATTACAATATAAACTATGCTATATCTTTGGTTAGATCTATTTTATTCCGTGTTACCCATCTGTCAAACTCTTTTCTAGAACTGTCAATAAGACTATGCAATTTCTCCCCGGACATCGTATTCACCTCGTACTTCAACACCTCTTTGCATTCTATTAGACTCTTATCAGCTTCTCTTAATAATTGCAACAAATCTTTCTTTATACCAATATCCCATTTCCTCTTCACATAAATGATGTTGGATAAATGCAATTCATGTAAAACTACCCCAGTATATAAGCACAACCTAAAACATATAAATAAATAACTGTTTAGTTTTATTTATATAAATTACTTACCGAGATTTTCCAGGATCGATTCGCCCGAGGATATCCAACATTTCCCTGCACATCTTTGTTTTTCTCTTTAATTGATCATCGCTTATTTGATTGGGTAGATATCCTTGTTGGTATCCAAAAAGCTGAACTAATGAGTGCTTGACAGAGAAGCAATGGTAATGATTGGGATGCAGAAAAGTTAACAATTTACTCAATAAATTATCTAACTCCCTTACTGTTGGACTATTCAATTGTACATTATCTACATCATCACCTATTTGATTTATTAAATAACTAGCTTGCGCGTTTGATACTTTAACATTGCATTTATCGCAAGCCCACTCAGTTTGGTCATCTAATGGATCCACCGGCAATTGAGTACCACCACAAGGAGTCGACTCAGTTCCTAAACACCTCAAAGCACTCAGATATGTTCCCATTTCCGTTGGATCTTTACAACGATCGCAAGCGCAAGAGAAATATTTAGTTTCTTTCAAATGTTCTCGTCGCGCTTGAGTCCCCCACACAAAGAATGAGTGTACATCGTGGTTATTCTCGCTCCCTTTTTAATGGGTAAGGTCGCCCTTACCGTGATCCTATAATTAGTCAACTCATCTTCAAATGTATGGACTGTATTAGGTATGCAATTGTGCTCCATTAAACAAGCTGTTGGATACAACGCGGATACTTCTCCGCTTTGGTTAATCTCCAAAGAGTTAACGTCAATTATCCCACAAATATGATGTATTGTTTCTCTGCTCATATCCGGTAATATTGATTGTTTCGATTCCTTTTCAAGCTCTTTTAAAGGTTTTAAAAAATTGTCTTCTAGATAATCTACAACTCTCTCATCGTACTCTCTTAAAAAATTAAACATTAATGCATGCCATCATTAAAAAAAATAAAATAGTGATGATGAATTACTTATGAACTTCTGTGCCTTTTCCCCTTTTCTCCATATGAGATTCTAATTGTAAAAATTGCATCCATTTCTTGATACCGCGCCTTTGAAGTAACAAGCATCGTAGAGCAAACAAAGCATCTTGCCTGCAATGAACGATTTAATAATATTATTAATTATAATTAACTAGTCATCAACCTATCTACATACCTGTAATATTCATGCAAACCATCTAGAGCTCTGTGCGTTCTTAACCGCAAAATAAAGCATTCATGGCCGTGTTTACTAGGGTCCTTTAATCCGATGCAATCTGGGTGACAAACAGGCCAATCGCAACCCTCACATCTCGGTGATTTTTCAGCTTTTATAAGTCTGAAATAAACATCAAAGTTTTTACATGGAATTGGCTTCAGTTTTTGACATACCTGCAACAACCTGGGCAAGGTACAGGTCCCTCTTCCACTATGTGAGGTCGTGGTCCAAAGACGGTTGGTGTTTCGCACATGATTATGTCTCCGGGTTGTAGGTCTCTTTTAGCTACCAAACATTTTCCTATTCCATCAGCTTGAATCACCTAAAGATTAAAAAGATACATGTCGTTATAATATTCTTGCTTTTTCTTGAAATACACATAAAATAACTTGTATAATAGTTGATAGAAAGTATTCGGACTCAATAATCACAGTGATAAGAGCGACTGACCATGGGTAGGACAGTATTGCGACCATTCGCTGTTGGGACATAATTAATTAAATTAATAATGTGAGCAATGTGAGGTAATGTTGTAATAAGGCAATAGAAACACATTTACACACACAATTTATGTTGCAACCACACTTACTACACAAAAAATCGTATCTCAATGTGCTTTAACCTGAAAATGTAATCAGCTTTACTTTAGTTAAGCAAGAATTGGCAGAAAGTTGTTAGCTCGAATTGCCCTTTGCTTCTTCTTCACAATATTTTATGCAATTTATATCAAACCACCACTACCGACACGATCTAAAGAACGATAACTACTACACATTGAAACATCAAAATCGCTCCTTAGAGCATCTCTGAACAACAATTCGACGATATGGGGCAGCAAAATGTCAAGTTACAATGTATTATGAACATTCAGGCTAGAATTACCCAAACTATGTACAATAGTGAAGATAGGATATCTCTAATTTGACTTTGCACATGGTAAGCCCTTAAAATCGACACACAAAATTTAAAATCAAATCCAGCCTTCTTGTTTTGTGACTCGATAGGGAATGGTAGACTCTCAAGTAATATATTTACGACTCAGAGACCCATTTAAATATATAAATCTATATTAATTGTGCAGAGAATATAAGACTGCACCAGAAACGATAATGCACTTCTTAATGGCGTTCCCTAAATGTGCTGATCTATTAAGTCACATTTATTCTAATAGGGCTTAAAAACTCCAAAAATGAGCTGTGAACTCTGTTCGAAACGTAACACCTCCAGTAAGAGTATCAACAAGCCAAGCTGCTACCAGTACCATAAAAGTTAAGACCAGAAATCAAAGAAATTATACAGACCAGTAGATTCGACTTTTAAGCAACTGGTGTTCCCTTATGAGGACAGTGAGGAGGCGGGAGGAGGTCGTCCACAAAAATCTGATCTCTGATGAGCATCTAATGAAGATAGAACCTAGAACAGAGTCATCGATCGATAAACTCAGTTCTAGAATGGGACAGGTGCTGTGTAAAACTCACATCAGCTTGATCCTTGCTTACAACAAAGCTTCAGTCTTATTGTGTCCATTTCGTGATTTCATTCGTATGTCAGCAATTTATTGTGTGTGTCGAAGAATTACTATCTGTTTGCCTTGGTAGGTTTTGACTTTAGACATCGTAGTTCCTCATGAATGAGTCCTTTAAACTCCATTCAGTAAGATACCCTAAAGAGAATTGAAATAAGAGGAAGAGGAGCACCAAGACTGCACCAGAAACGATAATGCACTTGTTAATGGCTTAATCCAAGTGAGGGGGTGGAAATATTTTCTGGCATGGTAAGATTATCGTTCGCAAGTCATTCATTTTTTATTATATATTGCAGACTTGAACCGTTTCTTTGTTTCTTGAAAAAAGAATAATTTGAACAAATGTAGAGACAAAGAAGTAATATAGAAGCCTTTGACAAAATTTATAGCGATAATAAGACATTTTAATCATGGAGTTGTCCTGCAAGGTTGTAAACATGAATACCTCATGTTCATACAGTAAAATTTTGAATGCTCTAATTTAAAATTACTCATTAACGAAAATATATTAATATAGCGATTCGTCTACATCATGATAAATAGCATTCAACGTTCTTCAAAATAGACTACTTTAAGAACGATAAATTTTCCTTTCAATTGATGAAATTTGTTGAATATCTGCCAACATGCATCTATTCATAATTTATTTTTAAGAACGGGATATTATTTTTAGTATAATAAATAAGCTTGTCAATACTAGCCACTATTTATGGTTCTTAAGTTGGATGTTGTAATCTCACCATATGGAGTTACACTTCTTCATATATAGTAAGATATTATAGGCCTAGAGGCTTCTTGGAGATTGGCCAATAATCTATAATTATACACAGTATTAAAATGTTTAATTTAAACCACATACATCACGAAAAGATGATGTACAGTATTCATACATCTTTAAAAAATTGCCATCGGAACAAAAACAGTCCCGTTAAAATAATTTTATTCCATTTTATTTATCTCACCCCCTATCACCACCACCTTAAAAAATGGGCATTGCTCTCACTAAGGGGCCTAATATTAAAATGTGCCATCTCTATTTTTAGAAAAATTGAGATGAACTATGTTGTATATATAACTGTGCAAGTATATTAAATAGAATTTAACTGAAATTCCTTCCAGCTTCCAACTAGACAATACCCCAGTGATTTTCAAAGCGTACAATTTAGAGGAGAAGTAACAGCTATCTACAAGACAATATGTAAGGAAAGAAGAACAGTAATAGTTAGAAAGAACTTACGATAGAGTAAGAAGCTAACACTAAAACATTGTAATCCTTAATCCATAGGTAACATTAATAACTTGAACAGTCATATCAAAAAAATTGATAATCACAGTTTAAAAATTGTGATTACTCTATCGTAAGTTTTTTCTAACTATTACTGTTCTTGTTTCCTTACATATTGTCTTGTCGATAACCTTCTGATTAAGAATTTAATAAAATTCGAAACCTTAAGGTCAAGATTAATGAGTCTTATTCCTCTCTCAGTGTTTACCATTGGCTCCTAATCCCATTAATTAGGATCATCTTAATTTGCGTTTAGTTGAAGCGTACTATCTTCAAAGAAGCAATAGAAGGCAATCACCTAGTCACATGTTCAAACGTTTCCTGTTAATTAAACTTGTTAGAGAAAAACAAAATGGAACGAAAGAGACAATCCAATCCAAGATTAGAAGCAACCCAGAGCAAAATATTTAGGTATCCAACAAGTATTTTTTTATTGTTTTCAAATACACTTCTAAATGGATACCTATACCCATAAACGGGTCGATAACCGCAGTGGTTAGGCGGCTGACTATCGTTATGGCAGGACGATGGGAGCCGGATTTCGATTCTCTGGAGGGACGGTGACATTTTTTCAGTGGGCTGCGATCCGGATCGACTTACCATTCGTTGGTACACACACAAAACTACACCACGAGAGTTGCAGTGATAGCCAGACAAGACAGCTTAAGAAGTCACTGCAACTAAACACCCACCACACACATTAAAAAAAATGGCCGTTTCTCTGTAAGGAACCACAATCATAAAACTTTTCGATGTATTACATTGGTAATGTAAAATTTTTAAAATTTCCAAGCCAAGTTTAACGGAATGAAAAGAAACTGTATTAAGATAATTTTATCCTGAAATTCTTCGATAAGAAGCCCACATATGAAACAAACAGAGCTTCTGCTTCTTTACCACCACCTACAAAAACCTGGCGGTGGTTGAGGACAATCTGTAATTACATGCATCAACAAATTACAGGTACTTGAATCACATTATTGCAAACGCCACCATCAACTGTGAACGTCTCTATTTATCAGTTCTAATTGTTGCTGCCTTTGTTTATAACCCCTTGAAAAGATAATATCCTGCATAAATGAGGAAACTACAAATAATTTGTTTACCGAGAAGTAATTACGCAAATTAAGGCAAAATAACATGACGAGTTTCTATTGGAAGAACCTGAAGGAATAGTAATCTCTTCATTTGATTGTAATAAAAACCAACTTTCACTTGACCTGCTTGTTCAAGACAGAGAACGAATATGCTAAGGGGTTTAATGAAGTTTGCTCTTGTCTTCACCACAGTCTAGAAACAAGTGATTAGATTAATATGCCATGGCTGCGGAGGTCAAACCACATTCATTCAATAAAATATTTCTTACTCTGCAAAAATATATGCTGCTTATAAGTAGCTGATCCTTTTACAGAGAAAATTAATTTGATTACTGTTGACAAAGACTCACACATATGCACCATATACACATGTAGTCAAGTAACTAACAGCAAGTCCGCACTCACTAAGCAGCAATTGCAAAAAATCACTTCAATATTAATTGCGGAGTGGCTTAGCTAAGAGTTGGCTTCTAGATGTTGGAATATAAAAGGAAACTTAACAGGACTATTTAGAAATGTCCATCAAAAATTAGTTCATTAATTCACTAAAGATTAATTAAATTAAACCTCTCGGTCATTATGTATTTTGGTTCAGAGAAAAAATCTGAAACTGTGGTACTAGAAAGTCTGATTTATTGGCAATTTTTTTATATCACTTGTGATGGGTTACCAACCTCCGTCCAGGGGTTGGATTAATAAAATAACAAATGGACAGAAAATGGATGCCAACAAACGTTTTCATTTCTTGGAGGCGGGAGGGATCAAATCTTTGATGCTGTTGTGTGACAACATTGGATTTTCTCAACTACAGCTTCAACTGTTTTCTCAGATCATTTGATGTTTGGAGTTAGAAATTGGACCCCTTTCCTCCAACTAATCTTTTCTTTGGGAGTTAGTTCATTTTGCGTCATGAACGTCTTTTCTGAGCGTTGAAGCTGAACGTGAGGTGATTGGGCCAGGTTGAGGTACAGTAGGCGCTTCTTCAGCATGTACCTGCTTCCTCGATTTCTTCAGTTTCCACAACTTCTTCAGATTCTATCTTCGTCACTTGCAGGCAAAGACTCGATCTTCAATTTCCGATAGATGCTCGGCCAAGTGCAACATCTCTTCTGTCACACACAAAACTGTTCACTTTCGTACACACAAAGCACAAAACAAAAATTCCAAAAACAGAATATAACGTCAATAGTGTTTGACGACATTATAACCGAAAGTGTTAAAGACAAATTATCAAAACAGAAAACGGGCACAATGGTGATGCACCAACATCGTGACGTGAAGCGTTTCCTACGGAGACCATCTAGTGGCTAATTGGGATAATTCGAGCTACAATAAGCCTAAACATGCTCATGATGTTAGAAAAAATAATATGACATTGGAATGATGCCATAAGGTTACTATTTGGAATCGTAGTATTGATGAAGTCGATAAATTAAAAATTAGTCTACTAACTATTCCAAGCTACAGAAGGAGTACGAAAGAGGAAAATAAAATAAATTGTTTTACATGATTAAAATTAATATACTTAATTGCAAGGTTAAATTCTGCTGCCATTCTTGAATATGATTCTGTCGCAATGATGCTTATGAAATCTTGTTTAAATGAAAGTGGGTGTGTACATTTGGTAATAATTGATAGTCTAGAACTTTAATATATCCAATTAAAATGTTAAATTAGAGTTTATAAAATATTTTACTCTCATACAAACCAAAAATGCGTAATATAATAATGAGTATAATTTAATATTACAGCCTCAACAAATATATAAAATTTATTTGTGTTATTGGTTTAAATTAGTAATAGTACTAATTTACCCGAGATAATAATAGAAAAAGTGTGTCACTACACAGTTAAATAGTTCGCTGGAACTAAATTATACGCATATTTACCTCACAAGCTTTGCATTCATTTTTATGCGTCTTCCAATCTTCCACCTGATGCTCCTTGCAGCAATAATAAACGATTTTGCAAGCGGAGCACTTGGTTTCGGCAGGTTTACCGCACTTCCCGCACAAATTTTCGGGCATCTTCTTCGCACTGTTACAATTAATGCACGCACGTAATCTACATTGACGAACTACGCCTTCTTAATGGAATGAACTGGCTGCCACAGTGTTTAACAAAATCCCACGATATAAATAAGTCCTCTAGTGGGGAATTAGTCTGTACGGATATTTTCTTAGCTCCTTGTTATATTTTTACGCTTTGAACATAGTTGGCAGAAAAATATACGGTAGTATGTAGAGAAGCATTTGGTTTCATCTCATAAATGGTGCTTATGTTACAAGTCGTTACGTTCTCTAAAATTATCTTCGACGATCCCGATTCAGTTTGTTTATTTATGTAAAGTAATACCTCTAGGTGTACTAGAGACACAAGTATAGCAGCATGAATGTAGATATATAATAGAATCTAACAAACAACTAGATACACAATTCTTAACATATAAACTGCATTATTATTTATTACTACAATGAAAAACATTTATCTTAGTTTAAAGTTGTTTTTTTACACAACAAGAACAATGTCTCATTCGTGTTTACTTAATGTAATAACAAGGCCAGCTCCTGTGTTCGATGATGCAGACTTCTTAAGCTATATTGTTAGTATGGCATAGCAATCAATGGGAAGGAGACACTCTGGTTCTCCAAGGCCTAAGAAGTTCAGTGTTCAAAAATCTGCTGGAAAAGTTCTTGCTTCAGTTTTTTTTTTTGGAATTATCATTGGGTAATCATGATTGATTTTTTGGATAAGGGTGGGACGCAAGGAAGTTGTCCAGAAGGGTTTTGTTTTTGCACGACAATGCTCCTGCACACAAATCGCATGCTACCATGCAAACAATTCGTGATTTAGGGCTCGAATTACTTGAACACCTCCCTTATTCACCACATCCGGCTCTTTTCCAACTATGTCTTTCCTTAACTTGTAACGAAGAGATGATAAAAGCTTTAGAGGCCTTGTTCGCAGAGCAAGTTAAAAATTTCTTTTGAAAAGTTCAAAGCAAAGAAGCAAAGAATGTTGAATTACAAAATATTTTGACTTTTAAATTTTTTTATAATTTTCATAATTCATATAATAGGACAGTGGCTTCCAATATTTAATACATAAATTAAAGGAATGAAAACAGAACAATGCTACACGTTTTATTATAACAACAATATAGATTCATTGATAAAAAAAAACTTAAGTTTAAAAATAGGATGGAAGGGGAGATTTAATGTAGAAATAAAAATAGCTACCAAAACAGTAAGACAATATATTCAAAGTTCAGGTATCCATAATCCAATTTAGAGTTATAATTACCTAAGAAAACCCCGACTCCAAACAGTTTAAAGTATCCTGTAACGCATGTGCTGTTCCATTTGTATCAGAACAGCTAAGAAACATTATCGACACAGTGGAAAATTCTAAAAATACTGTGAGTGAATTTTAATAATTTACTAACTGACATTATTTGACTGGTATACGGTGATCGATAAAAATAGTAAGTATTATACATTTATTCCTTTCGTAAATTGAATTTTTACTGAAAGATATGAAATTTAATATCAAATTGCTCTAGTTTAAGTAAATTCTTACATAGTTAGGGTCTCCTATTTAAGAAACTAGGCGTTTCGAAGTTATTTTTACATTTGGAAATCTTCCACCACTACAATGTTATCTGTATGATGTATGCATGTATGTATATGCATACCAGGAAGTAATGTGTTTTCTCACTTCGTCCCTTAATGGAGTAAGGAATTCGGTTAATAAAAATTATTCTTTTCTTCAACAGCTATTGCAGCACAAAAATTATTTATTTAAGAAAATAATTAAATATCTCATTCTCATTTCTACATTTATTAATTTGTATAATACAGGGAATGTAACCATCAAGGAGTAATAATAATCCTGAAATTACAAGTATGTAGTTGTAATCGAGGCGTCTAAATGGAAAGTGTGTCAAAGTAATAATTTTTTTACAAAACTGGAGCTGAAAATGTCCATTTTCGAGTTGTTTTCCAGTCTCATAAGTGAACCAATCTTTAAAAAAAAAACTTTAACGGCTAAAAACTTATTTTTTGAAAACTTTTTCAATAGATTAAAACACTCGTTCACGTAGCATAAATCAATGTCCCTCTACTAGAAAAATTTCTTCAATTTGCACTTTGACATTTTCTTGTTGTATTTGTTCCTTGCATCGAATATAGTTAGAACAAACATCAGTTTGGGCTATACCAAATCCATGTTTCTTCTGGTTGTTTCTTTTTTGCTCCTAATCTATATCAGTTTGGATTTTAATAATCCTGTCAATATTCCAAAAAAAAAACACTTCTATACATTCTAACTAGTTATTGATTTCTTTTAGAAATATGATAAATTACAGTCTGATCCTTATTCTTCAAATTTTTCATTCAACATACTCGTTGATATTTTATTTTTGTATAGTATTTAAACAAAACAACAATTTGATATCAAACATGCATAATATCTTTCCCTTTAAAATGTCCTTTTTTTGTGGTTAGAGTCTGGATTCTTCGGAAGACTTTTGGGCCTAGATCTACGAAAAGAAAATAAATCTATGCAAACAAGTTATATTGTTTTTATAGACACCTCTTTAGTTTTTCAACAAACCTTTTATGTTTCTATATCTTTCCGTGGTCATTTCATGAGGTAGTTTTCATACTAGCACAGTAACTGGCGCATTCTGTTGAACAAAAATGTTTCTATAGAGCTTGAGATGCTTTATCAAACACCTTACACATTTATATTGTCTTAAATGGTGGATTTGGCTCACCATATTGATGGTCAAAACTGATAAAAACCTTTACTAATAATGTATAATCTCCTCTCTTGCTTTAATGATTGTTTGAAATCGACGAGGCGTGCCTTTGATTGAGTTAAAGATTACATTAACCCTTCTTGCTTCAAACTTATTAAATAGAATTAACGTCTGGACTAAGAGCTGTCCAACAAAGAACCATCCTCATTAAGATCTTCTACTTCAATTCTGGCAGTGCAAGATCTATCATGATCAGGATTACAATATGATATTCTAAAACCTTGGTAATGTACCTGTAAGCAAAATAGACCCACCACCAAATGATGGCAAAACATCTTTGAGCATAACTTCCTGTCTGAGTCAGTTAAAGCAAAAAGGTAACTCGTCTGCAAAGGATGCGTTGATCCAGTATTTTCATCATTTCATTTCAAGAGATTTCGAATTGTTTCTCTTGTTCCTTGTAACCTCTCTTTTTAATGTTACTTTTATACTCATGTACAATGTCTTGAACAAAATCTGGCATTATAAGTAATGCTACAAACTGGAACAGCAGCTTCTTATTGAATAGAGTCAACTTTTACGGTTGTATCTATCCAAAAATATATATTTTAGAGCAGAGCAAGATGGAATATTCAGACTTGAAACCAATAGAAGAAGAGGGATATCAAATTAGTATACTAGATTCACTATTCTACTTGTTGCATACTACTAATCAGGTAATGGACAAACCTTTAATAAAGATAAAAGTTTTCAAAACAATTACCAATCATATTTTAGAACACCTAGCTCACACCAGTTAGCAGGTTAGTCCAGACAAACATTTAAGGTATTTACTATTGGTTAGTATCATTTATTTAAATAACCATGTTGTGAAGGAATGAAACTATAAGCAATAAATATACTTAGAAAATGTTTTATAGGACATTACAGTTTTTTTAATGTAACCAACATTATGAAAATGCACTGGGAACCAAAACAAGCTGGATTTATACAAAAATCTCAGCTGTCTATGAATTCTGCTTAAACTATTTTAACACATTTCACAGCATGACTGGTTCTCGAACAAGATCACCAGATTGCAACATACTATCAAATCTAAGTGTGTAATTTAAGATATATGTACTAAATAGTTGTAATCAGTGTAATTGAGTACACAACACTGAAACAATATTGTCGACATTAAACGGTATTAATGTTTACTATACCAACCTTAAAAGGTGGCAAAATGTCAATTCCTAACGAGTGTAGTGAATACAACGTTATATTATAATGAACTATATGTATATCGATGAGCATCTTTGTGCATAATTACTAAATTATGTTTTGATTTATTTTGCATGTTAGGCTATAATAATACCAAAAGAAAAATGAATATTTATACTAGGTGGCTCAATTTATCCATTCTATTCAAGTAAAACCAACAATACAATACTTGATATTATCTGATTCTTCTAACAATATCAGAAAAAATAAATTGAGACACTCTTTATATAGACAAATATATGACTAATTAAAAAGAAAACAACAAGAAAAAGACCAAAATGAGATATATGTATGGATTTGTCAGTTACCATCCAATTACTTCCATTGGAACCCTGAGGGATTATAGGAAGATGAAGATGAAACTAGAACAACTTTTTTTGATAGTTTTTTGGTGGAGACTGTACTGATAAATTTATATCCAGTGTACTAAAAAGCTGTCATTGCAGTAACAGGCAGTAATCATTAATAAATTATGCGATTGCAATCTAGTATGTACTTTCCATCGATGTATTTTCTATTATATAATTTAAAGAATGTTAATAATATTGTTATTGAATAAATGCTATATAGAATGATGATACAATCTGATGAAATCACTTGTATGAAGATTGTATTAGATATTACAAGCATTAGTCTGATAACTAGCAACACACGTCACAGATTATTTGTATAGATTATTAAATAAATATGAATTATTTTATATTACACACGAGTATTATCCTAGTTTTAACTGCAAATCCTAGATTGCTCTTCTCCCAATACTTATTAATTCACCAATCCAAAGATCCAAAAGATGTGGCAGAACACGAATGTTTGACTACCCAAAGCTCGGATTTTGTTGAAAGTTGAAACTTGACTCAATGATATCCTCACTGCTTCTTCTCCTCTAGCTGTGCTAAAGGAAATTATTAATGGAAAGTTTAAATCTTTAAAAATTGAATTTCATATTATTTAGAGATCATTAAGAACGCCACCTCCATCCTCTCCCTCTCTCTCTCCTCTATATAGCCTTCTACCTCTCAAGTGTTGAGATGTTTGAAAAGTCAACTATTGATATTGTACCACTTTCCAGTTTCACCGAACTTAGTGGGGGCAGGGGGGAGGAGGGAGTGAACAGCAGTAGCAAATTTGTGGAAAGTCCTGATTAAATCCTGGAGCTAAATCCATTCGACCATCCCCATCCTAAGATAATCTATTAGATAGAAGTTTACAGAAATTTCAATTTTATTATATAATTGTTATCTTAATAAGCTTATCTTATTTTAGGATAGAAATATGGTAGTACATTTTTGTTCAGTTTGCAAAAAACCATCAGTACAAAGTTGTTCACTATGTTACCGAGCGTATTATTGCTCAAAAGAGCACCAAATTCAAGACTGGAAGAAAGGGCATAAGAATAACTGTGCTCCTTTTAAAATAGCTATAAATGAAGTACTCGGGCGACATTTAATTTCAACCTGTGATATCCCAGAAGGAAGTGTAATTCTTCAACGAAAACCTTTAGTTATATGTCCGAAAATAGTAAGTTTACTACTGTGCCTAGGGTGTCACAAGAAGCTCAACAATGGAGACCTCAATGCATGTAGTAAATGTAATTGGCCTGTTTGTGGTATGGAGTGTGAGAATACAGAACTGCATAAAGATGAATGTGAATTGCTTTCACAAAATAATATTAGACCTCAAATAAATCTCGGTAGTCCTAAACAAAGCTGTTACGCCCTCATAGCACCACTTAGAAGCTTATTGCTTAAAGAGAAATCTAAAAGTAAATTCGAAGCGTTAATGAACATGCAATCGAATTTAGAAAATCACAGGGATTCGGCCTTATATCTGGCTTTAAAACAAAATATAGTGCCTATAATTATAGACAAACTAAAAATTGATACTAACGAAGAAGAGATTCTAACCATATGCTCAATTTTTGATACCAACGCATTCGATGTTAGGGATTCAAAAGGATTAGTAAACGTTAGAGCATTATACTCGACAGTATCGTTGATTTCACATGATTGTAAACAAAACACGAGACACTATTACATTGACGATGATTTTGAAATTCATGTAAGTGCTACGATTCCTATAAAAAAAGGTGAGATTATAACCACATCTTACACACAAACTTTATGGGGAACAATATTAAGGCGAAAACATCTGAAGCAGTTTAAAAATTTTGATTGTACTTGTAATAGGTGTAAAGATCCCACAGAATTTGGACTCTACGTTGGATCGATTTACTGCTCGTCTTGTAGAGAAAACGATAAGAGTAATTGTTGTCCAAAAATGATCAGTACAGATTCTATTAATTCTAACGCGAATTTTAAATGCGAAAATTGTGACCATGTAATAGCTGCGAAACAGGTTCATTGGGGTAACGAGGCTTTACGAAATGAAATCCTTTCATTAAACAAATCGGATCCTAAATCGTTTGAAGCATTCCTGGAGAAATATAAAGACGTTCTTCATTCTACTAATACCCACGTTTTAGAAGTGAAATATGCTTTAAGTCAAATGTATGGGAATCTAAACGGATATAATATTTGTGGTAAGATTGAATTGTAAAAATGTTGTTTTATAGGAATTTGAAGCTCCAGTAGTCTGCAATTGATTTATTTTAATAAACAATATCGCAACCAAAAGTTTCTTATTTTAGGCTTAACACTAACAATAGATATGAAGAGAAAAATGCAGATTAGACACGATAAAAATTATTTTCTTGTCGAAAATTTCATGCTCTACAAAAAATTACTACTAATTTTTGAGTTTTACTAATTATAAATGTGTTCTGAAACGTCAATAACCTATTTAAAAACCTAATTTTCAATATTACATTTATTTCCCAAACAGAAATTTTTAAATTTCGCGCGTATTTCAAGCTGGTACTACACACGAAAAATTTACTAAATACTGTGCTATTTCACTGTGATTTCTAGTGAAATAGCACAGAAATATTTTCGGTTAAAATGCCCGCCAAATTTAAAATTTCTACTTAGCTTACGATATGAGACACATTTATCTCATTTTCACATCTTCTTTCTTATAAAATTTTTAGATATTGCAGATGATCTAGTCGAAAGAAAAATCACACTATGTCACGAATTGCTAGAAGTAGCTGATATTTTATGCCCTGGTTCGTCGAGATTTCGCGGCTCACTTCTATACGATTTACAAGCCGCTATGGTGGTTCAAACAAGAAGGAGTTATGAACAAGAGAAAATAACAAAACAAGCTGCTAGTGTAAGTTTCCCTAGGGTTGGTTAATTTTGGAATACGTTGTATATAACGGTCGAATTTATTTCAGGAACGTTTGCTCGAGGCCGTTACAATCTTACAGGAATCTGCAAAGATTTTATCAGTTGAACCCGATATGAAAGATTTATTAGAGAAACGATTGGAAACCTTATCGAATTATCTAGATTTGGATTAAATTTTATAGAATTGTAAATTAAATGTAATTTATTTGATTAATAAACTTAGCTTACACTTTTAAATTATATATTTTCTTTAAGAACAATTAAATTTAATTTTAATTATATCAACTTGCGCCATCTATAGCTAATTTACGGAACAGTTTTGACTCTGTTGGTAATGGTCACATTTGACTTTATGTGTAGTTGTGATGTGATTGACATTACTGAAACTTCTTAGTGCAATTACAATTGATTTACATTAATATAATTTAAGGTATGTACCAAAAAAAGTTTTTATTATCCGTAATAATGTGTATAGGTGTTAATGCGGTAAACATAACGCGTATTTCAACGTAATAGTCCGTTTTAGAATGGTGATATTGGGTCAACAATCACGCTATTTCGATAAGAATATGTGTATTTTTACGTTTTATTGTACGAATTTCCAAGATTCGGGACCGTTTTCGGCGATTAAAACGTGCATTTTAATTAATAGTTTAACGGTAACTTAGATGTTTTCCTTCCGAGTTCAATAATTGTATCCCTCGTGTACATCGTACAGTCAGTACCAAAAACATGTCTTCAAATCTTATTTTATGGGGTTATATTTAATTTCAACGACCCCATGACCCTCGTTTATGATGTAATTGATCAAATCTTGATTATGATGCGAAATATGAGCGTAACTTGTACCGAATTAAGTTTATCAAATGTTTGTAAACCTGTCATAACCTTACATTTACCAGAATTTATATTTCCAAATATGATAACGTTAAACTGGTATTAAATATGATGTAGATTTATTATTGTCGCCGTTACATAATATTAAAATTATTTGATGTATTCGTTTTTAATCTGAAAGATATGGATTATGTGTAAATATGAATTAGATGCGTTTTAATATGAAGAAATTACAACTATATTTATATATTTATTATAATTACTGGTTTAGCTTGTTTTCTAATATATTAGCATTTTAATTTATTATTCCTACATTCTAAATTTCGTTTTTGCGAACATACCGGATAATAAGCACATCAACTTCCTATTTTGCAGCGCCATCTGCACTATTACCTTTTAAGTGTTAATCTATTTAATTTTATATCCCCTTATTACTGGAAAAATAAGTATTTTTATGCATTTCCTTCAATAAAATATGTTATAATTGTGTTCGTGCATGATACTTTTTATGTGACGCTTTATTTGTTGGCACAAAAATCATTGAATTCGTCCTAATCTATATTTAGAACTGAGAAGCTTCAAATCACTTTCCAACCGTTCATTTTCCTTAATACTCATATACTTACTGTTTTTTTCATTGATGTCCTGTTTTATAGAGGTATTAAGTCAACGTAAATATACTTTTCGTTAACAACAACCGCTATTTCATTAATAATATAATTCTTTATACCCCGGCATTACTATTTAATACACGCCTATATTTTGCGTTGTCATATAATCATAATTTATTTACACATTAAAGTTGCGTTTACGTTTTTTCGAAATCATTTAACGCATTTGTCGTGTATATATCATGAATTGGCGCAGCTTAGAAAAAACACTACAATAACTAATCCTTACATATAACTTTATTTTATACAAAGGTATTCTTATTTCCTGCATGTCACGTATAAAATGAATGTAACGAAACATAACGTGGGTGATATAATTAATTAATTAATCAACGATTAAAAAAAACAATTGATAGTTTTAAAACTTAACCTTAAAATATAGCAAGTGTCATAAAGAAAACTTAACCTAACTAAATAACACAGTCACCATATTTATCGCCATATTTAGATCATATACAATAAAATAAACCTTTTTTATATGAAAATATTTAATGCGATAACTATTATGTCTATCGTAGAAGCTATCTTCATAAGGATTATTTGTAGTGTTGCTGTAGCAGCGCTATGCACACGTTAAGTGCAGAAGGACAGTACATGAACGCAAATGGAGCAACAAATTCTGAAAGAGTGGCTATCTTGGATGCCGGTGCTCAATATGGCAAGGTGATCGATAGGAAAGTCAGAGAATTATGCGTAGAAACAGACATTTTACCGTTAGATACACCAGCGTTTAATATTAAAGAGGCTGGATACAGAGCGATTATAATATCAGGTGGACCTAGCTCTGTTTACGCAGAGGATGCTCCACGATACGATGCAGATATTTTCCGAATAGGTATTCCTGTTTTAGGTACGTTAAACATCAAAATTATTCGTATTACGATCTATATTCGAATTCGATCTTTTTAGGGATATGCTACGGAATGCAGATGATGAACAAAGAATTTGGTGGTACTGTGATTAGAAAAGACAGTAGAGAAGACGGTCAATTTAATATAGAAGTTAACACGAAATGTTTATTATTTAAGTAAGTAATTATTTTTTTATTTAATACGAGAATTGGGAGAGTTAAGAAAGTATTCGTCTTTGTAGTTTAAGACTATACTGATACTGCTCTCCGAGAGTAAATCGAATTGAGAGAACAACTTTAAATCGCTGAACCTGCTTTTTGAAGCTACTTCTCAATTCACATTCCCTACATACTTTATCTTTGTTATCTGTATCCTCCAAAATTTATTCTGTGAATTTGTACTGATAAAATCAAACTGTGCTACGAGATGATAATCTACTCTGTGTGTTTATTTGGCTAAATTTGATATACAAGTAACTTTTTTAATTTCAAAGGTAATTCCCCCATTATATTTAAACATATAAGGCTATTTTTTTCTTAGAAAGAAATTCAATTGCTAGCTTTGACTAAATTATTAATGTTGCTTAACAACACGATATTATTTGCACCGAAATAATTTTTCAACAAAATCAGACATTTTTCTTTTGATATAAAATCTAAAAATTGATGGTTGATGGTTCTTTTATTACGATGACGTCAAACACAAGTAAGAAGTAAGAAAGACAGAAAACCCAGACGTTGGTGGGTAAGACCTGTAAATTTAAACAGGGAGAAGAAAGGTGAATTCAGACGAATAATGTTAGAATTTAGAAGCCCTGCAATCTCCTTCCAGATATTTTCTTTTCGGACTAGGTCCTAATTTTCACTCAACTTATCGTATAAGTATGGCTTAAGCTTTACAAGCTCAAATAAGCATTTCTATATTAATATTTTCCATCACCTTTATTAAAATATTTAAGCATATTATACACTAAACCCACCACTGCAATTACAATGTCTTACCTTAACTTAATTCAATTAATTTCTCACTAAAATAAAATCGCAAATCCAATCTGATTAAATATAGGTTAAATGGGCAGAATTCTATCAATTTGACACTGCATTTAATATTGGGAGGTTAAATATCGATATGTATTGAAATTGTCCCATTTCTTTTTTCTGTGAGTGTACTTACATTTGTTACACTCAATGATATACAGTAACCGACAAAATAATAGCAATATGAAACTATTATCACTGTTCTATACAAAGGTTTATGACTTGATAGCACTACACAAGAACATTAAAAAGACACTATCTGAAGAGGTTTCTGACTTGATAGCACTACACAAGAACATTAAAAAGACACTATCTGAAACTATCGCGGAAGTCCATCATTTTGTTACAGTATGTATTGTATTTAGACAAAATAATAGCAGTACTCATCCGATCGTCAATTTATGTAGTTTACAACAACTTATTTCTTGTTATACTTTATTCTACGTTCATTAGTATTCGATACTCTTTGTGTGAAATTGTTTTAAGTAAATAAAATGAGCCGACAGAAACACTGTAGCGAAGAGAGGCGGCAGTTAATTTTAAAACTAAGAAAGAGGAAGAATTGAGGTCCTGGAGTGACCAGCACATTCTCCAGACCTCAATACTATTGAGAATTTGTGGACGGATGTTAAGGAAGCAGGTTCTAAAGAAAACCAAGGATCCAACGACAATTATAGGAAACTGTTCACACTGCTTGGTATTCCATTACCTCAGAACGCTGTCAACGATTGGTGGATAGTATGCCACGACGATTAAAACAAAATATTAATTGTCTGTCAGATAGAGGAGTCAGAACACTTTTAATCGCATATTTTTGTAAAGACAGTGTCATATTCAAAAACTTTGCAATTATTTTTGGACTGCATGTTTTAATACATAAATTCTGTAATACTGCTATTATTTTTGTCCGCTACTGTACCTCACAAAGCTATTTAAAAAAATTTATTAACATGTGAACGTCTAAACTATTACATATGTAGATATAATCTATTATTTGCTTATAAAGGTATATCATCAACTAGATGTTAATTTAATTTCAATTGTTTTTCGCTACGAAGATACATATTTACGTATATCATCATTTACAATTTAATTGCAATATAGCAATATGATGATCTAACTTGAAACTTACATTTTATATTTCTTATTTCCAGGGGTTTGGATAAAATACAACAAGTCCTTTTAACGCACGGAGATTCAATTGACAAAGTAGCGGAAAACTTTAGGCCGATAGCACAAAGTAGTTCCTTCTGTGCGGGTATCTCCAATGAAAAGCTGCGATTATACGGTGTTCAATTCCATCCTGAAGTAGATCTCACAATAAACGGCAAAGCGATGCTTAGAAATTTCCTGTTCGATGTAGCAGGTCTAACAGGAAATTACACGATGCAAGGCAGAGAAGCGATTGCATCAAGTACATAAAAGAAGCAGTAGGTTCTAATAAAGTGTTAGTACTGGTTAGCGGAGGTGTCGATAGTACTGTTTGCGCAGCACTGTTAGACAAAGCTCTAAAACCAGATCAAATAATAGCTGTTCATATAGACAATGGTTTCATGAGGAAAAGCGAAAGTACTAAAGTGGAACAAAGCCTGACAAAATTGGGTCTGAATTTAAGGGTTATTCGTGCGAGTTGTGCTTTCTCCGGTGGTACGACAGTGGTGCCAATCGATAAAAACGAAGCTAATTCGCGTACCAGAATAACGAAAATGCTATCACAAACTTCTGAGCCGGAAGAGAAGAGGAAGATAATAGGCGATGTTTTTGTTTCGAATATCCGACGAGTATCTTTCCGGAACTCAATATAAAACCCGAAGAAGTACTTAGCTCAAGGAACGCTGCGACCGGATTTAATCGAATCAGCGTCTAGTTTAGCGTCAAATAAGGCCGATACGATAAAGACACATCATAACGATTCGGAGCTGATACGAAAATTAAGAAGCGAAGGGAGGGTAATCGAACTCTAAAAGATTTTCATAAAGATGAAATTCGTGTGCTCGGAAAAAGATCTGGGACTCCCAGGGATATAGTGATGAGACATCCGTTTCCGGGTCCGGGATTGGCTATCCGTATATTGTGCGCTGAAGAACCTTATATGGAAAGAGACTTTTCTGAAACTCAAGTGTTGGTTAAAATTATAGTTGAATTTTCGATCAGATGTTACAGAAGAAACATGCCCTTTAAATAGAGTTGAAGGAGTTACAACTGAAGATGAAAAGTAAGTTTTACAACATATTAATAAACGTGTGTTTAATCTATATAATTTTGTTTCAGGACAATTTTAAGAAGAATATCAAGTAAACAGAAATTAGCGGCGACTCTTCTCTCCTATCCGAAGCGTTGGCGTTCAAGGTGATTGCCGTTCGTACAGCTACGTCGTCGGTATTTCGAGTGAGCGGGATCCGGATTGGGACGACATGGTGTTTTTAGCAGGACTAATACCGAGAATTTGTCGGAATGTGAACAGAGTGTGCTATATATTCGGTGGTCTAGTGAAAGAAATTATACCTGATCTGACGCCTACTTACCTGACGCAGAACGTCGTTAGTACTCTAAGACAATGTGATGACATAGCGACATCGGTTAGTTGTATTCGAATTCTTAAATCGTGTATATAGTTGGAAAATATGTCAATATTTCAAACTACGATATAGTACTACTTTTATATAACTCGAATAATGATGAAGATGGAGTTAAAGTTGGTTAATTTTCACTTGAATTCCATTCTTGGTATTATTGAAGTTAGTAAAGCCATGCAACTAACTTGTAGTTCATCCCAAAAGTTTATGGACGCTGGTATCTACAGATAATCGCACATTCTAGTAACAATATACTCTAACATTAACTAACTCTTTATAATTTTAAACATTTTATTTGCTGAGGTAATTTTGTATAAAATCATGTTTATATCT
>CM043022.1:31034252-31124937 GCA_023690525.1 Holotrichia oblita | reverse complement strand
TTATTGAACTCGGAAGGAAAACATCTAAGTTACCGTTAAACTATTAATTAAAATGCACGTTTTAATCGCCGAAAACGGTCGCGAATCTTGGAAATTCGTAAAATAAAACGTAAAAATACACATATTCTTATCGAAATAGCGTGATTGTTGACCCAATATCACCATTCTAAAACGGACTATTACGTTGAAATACGCGTTATGTTCACCGCATTAACACCTATACACATTATTACGGATAATAAAAACTTTTTTGGTACATACCTTAAATTATATTAATGTAAATCAATTGTAATTGCACTAAGAAGTTTCAGTAATGTCAATCACATCACAACTACACATAAAGTCAAATGTGACCATTACCAACAGAGTCAAAACTGTTCCGTAAATTAGCTATAGATGGCGCTTGTTGATTTAATTAAAATTAAATTAAATTATTCGTAAAAATACATAATAAGCGTATAAGCTAAGTTTATTAATGAAATAAATTACATTTAATTTTAATGCTATAATATTTAATCCAAATCTAGATAATTCGATAAGGTTTCCAATCGTTTCTCTAATAAATCTTTCATATCGGGTTCAACTGATAAAATCCTTTGCAGATTCCTGTAAGATTGTAACTGCCTCGAGCAAACATTCCTGAAATAAATTCGACCGTTATATACAACGTATTCAAAATTAACCAACCCTAGGGAAACTTACACTAGCAGCTTGTTTTGTTATTTTCTTTTGTTCATAACTCCTTCTTGTTTGAACCACCATAGCGGCTTGTAAATCGTATAGAAGTGACCGCGAAATCTCGATGAACCAGGGCATAAAATATCAGCTACTTCTAGCAATTCGTGACATAATGTGATTTTTTTCTTTCCACTAGATCATCTGCAATATCTAAAAATTTTATAAGAAAGAAGATGTGAAAATGAGATGAATGTGTCTGACGTCGTAAGCCAAGTAGAAATTTTAAATTTGGCGGGCATTTTAACCGAAAATGATTCTATGCTATTTCACTAGAAATCACAGTGAAATAGCACAGTATTTAGTAAATTTTTCGTGTGTAGTACCAGCTTGAAAAACGCGCGAAATTTAAAAATTTCTGTTTGGGAAATAAATGTAATATTAAAAATTAGGTTTTTAAATAGGTTATTGACGTTTCAGAACACATTTATAATTAGTAAAACTCAAAAATTAGTAGTAATTTTTTGTAGAGCATGAAATTTTCGACAAGAAAATAAGTTTTATCGTGTCTAATCTGCATTTTTCTCTCCATATCTATTGTTAGTGTTAAGCCTAAAATAAGAAACTTTTGGTTGGGATATTGTTTATTAAAATAAATCAATTGCAGACTACTGGAGCTTCAAATTCCTATAAAACAACATTTTTACAATTCAATCTTACCACAAATATTATATCCGTTTAGATTCCCATACATTTGACTTAAAGCATATTTCACTTCTAAAACGTGGGTGTTAGTAGAATGAAGAACGTCTTTATATTTCTCCAGGAATGCTTCAAACGATTTAGGATCCGATTTGTTTAATGAAAGGATTTCATTTCGTAAAGCCTCGTTACCCCAATGAACCTGTTTCGCAGCTATTACATGGTCACAATTTTCGCATTTAAAATTCGCGTTAGAATTAATGGAATCTGTGCTGATCATTTTTGGACAACAATTACTCTTATCGTTTTCCCTACAAGACGAGCAGTAAATCGATCCAACGTAAAGTCCAAATTCTGTGGGATCTTTACACCTATTACAAGTACAATCAAAATTTTTAAATTGCTTCAGATGTTTTCGCCTTAATATTGTTCCCCATAAAGTTTGTGTGTAAGATGTGGTTATAATCTCACCTTTTTTTTTAGGAATCGTTGCACTTACGTGAATTTCAAAATCATCGTCAATGTAATAGTGTCTCGTGTTTTGTTTACAATCATGTGAAATCAACGATACTGTTGAGTATAATGCTCTAACGTTTACTAATCCTTTTGAATCCCTAACATCGAATGCGTTGGTATCAAAAATTGAGCATATGGTTAGAATCTCTTCTTCGTTAGTATCAATTTTTAGTTTGTCTATAATTATAGGCACTATATTTTGTTTTAAAGCCAGATATAAGGCCGAATCCCTATGATTTTCTAAATTCGATTGCATGTTCATTAACGCTTCGAATTTACTTTTAGATTTCTCTTTAAGCAATAAGCTTCTAAGTGGTGCTATGAGGGCGTAACAGCTTTGTTTGGGACTATTGAGATTTATTTGAGGTCTAACATTATTTTGTGAAAGCAATTCACATTCATCTTTATGCAGTTCTGTATTCTCACACTCCATACCACAAACAGGCCAATTACATTTACTACATGCATTGAGGTCTCCATTGTTGAGCTTCTTGTGACACCCTAGGCATAGTAGTAAACTTACTATTTTCGGACATATAACTAAAGGTTTTCGTTGAAGAATTACACTTCCTTCTGGGATATCACAGGTTGAAATTAAATGTCGCCCGAGTACTTCATTTATAGCTATTTTAAAAGGAGCACAGTTATTCTTATGCCCTTTCTTCCAGTCTTGAATTTGGTGCTCTTTTGAGCAATAATACGCTCGGTAACATAGTGAACAACTTTGTACTGATGGTTTTTTGCAAACTGAACAAAAATGTACTACCATATTTATATCCTAAAATAAGATAAGCTTATTAAGATAACAATTATATAATAAAATTGAAATTTCTGTAAACTTCTATCTAATAGATTATCTTAGGATGGGGATGGTCGAATGGATCTAGCTCCAGGATTTAATCAGGGCTTTCCACAAATTTAAGTTTGCTACTGCTGTTCACTCCCTCCTCCCTCCTGCCCCCACTAAGTTCGGTGAAACTGGAAAGTGGTACAATATCAATAGTTGACTTTTCAAACATCTCAACACTTGAGAGGTAGAAGGCTATATAGAGGAGAGAGAGAGGGAGAGGATGGAGGTGGCGTTCTTAATGATCTCTAAATAATATGAAATTCAATTTTTAAAGATTTAGACTTTCCATTAATAATTTCCTTTAGCACAGCTAGAGGAGAAGAAGCAGTGAGGATATCACTGAGTCAAGTTTCAACTTTCAACAAAATCCGAGCTTTGGGTAGTCAAACATTCTTGTTCTGCCACATCTTTTGGATCTTTGGATTGGTGAATTAATAAAACTACAGTATTGGGAGAAGAGCAATCTAGGATTTGCAGTTAAAACTAGGATAATGCTCGTGTGTAATATAAAATAATTCATATTTATTTAATAATCTATACAAATAATCTGTGACGTGTGTTGCTAGTTATCAGACTAATGCTTGTAATATCTAACACAATCTTCATACAAGTGATTTCATCAGATTGTATCATCATTCTATATAGCATTTATTCAATAACAATACTAGATTGCAATCGCATAATTTATTAATGATTACTGCCTGTTACTGCAATGACAGCTTTTTAGTACACTGGATATAAATTTATTAGTACAGTCTCCACCAAAAAACTATCAAAAGAAGTTGTTCTAGTTTCATCTCCATCTTCCTATAATCCCTCAGGGTTCCAATGGAAGTAATTGGATGGTAACTGACAAATCTATACATATATCCCATTTTGGTCTTTTTCTTGTTGTTTTCTTTTTAATTAGTCATATATTTTTCTATGTAAAGAGTGCCTGAATTTATTTTTTCTGATATTGTTAGAAGAATCAGATAATATCAAGTGTTGTATTGTTGGTTTTACTTGAATAGAATGGATAAATTGAGCCACCTTGTATAAAAAATATTCATTTCTCTTTTGGTATTATTATAGCCTAACATGCAAAATAAATCAAAACATAATTTAGTAATTATGCACAAAGATGCTCATCGATATACATATAGTTCATTATATAACGTTGTATTCACTACACTCGTTAGGAATCGACATTTTGCCACCTTTTAAGGTTGGTATAGTAAACATTAATACCATTTAATGTCCACAATATTGTTTCAGTGTTGTGTACTCGATTACACTGATTACAACTATTTAGTACATATATATTAAATTACACACTTAGATTTGATAGTATATTACAATCTGGTGATCTTGTTCGAGAATCAGTCATGCTGTGAAATGTGTTAAAATAGTTTAAGCAGAATTCATAGACAGCTGAGATTTTTGTATAAATCCAGCTTGTTTTGGTTCCCAGTGCATTTTCATAATGTTGGTTACATTAAAAATGTAATGTCCTATAAAACATTTTCTAAGTATATTTATTGCTTATAGTTTCATTCCTTCACAACATGGTTATTCAAATAAATGATACTAACCAATAGTAAATACCTTAAATGTTTGTCTGGACTAACCTGCTAACTGGTGTGAGCTAGGTGTTCTAAAATATGATTGGTAATTGTTTTGAAAACTTTTATCTTTATTAAAGGTTTGTCCAATAATGATATTACCTGATCAGTAGTATGCAACAAGTAGAATAGTGGATGTAGTATACTAATTTGAGATACATCTGCTTCTATTGGTTTTAAGCCTGAATATTCCATCTTGTTCTGCTCTAAAATATATATTTTTGGATAGATACAACCGTAAAAGTTGACTCTATTCAATAAGAAGCTGCTGTTCCAGTTTGTAGCATTACTTATAATGCCAGATTTTGTTGAAGACATTGTACATGAACATGAAAGCAGCATTAAAAAGAGAGAATATAAGGAATAAGAGGAACAATTCGTACGGATATTTGCTCGAAATCTCTTGAAATGAAACGATGAAAATATTAGATCAACGCATCCTTTGCAGACGAGTTACCTTTTTGCTTTAACTGACTGAGACAGGAAGTTATGCTCAAAGATGTTTTGCCATCATTTGGTGGTGGGTCTATTTTGCTTACAGGTACATTACCAAGGTTCTAGAATATCATATTGTAATCCTGATCATGATAGATCTTGCACTGCCAGAATTGAAGTAGAAGATCTTAATGAGGATGGTTCTTTGTTGGACAGCTCTTAGTCCAGACGTTAATTCTATCTAATAAGTTCGAAGAAAGAAGGCTTAGTGTAATCTTTAACTCAATCAAAGGCACGCCTCGTCGATTTCAAACAATCATTAAAGCAAGAGAGGAGATTATACATTATTAGTAAAGGTTTTTATCAGTTTTGACCATCAATATGGTGAGCCAAATCCACCATTTAAGACAATATAAATGTGTAAGGTGTTTGATAAAGCATCTCAAGCTCTATAGAAACATTTTTGTTCAACAGAATGCGCCAGTTACTGTGCCAGTATGAAAACTACCTCATGAAATGACCACGGAAAGATATAGAAACATAAAAGGTTTGTTGAAAAACTAAAGAGGTGTCTATAAAAACAATATAACTTGTTTGCATAGATTTATTTTCATTTCGTAGATCTAGGCCCAAAAATCTTCCGAAGAATCCAGACTCTAACCACAAAAAAAGGACATTTTAAAGGGAAAGATATTATGCATGTTTGATATCAAATAGTTGTTTTGTTTAAATACTATACAAAAATAAAATATCAACGAGTATGGTGAATGAAAAGTTTGAAGAATAAGGATCAGACTGTAATTTATCATATTTCTAAAAGAAATCAATAACTAGTTAGAATGTATAGAAGTGTTTTTTTTTTGGAATATTGACAGGATTATTAAAATCCAAACTGATATAGATTAGGAGCAAAAAAGAAACAACCAGAAGAAACATGGATTTGGTATAGCCTAAACTGATGTTTGTTCTAACTATATTCGATGCAAGGAACAAATACAACAAGAAAATGTCAGTTGTCAAGTGCAAATTGAAGAAATTTTTCTAGTAGAGGGACATTGATTTATGCTACGTGAACGAGTGTTTTAATCTATTGAAAAAGTTTTCAAAAAATAAGTTTTTAGCCGTTAAAGTTTTTTTTTTAAAGATTGGTTCACTTATGAGACTGGAAAACAACTCGAAAATGGACATTTTCAGCTCCAGTTTTGTAAAAAATTTATTACTTTGACACACTTTCCATTTAGACGCCTCGATTACAACTACATACTTGTAATTTCAGGATTATTATTACTCCTTGATGGTTACATTCCCTGTATTATACAAATTAATAAATGTAGAAATGAGAATGAGATATTTAATTATTTTCTTAAATAAATAATTTTTGTGCTGCAACAGCTGTTGAAGAAAACAATAATTTTTATTAACCGAATTCCTTACTCCATTAAGGGACGAAGTGAGAAAACACATTACTTCCTGGTATGCATATACATACATGCATACATCATACAGATAACATTGTAGTGGTGGAAGATTTCCAAATGTAAAAATAACTTCGAAACGCCTAGTTTCTTAAATAGGAGACCCTAACTATGTAAGAATTTACTTAAAGTAGAGCAGTTTGATATTAAATTTCATATCTTTCAGCAAAAATTCAATTTACGAAAGGAATAAATGTATAATACTTACTATTTTTATCGATCACCGTATACCAGTCAAATAATGTCAGTTAGTAAATTATTAAAATTCACTCACAGTATTTTTAGAATTTTCCACTGTGTCGATAATGTTTCTTAGCTGTTCTGATACAAATGGAACAGCACATGCGTTACAGGATACTTTAAACTGTTTGGAGTCGGGGTTTTCTTAGGTAATTATAACTCTAAATTGGATTATGGATACCTGAACTTTGAATATATTGTCTTACTGTTTTGGTAGCTATTTTTATTTCTACATTAAATCTCCCCTTCCATCCTATTTTTAAACTTAAGTTTTTTTTTTATCAATGAATCTATATTGTTGTTATAATAAAACGTGTAGCATTGTTCTGTTTTCATTCCTTTAATTTATGTATTAAATATTGGAAGCCACTGTCCTATTACATATATGAATTATGAAAATTATGAAAAAATTTAAAAGTCAAAATATTTTGTAATTCAACATTCTTTGCTTTGAACTTTTCAAAAAGAAATTTTTAACTTGCTCTGCGAACAAGGCCTCTATAGCTTTTATCATCTCTTCGTTACAAGTTAAGGAAAGACATAGTTGGAAAAGAGCCGCATGTGGTGAATAAGGGAGGTGTTCAAGTAATTCGAGCCCTAAATCACGAATTGTTTGCATGGTAGCATGCGATTTGTGTGCAGGAGCATTGTCGTGCAAAAACAAAACCCATCTGGACAACTTCCTTGCGTCCCACCCTTATCCAAAAAATCAATCATGATTACCCAATGATAATTCCAAAAAAAAAAACTGAAGCAAGAACTTTTCCAGCAGATTTTTGAACACGGAACTTCTTAGGCCTTGGAGAACCAGAGTGTCTCCTTCCCATTGATTGCTATGCCATACTAACAATATAGCTTAAGAAGTCTGCATCATCGAACACAGGAGCTGGCCTTGTTATTACATTAAGTAAACACGAATGAGACATTGTTCTTGTTGTGTAAAAAAACAACTTTAAACTAAGATAAATGTTTTTCATTGTAGTAATAAATAATAATGCAGTTTATATGTTAAGAATTGTGTATCTAGTTGTTCTCTGTTAGATTCTATTATATATCTACATTCATGCTGCTATACTTGTGTCTCTAGTACACCTAGAGGTATTACTTTACATAAATAAACAAACTGAATCGGGATCGTCGAAGATAATTTTAGAGAACGTAACGACTTGTAACATAAGCACCATTTATGAGATGAAACCAAATGCTTCTCTACATACTACCGTATATTTTTCTGCCAACTATGTTCAAAGCGTAAAAATATAACAAGGAGCTAAGAAAATATCCGTACAGACTAATTCCCCACTAGAGGACTTATTTATATCGTGGGATTTTGTTAAACACTGTGGCAGCCAGTTCATTCCATTAAGAAGGCGTAGTTCGTCAATGTAGATTACGTGCGTGCATTAATTGTAACAGTGCGAAGAAGATGCCCGAAAATTTGTGCGGGAAGTGCGGTAAACCTGCCGAAACCAAGTGCTCCGCTTGCAAAATCGTTTATTATTGCTGCAAGGAGCATCAGGTGGAAGATTGGAAGACGCATAAAAATGAATGCAAAGCTTGTGAGGTAAATATGCGTATAATTTAGTTCCAGCGAACTATTTAACTGTGTAGTGACACACTTTTTCTATTATTATCTCGGGTAAATTAGTACTATTACTAATTTAAACCAATAACACAAATAAATTTTATATATTTGTTGAGGCTGTAATATTAAATTATACTCATTATTATATTACGCATTTTTGGTTTGTATGAGAGTAAAATATTTTATAAACTCTAATTTAACATTTTAATTGGATATATTAAAGTTCTAGACTATCAATTATTACCAAATGTACACACCCACTTTCATTTAAACAAGATTTCATAAGCATTATTGCGACAAAATCATATTCAAGAATGGCAGCAGAATTTAACCTTGCAATTAAGTATATTAATTTTAATCATGTAAAACAATTTATTTTATTTTCCTCTTTCGTACTCCTTCTGTAGCTTGGAATAGTTAGTAGACTAATTTTTAATTTATCGACTTCATCAATACTACGATTCCAAATAGTAACCTTATGGCATCATTCCAATGTCATATTATTTTTTCTAACATCATGAGCATGTTTAGGCTTATTGTAGCCCGAATTATCCCAATTAGCCACTAGATGGTCTCCGTAGGAAACGCTTCACGTCACGATGTTGGTGCATCACCATTGTGCCCGTTTTCTGTTTTGATAATTTGTCTTTAACACTTTCGGTTATAATGTCGTCAAACACTATTGACGTTATATTCTGTTTTTGGAATTTTTGTTTTGTGCTTTGTGTGTACGAAAGTGAACAGTTTTGTGTGTGACAGAAGAGATGTTGCACTTGGCCGAGCATCTATCGGAAATTGAAGATCGAGTCTTTGCCTGCAAGTGACGAAGATAGAATCTGAAGAAGTTGTGGAAACTGAAGAAATCTAGGAAGCAGGTACGTGCTGAAGAAGCGCCTACTGTACCTCAGCTTGGCCCAAGCACCTCACGTTCAGCTTCAACGCTCAGAAAAGACGTTCGTGACGCAAAATGAACTAACTCCAAAAGAAAATAGATTGGTTAGAGGAAAGGGGTCCAATTTCTAACTCCAAATATCAAATGATCTGAGAAAACAGTTAAAGCTGTAGTTGAGAAAATCCAATGTTGCCACACAACAGCATCAAAGATTTGGTCCCACCCGCCTCCAAGAAATTAAAACGTTTGTTGGCATCCATTTTCTGCCCATTTGTTATTTTATTAATCCAACCCCTGGACGGAGGTTGGTAACCCATCACAAGTGATATAAAAAAATTGACAATAAATCAGACTTTCTAGTACCACAGTTTCAGACTTTTTTTTTTAACCAAAATAAATAGTGACCGATAGGGTTAATTTAATCTTTAATGAATTAATGAACTGACTTTTGATGGACATTCCTAACTAGTCCTGTTAGGTTTCCTTTTATATTCCAACATCTAGAAGCCAGCTCTTAGCTAAGCCACACCGCAATTAATTTTGAATTTTTGCAATTGCTGCTCAGTGAGTGCGGATTTGCTGTTAGTTACTTGACTAAATATGTATATGGTGCATATGTGTGTCTTTGTCAACAGTAATCAAATTAATTTTCTCTGTAAAAGGATCAGCTACTTATAAGCAGCATATATTTTTGCAGAGTAAGAAATATTGTATTGAATGAATGTGTTTTGACCTCCGCAGCCATGGCATATTAATCTAATCACTTGTTTGTAGACTGTGGTGAAGACAAGAGCAAATTCGTTCTCTGTCTTGAACAAGCAGCTCAGGTAAAACTTGGTTTTTATTACAACAAAATGAAGAGGTTACTATTCCTTCAGGTTCTTCCAATAGAAACTCGTCATGTTATTTTGCCTTAATTTGCGTAATTACTTCTCGGTAAACAAATTATTTGTAGTTTCCTCATTTATGCAGGATATTATCTTTTCAAGGGGTTATAAACAAAGGCAGCAACAATTAGAACTGATAAATAGAGACGTTCACAGTTGATGGTGGTGTTCGCAATAATGTGATTCAAGTACCTGTAATTTGTTGATGCATGTAATTATAGATTGTCCCCACCCTTTACCAGGTTTCTGTAGGTGGAGGTAAAGAAGCAGAAGCTCTGTTTGTTTCATATGTGGGCTTCTTATTGAAGAATTTCAGGATAAAATTATCTTAATACAGTTTCTTTTCATTCCGTTAAACTTGGCTTGGAAATTTTAAAAATTTCACATTACCAATGTAATACATCGAAAAGTTTTATGATTGTGGTTCCTTACAGAGAAACGGCCATTTTTTTTAATGTGTGTGGTGGGTGTTTAGTTGCAGTGACTTCTTAAGCTGTCTTGTCTGGCTATCACTGCAACTCTCGTGGTGTAGTTTTGTGTGTGTACCAACGAATGGTAAGTCGATCCGGATCGCAGCCCACTGAAAAAATGTCACCGTCCCTCCAGAGAATCGAAATCCGGCTCCCATCGTCCTGCCATAACGATAGTCAGCCGCCTAACCACTGCGGTTATCGACCCGTTTATGGGTATAGGTATCCATTTAGAAGTGTATTTGAAAACAATAAAAAAATACTTGTTGGATACCTAAATATTTTGCTCTGGGTTGCTTCTAATCTTGGATTGGATTGTCTCTTTCGTTCCATTTTGTTTTCTCTAACAAGTTTAATTAACAGGAAACGTTTGAACATGTGACTAGGTGATTGCCTTCTATTGCTTCTTTGAAGATAGTACGCTTCAACTAAACGCAAATTAAGATGATCCTAATTAATGGGATTAGGAGCCAATGGTAAACACTGAGAGAGGAATAAGACTCATTAATCTTGACCTTAAGGTTTCGAATTTTATTAAATTCTTAATCAGAAGGTTATCGACAAGACAATATGTAAGGAAACAAGAACAGTAATAGTTAGAAAAAACTTACGATAGAGTAATCACAATTTTTAAACTGTGATTATCAATTTTTTGATATGACTGTTCAAGTTATTAATGTTACCTATGGATTAAGGATTACAATGTTTTAGTGTTAGCTTCTTACTCTATCGTAAGTTCTTTCTAACTATTACTGTTCTTCTTTCCTTACATATTGTCTTGTAGATAGCTGTTACTTCTCCTCTAAATTGTACGCTTTGAAAATCACTGGGGTATTGTCTAGTTGGAAGCTGGAAGGAATTTCAGTTAAATTCTATTTAATATACTTGCACAGTTATATATACAACATAGTTCATCTCAATTTTTCTAAAAATAGAGATGGCACATTTTAATATTAGGCCCCTTAGTGAGAGCAATGCCCATTTTTTTAAGGTGGTGGTGATAGGGGGTGAGATAAATAAAATGGAATAAAATTATTTTAACGGGACTGTTTTTGTTCCGATGGCAATTTTTTAAAGATGTATGAATACTGTACATCATCTTTTCGTGATGTATGTGGTTTAAATTAAACATTTTAATACTGTGTATAATTATAGATTATTGGCCAATCTCCAAGAAGCCTCTAGGCCTATAATATCTTACTATATATGAAGAAGTGTAACTCCATATGGTGAGATTACAACATCCAACTTAAGAACCATAAATAGTGGCTAGTATTGACAAGCTTATTTATTATACTAAAAATAATATCCCGTTCTTAAAAATAAATTATGAATAGATGCATGTTGGCAGATATTCAACAAATTTCATCAATTGAAAGGAAAATTTATCGTTCTTAAAGTAGTCTATTTTGAAGAACGTTGAATGCTATTTATCATGATGTAGACGAATCGCTATATTAATATATTTTCGTTAATGAGTAATTTTAAATTAGAGCATTCAAAATTTTACTGTATGAACATGAGGTATTCATGTTTACAACCTTGCAGGACAACTCCATGATTAAAATGTCTTATTATCGCTATAAATTTTGTCAAAGGCTTCTATATTACTTCTTTGTCTCTACATTTGTTCAAATTATTCTTTTTCAAGAAACAAAGAAACGGTTCAAGTCTGCAATATATAATAAAAAATGAATGACTTGCGAACGATAATCTTACCATGCCAGAAAATATTTCCACCCTCACTTGGATTAAGCCATTAACAAGTGCATTATCGTTTCTGGTGCAGTCTTGGTGCTCCTCTTCCTCTTATTTCAATTCTCTTTAGGGTATCTTACTGAATGGAGTTTAAAGGACTCATTCATGAGGAACTACGATGTCTAAAGTCAAAACCTACCAAGGCAAACAGATAGTAATTCTTCGACACACACAATAAATTGCTGACATACGAATGAAATCACGAAATGGACACAATAAGACTGAAGCTTTGTTGTAAGCAAGGATCAAGCTGATGTGAGTTTTACACAGCACCTGTCCCATTCTAGAACTGAGTTTATCGATCGATGACTCTGTTCTAGGTTCTATCTTCATTAGATGCTCATCAGAGATCAGATTTTTGTGGACGACCTCCTCCCGCCTCCTCACTGTCCTCATAAGGGAACACCAGTTGCTTAAAAGTCGAATCTACTGGTCTGTATAATTTCTTTGATTTCTGGTCTTAACTTTTATGGTACTGGTAGCAGCTTGGCTTGTTGATACTCTTACTGGAGGTGTTACGTTTCGAACAGAGTTCACAGCTCATTTTTGGAGTTTTTAAGCCCTATTAGAATAAATGTGACTTAATAGATCAGCACATTTAGGGAACGCCATTAAGAAGTGCATTATCGTTTCTGGTGCAGTCTTATATTCTCTGCACAATTAATATAGATTTATATATTTAAATGGGTCTCTGAGTCGTAAATATATTACTTGAGAGTCTACCATTCCCTATCGAGTCACAAAACAAGAAGGCTGGATTTGATTTTAAATTTTGTGTGTCGATTTTAAGGGCTTACCATGTGCAAAGTCAAATTAGAGATATCCTATCTTCACTATTGTACATAGTTTGGGTAATTCTAGCCTGAATGTTCATAATACATTGTAACTTGACATTTTGCTGCCCCATATCGTCGAATTGTTGTTCAGAGATGCTCTAAGGAGCGATTTTGATGTTTCAATGTGTAGTAGTTATCGTTCTTTAGATCGTGTCGGTAGTGGTGGTTTGATATAAATTGCATAAAATATTGTGAAGAAGAAGCAAAGGGCAATTCGAGCTAACAACTTTCTGCCAATTCTTGCTTAACTAAAGTAAAGCTGATTACATTTTCAGGTTAAAGCACATTGAGATACGATTTTTTGTGTAGTAAGTGTGGTTGCAACATAAATTGTGTGTGTAAATGTGTTTCTATTGCCTTATTACAACATTACCTCACATTGCTCACATTATTAATTTAATTAATTATGTCCCAACAGCGAATGGTCGCAATACTGTCCTACCCATGGTCAGTCGCTCTTATCACTGTGATTATTGAGTCCGAATACTTTCTATCAACTATTATACAAGTTATTTTATGTGTATTTCAAGAAAAAGCAAGAATATTATAACGACATGTATCTTTTTAATCTTTAGGTGATTCAAGCTGATGGAATAGGAAAATGTTTGGTAGCTAAAGAGACCTACAACCCGGAGACATAATCATGTGCGAAACACCAACCGTCTTTGGACCACGACCTCACATAGTGGAAGAGGGACCTGTACCTTGCCCAGGTTGTTGCAGGTATGTCAAAAACTGAAGCCAATTCCATGTAAAAACTTTGATGTTTATTTCAGACTTATAAAAGCTGAAAAATCACCGAGATGTGAGGGTTGCGATTGGCCTGTTTGTCACCCAGATTGCATCGGATTAAAGGACCCTAGTAAACACGGCCATGAATGCTTTATTTTGCGGTTAAGAACGCACAGAGCTCTAGATGGTTTGCATGAATATTACAGGTATGTAGATAGGTTGATGACTAGTTAATTATAATTAATAATATTATTAAATCGTTCATTGCAGGCAAGATGCTTTGTTTGCTCTACGATGCTTGTTACTTCAAAGGCGCGGTATCAAGAAATGGATGCAATTTTTACAATTAGAATCTCATATGGAGAAAAGGGGAAAAGGCACAGAAGTTCATAAGTAATTCATCATCACTATTTTATTTTTTTTAATGATGGCATGCATTAATGTTTAATTTTTTAAGAGAGTACGATGAGAGAGTTGTAGATTATCTAGAAGACAATTTTTTAAAACCTTTAAAAGAGCTTGAAAAGGAATCGAAACAATCAATATTACCGGATATGAGCAGAGAAACAATACATCATATTTGTGGGATAATTGACGTTAACTCTTTGGAGATTAACCAAAGCGGAGAAGTATCCGCGTTGTATCCAACAGCTTGTTTAATGGAGCACAATTGCATACCTAATACAGTCCATACATTTGAAGATGAGTTGACTAATTATAGGATCACGGTAAGGGCGACCTTACCCATTAAAAAGGGAGCGAGAATAACCACGATGTACACTCATTCTTTGTGGGACTCAAGCGCGACGAGAACATTTGAAAGAAACTAAATATTTCTCTTGCGCTTGCGATCGTTGTAAAGATCCAACGGAAATGGGAACATATCTGAGTGCTTTGAGGTGTTTAGGAACTGAGTCGACTCCTTGTGGTGGTACTCAATTGCCGGTGGATCCATTAGATGACCAAACTGAGTGGGCTTGCGATAAATGCAATGTTAAAGTATCAAACGCGCAAGCTAGTTATTTAATAAATCAAATAGGTGATGATGTAGATAATGTACAATTGAATAGTCCAACAGTAAGGGAGTTAGATAATTTATTGAGTAAATTGTTAACTTTTCTGCATCCCAATCATTACCATTGCTTCTCTGTCAAAGCACTCATTAGTTCAGCTTTTTGGATACCAACAAGGATATCTACCCAATCAAATAAGCGATGATCAATTAAAGAGAAAAACAAAGATGTGCAGGGAAATGTTGGATATCCTCGGGCGAATCGATCCTGGAAAATCTCGGTAAGTAATTTATATAAATAAAACTAAACAGTTATTTATTTATATGTTTTAGGTTGTGCTTATATACTGGGGTAGTTTTACATGAATTGCATTTATCCAACATCATTTATGTGAAGAGGAAATGGGATATTGGTATAAAGAAAGATTTGTTGCAATTATTAAGAGAAGCTGATAAGAGTCTAATAGAATGCAAAGAGGTGTTGAAGTACGAGGTGAATACGATGTCCGGGGAGAAATTGCATAGTCTTATTGACAGTTCTAGAAAAGAGTTTGACAGATGGGTAACACGGAATAAAATAGATCTAACCAAAGATATAGCATAGTTTATATTGTAATTGATCTATAGAGTGCATTTTTATTTTTTCGTCTAATTTTTTTTTTGTATGTATTACTATTTTAGTTTTCTATATTATGTAATTTGACACGACGAGAATAATAAATATAGTGTTATATTTTGCAGATGTTTCTTTGATTGATTAGAAAATTATGGAATATTAATGATAATGGTTTCGACAGGGCAGTCTTTAGTTATCTCTAACATTGTGGCCTACTGGGCCTGTTGTGTTATTCCTGCCTTGATTTCGTTTCCCTTTCGAATATAATATGAGAGATTGTTTCCTCGTCCTCATTACACAGTCTGCATAAGGGTCCATCTTTATAGAACCTCATCTCGTGCAGATCTTGACCCATCTGTGTACCAGTTTTGAGTTTTCGGTTTTCTTCCTTCGCCATTTTTCCAGTCATCCCAATTCAAAAAAAAAACTTTGTAGGAAATCCTGGTGATGGCTATGTCGCTGCTCTTATCAAAGATTGGGTTTCTTATTGCTGTTTCTATTCAGGTGTGCCTCAACCCACAGTGAGTTCACCAGTGGTTAGTATTTTCCAATCTGTACGTTCGCATTCCACACTTGCTAATGATAAAAATATTGAGAGGAGACAGGTTTAGCATGATCATAGCAGCCGTTGGGGTGCTCTTAATAGACATGCTTCTGTATAATTTTTGGCCACCAAACTATATATTCTACTATTCGATTGCATTAGTTAACGGGTTTTTAATCATGACAAAATATTATTGACGATTTGAATTTGATTTTTTTGTTACATCTATCGTTTTGGGCTATTTTCTTTTTGTCTTGCCTTTCTATCTCTTCATATCAATATTGATTTCTATCGACGAAACTTAGTGAGCACGTGAGAATCTATGGAAATCGTGGACAATTCAGGTGAATCATCTATCGCTAATCACGAATTAATATGTGCCAATCACGTAGCTATAGTGCCAGAAATTGATTGACGTCTTCCCAAGTCTTTGATGATTGTGAACGGCATCTTAGGCGTTTGAGAGACGTGTATTGGTAGTTTTTAAAAGAAAATCGTTCTGGCCTACTCAATTACTATTTAATCGCCTTAAGCGCGGATAAGAGGAAGGATTTAGTCCTGAATAACATCACACTATTTTGTAGACCACTTGGGAATAGCCTGATAAGACAGGTTTTGCTTTCAATGTTAGGGTAACCTCATATTGTGCATTGTTATTTAGAATATTTAAATAGATTTCTAATTTAATTTATTTATTTGTTTGAATCCCTGACATATTTAAATTCAAAAAAAATCTGTTGAATTATAAAATTAACTTATGTCATGCAAAACACATGTCAAAATTGGCATTAAATTTTTTAAAATCTAAAAACCACTGGATAGAGGGGATTCATGGAGATTGCTGGATAGAAAAAAAAAGAATGTTGATTGATTTCGAAAAGACAAGAAAAGTAGTGAAGACGTCAAAAATATATTTAAAAATGTATTTTCTTTAATTAATATTGACGGAAATGTATGTATGTATAATCATTTCCTTCTATCCCGCGCTAAGGCAGTGCCGAGGTCTAATTACATACATATATTACACTTCAATATTGTGGACAATTTTCCTCCATCCTTTTCTGTCCTTGGTTTTCGTTTTTGGCGAATATTACCATGTCATCTGCGAATGACACTTAGATTTATTTTTCTTAGGTTTAAGTTTCCGATAGACAGACTTTTAGTTTCTCTGTTTGCTTTTTTTTTGTTATCTCGTCCATTAGCACTACGAATAGTAGGTCCTTGTCTTAGTCCGTTTTTATGCCTTTTCTAGATCAACAAAACATATCGATTATCCTCTGTTAATTTCTCTATGGTTTGTTTAAGAGTGAATATATGGTCTTGTATGCTTCTGTTTTTCTTAACCCCAGCTTGTGTGTCTTCCAGCGATACCTCTATTTCCTTTCTTAGTCTTCTCTCTAGTATTTTTTCATAAATTTTCTCCATTGTACTTAACAGCGATATAGCTCTGTAATTGCTGCATTCTACTCTCGATCCCTTTTTATGTATAGATAGTATTACTGCAGTTTTCCAATTTTCTGGTATTTCTTTTTTGCTTCCAAACTATATTTATTAACTTGTGTATTAGTTGCACTCCCTTCTCGCTGGCGTATTTAATTTGTTCGCTTTTAATCATGTCGTAACTTGCTGCTTTACCATTTTTCAGATCTTTGATCGCATCTTCTATTTCTTCTATCTTGATGTTGTCCTCTTCTGTGTAACTTCTGGGGACTCCTTCCGCTTATACTTCCTTATCGATTATGGTTTCTTCATTCAATAATGTTTCTAACGGAAATATATATCTTAAAGTGTGAATAAGTAAACCATAGTAAGTTTAATTAAACTGGTCAAGAAGAAATATTAAGAGAATAAGAAGAGATATTTTTTAAGAGAAGAAAAGGAAACATTTTAAAAGGAAAGTAGGACGCAGGAAGAGGAGAAACTAGGATCATTAAAAGAAATAGGACATTGACATTATAGCGGAGGATAAGGTTGTACCTATTAAGATTTTTTAAATTGTTCAAATAGATTACAAAATTTTAATTATATAGTTAGTTAGGGATTGAGTTAGGATATTGTAAAATCAAAATTTATAATTGTTAATGTAAAATTATATTTAAACATGTTCTTTTGATTTGTAATACATAGTTTTTTTTTGTTACATATGAAGGTCAATGTAAACTGGAGTAGTTTTTCCGAACACCAACAATATTTTATCTAAAGAGTCTCAATACAATATATTGCCACACTCACAAGGAAACACAGGCAAGTGGTGGTGACCGATTTAAATGAAATTTGGTGGGTTTGTAGACTGATGCAGTGTTAGAACAACGGTAACTTCCATAGATGCTAAATCGCCCGTTTTCGGGGGGTATGGGGCTCCCTAAAGCCAACGCTACCCTTCCCTATTTGCTTTAATATCTCCAAAACTATAAGACATATCAAAAAAAGTTAAGACAAATATATAACTGTTTTATGATCACTAAAAGATAGCGACAATAGTTAAAAAAAAATTAGGGGGTGGGGGTTGTTTCTGGAAAACAAAAATTATAACAGGCAAACTATTGTCGCTATCTTTTAGTAAGTACTCATAAAACAGTTATATATTTGTCTTAACTTTTTTTTTTAAGTTCACCGTTTTCGAGAAAAATCAACTATTATGTTGTTAATATTTGCTTTTCTTACTTGTTCTAATGTTTTAGTAAAATAAAACTTTTATTAAAAAAAATTTACCATGTTTTTCAACATAAAAGTTGATTTTTCTCGAAAACGCTCAACTTTAGAGCTCATGATCAACAGTACCTTTTTTGCATAGAAAACGTTGGCGGTTCAAATGGGCGTCTCAAAATCGTACTTTTTCCAGTGGCGTCGAAGTTGGGGAGAAAAACAACCACTACTCCTTCAAAATCTTCACCAATTATGTTTTGAATTTTTTTTTTTCACACACAACTTAGCTTATTATAAGTAGAAAATGCTTACAAAAGCTGTTTTTTTTTACGATAAACGGTTCCGGAGATATTTCCAAAAAACGAATTTTTTTAAATTAAATTTCAACACCCTGTATCTCGAAAACGGTGCATTTTAGAGAGTAAGTTGATGGGAACTTTTTTTCACATTTTTGGACAAGCTATCACATCCTGAAGTCCTGCGCATATATTATGAAACACCCTATATATTAGAGGATTGTTGGTTAATTTTGTAAGAGATAACTTTTAATGTAGATACATAGGATACATTTAATCGTGATTTTTATAATATTTATTCTTGTATTGAATTTTGGATAGCAGAATGTTGCTAATAAAACAGTATTATCGTTCTCTACTTTTTTTTCATAAACACTGGGTAACGCGCCTCATATTGCTCAGACTTTTAGGTAAAAGGATCAACCCCCATCTCCTGAGTTGGTTGACATAAGGACCCATCTTGGACCCATTCGATAGTGGCGCCAGATTATAAATTTTTTGTTACGGTTATTCTTTTTTTTTAATCTACAGGCGTGCTATATCGCGGGTAACCTTCTAGTGGAGGTTACAGTAGCTGTGTGTAGCATGTGTAATCTTAAGACTTCTCTATAGCTGAAACGGGTTCTGCAGGATGTCCTTCTCGGAATGTTTTTTTTCTTTTTTCTCTATAGGTGGTTAAGTGGCGCTTGCTACGATCGTAGATGTTCTCTTTCCTTTTACGTTGCACCGTAAGACTAGGAAGTAGTCATATTAGTTTGAAGAAGTTTTATTTACGAAGGATCCTCTAGACGAGCCGTTATTTTAGAAGAGAGAGCCTTGTTGCTACTCGCACGGTTTGTATTACATCCCTCTTCTACATTTCACAAGCTATTGACAGAATTTAACTATACAGACATTTTTTATTTTTTTATTAATTACTTACAATAATAAAAAATTGACATGTTTTGCATTAAATTTAAAATTTTAAATTAATATTTATCTTTATCTTGCGTATTACTGGAGTCACCAAATTTTACTTTCTGATTACAGTTGAATTGCTTACTAATAGTTTGTTTGTCGAAATTCTCACGGCTAAACGGATTTTCCCTTTCGAATTGTTCGAACTCGGAATTAGAGCAGCAGCAGCAGCACACCTCGCATGTAAAATCGCTAACAGTTTTCCAAATTGTAGCCATCTTGGTAAGTGTTTGCGGAAGAAACGCGTACAGGAAGGGATTCAATATACAGTTGAAGAAGACTAAACCGTTTAATGAGAAAGCTGTTATCCACTCAGAGTTTTCCATTTCAGTGTAAGCAACTCTTATCGTTTTGTAAATCCAATGCGGTAATCTGCATGCTATGAAGGCTACTATTAAAAACAGTATTATCTTGAAGATGCGAATTTTTCTTTCGGCTTGAATATTTCTATTCGGCGGCCTATTGTTTCTTAAAATACCTTTGGCAATATCTCGACTTGACTGCATTGCCGTTGTAGATAATTTTCTCATTGCATTCGTTGCGGCATTTCTTTTATAAACCAACATGAATATATGATATTGTAACCAGAATACTACCACTGTTAGTGGTAGAAAAACTATCACGATCACGCAGATATAATAAATAGTTACAGTATTTTCCGTAACTACTACGCACACGTAACCGGACATATAACTGGCGTTGTCATCTTCTTCTACTGACACGATAGTAACCTCTTTAAATTCGATTAGGAGTTGAGTTGGATAGGCGAAACCTACAAAAAAAGTTTAAACTAGTAATAATCAAAAGAAAATTGCTTGATTTTCAGTTGTATTATAAAGGTAGAAGATTTTGGTTATATCGGATATCCTGTAACTCAAAACTGGGAGTTGTAATCAGCCCTTCTCAAGTTTGGCTGCTCCATAATCTTACACTAGCCTAATATGTATATAAAAAGCTTGCACCATTCTAGTTAAATAATTTTAAAAAAGAACGAAGCATTTGGAATCATTAGCGAAGTTCCAAAAAGAGAGTAGTCAGCTTGCACCAACTTGGTCTCACTAGCAGACGGTTAACCTGGTATGTGTTGAAAAAATTCAATAAACTGGCCTGAACGAAATTAAATTGAAAAACGTCAAAGCTTTAAACAACTGAGTAAACTAAAAGAACCTGACGACAAGTTTGGCCATCAAGTCCAACAAACTGTATTTCCACCTGAAAATATTGTTATTGATGCCAGGTTTGATAATGCACTGATTGTGAGTCAAAGAATGTTATATTTTTGAAATCACGGGCAAGTGAGTATCCTCAGTCTTTGAAAGATAAAGGTCTGATTTTTATCACAAATTATGACATTAATCATCATTACACGTGATCAATCTACCCATCAGGCGTCATCAGCGTCCCTTGGAATACTAACACCTACTTTGTACGACATTGGCAAAGTAATCCTAGACTAGATTTCCTCCATCAGGCAAGGTTAGAACTTTTACCAACTGAAAATTTGACCAAAAGCAAGTAGTACAACAACTATTACAATTTCAACCGAGAAGACAGATACAGATTGAGTGAGGTATGGAATTTGAAGCTGGAGAGCTCGGAGCAACAAGGACCATGGAAGACACATCCGAGACCATTTAACACGAATCGAGGAGGAGCATCAGAGGACGATAACGGACACGGTTCAGCGGACTGGAACGGATACGCAGCACTGGAGCGGAGGAGGGACTGGATATATAACGAGGAGCAGAAGACATCAACATCAGTCTTTAGAGAACTATGACGACTACAGCAACATCCGAAAGATACATCTTTATGGAACAGTGGCCGTGAAAGCTTACATTCGATTAACAAGTATTAGTGTTCGGAGGTATGCTGATGTCGGTTGGTAGGCAAAAACTATAAACTGCCTCGAATACTTTATTGCTTTTGCTTGTAGGGTGATTACTGGAATTATATGAGGTGTGTCAGAAAAGTAATGAGACTGGCAACACTGCAAGTGATCTGGTAACGCTGCGCTGTTGTCCTTGATATACTTCGTGTATCATTAAAAGTTGGCTGGATTTTTGAATACAATCCTGAGTCCAAAAGGCAAAGTTAAGAGTGGCACACTGCAAACTCTCCTTGACCAAAGAAAGCTCGAATGAACAAATCGAAGATTAAATCAATGCTGATTGTTTTTTTGACAGAAGGGAAATCGTCGACAAAGAATTTGTTCTTCCAGGACAAACTGTCGTTTATAAAGACGTCTTTGAAATACTCAGAAAAAGTGTAATTTGTCCGGTTTCATTTACGACATTGCAGACAAATGGATGCTCCATCATGACAACGCCCCATGTCATACTGCCCTTTCCATAACATAATTTTGGTCCTCAAAGGGCATTCCTGTGGTTCCCCAGCCCCCCTATTCACTTGACCTCAGTTGCTGTGACTTTTTCCTTTTTCCTAAACTGAAAGATGTCCTCAAAGGACGTCATTTCGGGACTTCAGACAACATCCAAAAGAGTGTAACGGGCACACTGAAGACCATACCGATTGAAGACTTCCAGCGCTGCTACCAACAGTGGGAACAACGTCTCCATCGGTGTGTAGGTGCCCAAGGGAACTACTTTGAAGGGGGTAACATTGATATTTGAAAAAATTAAAATTTTTCTGCGACACCTCGTATCATGAGTGCTTATTAGAGAAATTTTTGGTTTGATATGTTTCGGCAATGCTAGAATCGAAGACGCGTATGAATACATATGTAACACTGTATATAAGTGAAATTAAAATCAGATATGGCGATTCCTGCAATTATGCAATAAGTGCTTATTGCAGGTTAGGTTATGAAAACCTGATGCAGGAAAAGGATGGAAATAAAGTTTAAATATCGTGTCACTAAACATTCTGAAACATAACATAGCAGGTGGTGGTAATTGAAACTACATCCACTCTTTGACGGGGGGAAAGAAGAGGGAGGGAAGGGGGAGGGGTGATTATTGTCTAAGATCTTCTCATGTAAAAATTAGGGAACACAATAGACCTATGGCCGCAATTGACGCTCATGGTATATTGTTGGGATAACCCTGCAAGCGAGTCCAATAAAAATAGATCAAGCATTAGAAGCAGATCAAGGGGTTTTGACTTTGTAGGTCTCGTCTGAATGCAAAACCTAATTTCATCGCAGTTCGCTTCCCAACCTGTATTGTACAACAACCAACCTCTAACCTCATTCCTTCTAGTATCTGGTATTTGCTATTACCGACCTGAATTGTTTGATACTTGGCAGTGATACCTCAGACCTTGTCCACAAGAGGGAAAGAGGTTGGAATTGCTCGACGTTTTCAATGTGTTTGTGTGTCGATATTACTAAATAAACAACATTTTGTCACAATGAAATTGGAAATTAAAATTGGTAATAAGATTATGTTACCTATTGCCATGGCCCATAAGAATGCTATCCCAATCAGACAGCGCCACAAGTTTGGATTCCAACGCCTCATAGTAGCATGCACAGCAGTTCTATAACGGTCCAAGGCTATTATTAATATAGCTCCAGAGCTTGCTAGTATACTAAATGGTTGCATAAATGATAAAAGGAAACACATAGCTTCGCCCATTGTCTAAAAAGAAATATCTTGTTAATTACAAGTAATATAATGAAAATAATTTTAAAACCCACCCAACTTAGCAAAGAATGAGCAAATGTATTTAGATACTGTATTGTATAACCAGTTGCCATGACTAAATCACTCAATGCAAGTGATATAACTAGAGTTTTTTGGATATACCGATGTTTCCTGAAAAGTAATTTAATGAAAATTACTTGTATTTATGTACATATGTGCATGTATTACCTTCTACATGTAATGAAAATGGCAGTTGCGTTTCCTAGAACAGCTGCTATATATAATAGGAGGAAAAACGCGAAGAATATAGACCGTTGCCTGATGGTTATGTATCCCAAGCTTTCAGTGCTATAGATATTATCCGATGAATTCTTAAATAACAAAAAACAAAAATAAAATTACGAGGAATGTTACTTAGCTGTATTACTTACCGATATCCCATTCGATCCTGTAGAGGTTATAAACGAATATATAATATTTGAGTAATCCATATTTGTACGTTAATTTTTGTTTTTCAACTTGAAGCAAAAGCTATCTCATCGAAGCAATATAGTCCACATAGGTCTACCGTTTAGTAATTAGTAGTAATGTATCGTGAATGCTTTCCTGCGTAACTATCTGAGTCCTTATCTCATTTGCACACAAATGATATATATGATGTATGTATTTACAATTAACTTATTGTTTTACAGGATCAATAGTACGTTTATGTTAGGAATTATTGGGTGAAGTCCTTTAATGTGGGTGTGTCAATATTTTATCTAAAAAGAAAATATTTTATCCTGTACTATTTAAAATTCGATTCTTTGAGTTGGTATTCTTGCTGTTGTTTGATTTATTATTTTGTGTGTAAATGTAAATAATAAGTGGTTGCCCTTTTTGTCTATTTATTTGATTATGATGTAAATAGTACATATCCTGTAATAATGTGAAAACACTCCTCAATATTAGTATATTATTTGCAAATAGATAACGTTGCTAATTACTAACAACATAAGTGCGCCAGATGGTTTTTCGGATTTGTAGTTTTAATGCTTTATATAGCACAATCCACTTGCAATTATCACATGTAGGCTGATGTGTCTGGCGATGGGCAAATAAATTCACATATTGAAATAATTCTTTTGTTACACGTTTCCTGCATATAAATTAGAGCTATATTTAGGTTTTTTGGTTTTACAATCATGAGCAGATTTATTTATTATATATATATATTTTTTTGCCGGTGGAAAATCCTTGATGGACACCATGCGCTTAATGTCTATCGCGCATGGTAGTGTGGGACTCCAAGTTGAGGTACTCTACTTTGGTCTACCCACTAAAAACCACCCATTTGCCTCCAAGCGCACTTCATGGGACCGCCTTCAAAGACCTCTTGCTGCTACTTGTCTTGTAATATGCGTAGCTCTTCTTCCTTTGTTCTCATAATAACTTTGATCATCTTGTACAATATGTCCCAATGTTCTTTTGATACCATCATTTCCTGTACTAGGCTTCCTGAGATATTTCGTGGCCTATTATCACTACTGCTTCCAGTTTTATCGCTTCCCACCGTTTGCATTGAAAGCTGGTGTGTTCCACAGTGTCTATGTTCCCACAGTAAACGCATTTGTCTCCAACTGTTTTACCGATCCTCTTAGCATATGTTCTGAATACCCCCTATGCCTAATATGCCCTGTCAAAACTTGCGTAAGGTAGTAGTCAACTTGCCTATGTTTGCATGCCATCCAAGATTTTAAGTCAGGAATTAATTGCTTGGTCCACTGCGCAGTGAGTGTGTTATTTCGCCATCTTCCTTGCCAAATGTCCATAGTCTTACTTTTCTCATTTCCCGCTATTTCTTCCTTTTTCTGGTACATCCGCGTTCTCTCCTGTGCCATAAGATCGATGGGCGGGATTCCCGTGATAGCTTGAAGAGCTGCAGTTGATGCGATCTTGTAGGCACCCGCGATTCTAATTAAAATTTTACGCTGCATTTTTTGCAGCAGCGTCCAATTCCTTCGCACTCTAAGCGTTTCCTCCCATATCGGCGCTCCATACAACAATACCGAGTGGACTACCGCCGCCAGCAATGCTCTCTTGGAGCTAGATGGTCCTCCAATGTTTGGCATTAGACTCATAATCTTGGCCATTTTTTCTTTATAAGGTGTTCCCTAAAACTGCCTCTCGTATCAAAAAAGACACCTAAATATTTTATGCTGGTCTTAGGCATTATACTGACGTTGTCTATGCAAAATATTAGACCATCCCGTTTCCTTTTCTTAGTCATTACGAGTGCCTCCGTTTTCTCCGGTGCAAGCTTCAAATTATTTTCTTTCATCCACGTATTTATTCTTCTGAGATTTTCGTTTGTGTTCCTTATGAGGTCCATTTTTGTATCCGCTGTAACTAACAGTGCCAGATCGTCGGCAAAGACGATGGTTTTAGCTCTATTTATTATATTACTTATTATCTTTACACGAGAAAAATTATGTTGTTTGAAAGTATTGGATTATTTTGGTGGAGGGAGAATTCGTTATAGTGGCACTCAAATTTAGAAGAAGGAGAATCAATTTATTGAGGAACATAGACAGGAAACAGGTGCAACTAGAATCACACGTACAGTTTTTAAGTAGTTTAATTCGACTTAATGTCCTTCCGGCGCTGCCACCTTTTAAATTATAATAATTTTTTTTCAACTTTATACTTATATATATGTACATATAAATACATAAATAATAATAATAAAATAATTAACTTTCTCTGGGAGCTTAGTTTTGCTTATGATCACCTGTTTAGTCAATTCTCTCTACACCAGCTCCAATAGATTTTCAATTGAGTTTATATCTGGGCTATTACTAGGCTAATACAACAGAAAGATATTTCATTGCCCTAGATATGTTTTTTCACTGAGTGGGCTGTATGGCAGAGGACTCCATCTTACTTAAAATTAAACGGTTTCCCACTTGGGAGCCATTCTCTTACTTGTAGAACCAGATCATGATTTTCGTTACTGACCTCCACAAATCCACATCTTTATCAAACGATTCTTTCACCCACTTCAAATGTTTTTCTTTTTATATTGTTGCTGTTAATTTGGGCTTTCTGGGGGATCGCCATGTTTTAAAATGGAAATTTTCTGAAGCATTTATATTGGCATTTTACAATTGAGATGTAATCCAATTTCGTGATAGCAAATTCGCTTTCTAGACATTGTTCTGATCGTTGGGGGAGCTGTACAAGTTTTAATATTGTCGTGAAGTCAACAGTCATGGCGGTGTAGCTGTTTTTGAGGGGGAGAATATCAAATATACTGCGATTGATGTGTCATATTTGAACAAAAAAACAATAGAGCCTATATAACTTAATTCTTAATCAACTTTTCGGATAAATACTTTTCCACTTCTTCTAAAGACAATAATTTATCTGACCATTACAGTCAGTTTCTATATCTGAACTTGAAAGTAAATCTGTAAAGTCATGGATTAGTCCAGAAATATTTGAAATTAAGAACAATTTACTGTTTCTAGGAATTTAAAAATTATGAGAAGTTTTACAAAGATTTTTTACATACGAAACAACTTGAAATGAACGATACTTTAATTTTTACGTTTTCAAACAAAACTAATAAAGCCGTCTGGTCTGTGATACGTAACAGTATTAACTTCTTGTTTTATTCTACCAGAAGCAATTATTAATGGTTTAAATATGTACCTCAAATTCGACAGGATATGATCAAATTTCCTCTTTTATTCTAAAACATACTTCGCTTGTTATAATACCTGTACTTAAGTATTTAATTAATTTTTCTTTTGAAAGAGGTGTTTTCCGGTTTAAAGTTATCTACAATTTACCCAATTTATAAAAAAGGCTATAAAGACGTCTTAGAAAATTATCGTCCGATAAACTTATTACCGGTTTTTTTCTCTAAAATCTATGAAAGTATAATGAATCTAGCAAACTATCTAACACGCTTTAGCTTACTATTCCCTAATCAACATGGCTTTTCTAGAAACAAAGGCACAGATACCGCTGTTTTCAACTTTTTAAAAACCGTATATGAAATCCTAGACGAAGGGAAACCCTGCTTGGGTATTTTTATTGATAGGTCTAAAGCATTTGATATGGTGAATCATGATATTCTTCTGTATAAATTAGAACCGTATGGGGTGAGAGGCACAGCTAGACAATGGTCCCAATCCTATCTGTCAAACCGTAAACATCAATTTGTTAAAATTCATAGCCATCAGTCACGTACCATTAACGTAAAGCTAGGTGTGCCACAGGGTTCTGTCCTGGGCCCCACATTATTCCTGCTTTATATAAATGACTTGCCGCAAGCTATGGAAAATATTGAAAATGTCGTATTGAATGCTATGGCTTCAGCAACCTTGAATATTATTCATAAATGGATGAGTTCGAATAAATTAATAATTAATTAACAAAAAGCTAAATTCGTATACTTTCATAATAAAAGTAAGCCTATTGATATGATTCAAATAAATAATCATGCCTTTAAGTTAGATTCTTCTTCCAAGATTTTAGGTGTAATCATAAAGTGGAGTGAACATATCGATAATCTATGCAGTACGTTATCAAATTTTTTTTATGTTTTGAAACAACACAAGAAAAAATGTAACATTAGCTCTCCCCTAACTTTTTATCATTTAAATTTTATTTCTTGTATGCGCTATGGGGTAATTCACTGGGGTTTATCTCCACAATTTGAAAGAGTTTTTCCAATTCAGAAGAGAGCCTTACGAATTCTTTATAATCTCGGCTATAGAGATTTCTGCATGGGCGGGACAACCCCGAAAGGCAAACTCGGCCAAAAGAGAGACCTATTATGCCCCTAGCCATTTTAGTCCTCTCAATCAGGTTGCACCCGGACAATGAAGTCCGCAACCTTGTCAAGAGTTAATCGACTTATTCCGAGATCATCTAATGGATTGATCCCAAAGTATATTCGCTTCTCCTTGTCCACCGTTGGACAGTCACGAAAGTGGTTGCTGGACCCTAAAGGGGCACCCAGCTGCCGACCGACCGTAAGGTATGCGGCGTCACGGAAATGCACACACTCCTCAGGACAAAGAGGTACGAAACCAGTTGCCCGCACGAGACCGACACCTCGCGGAGAGGCCCGGCGAACCGGTGGGCTCCTCTACCCCGTGCTACCCATGTTAGACAAGTTTTCTTGTCAACGTTGGACGGGTCACCGTTGGAGACGCTTTAGCGAACTCCTACCTCACATCTAACCCCACGGGGCCTAGGCCTCCTTGCGGATGGCTACTATCAGCCAAGCGTGGGAAACGGAATCTGGCCGTGAGGTACAACCAGCCCGCCCGTGAATTAAGCCTGAACCACGGGGACGGCCGGGCAAAAGCCCTACCCCAAAATGCCAACCGCGCCAACTCTTTCGCCCTCCGGCGATCAAGTATCCGCGGCAGCTACAGTGAAACCGTAGGGTCCCAGAATCACCGAGTTGTTTTAGGATGAAACCGAAGGTTTCCCCAACCAGACAACCAGCGGGCGGACTACTCCTCGGCGAACCGACTTTTATCCTCCCCTACTATCTTCGCCAACGCCACGCCCGTTTCCCTGAGTGTGGCCACCAAGGATGGGGTAGTGCAGCTGCAGAGTTCTTTAGGTAAGCGCCGTAGGGTGCCTCACTTACCCACCGTATATTCCGACGGTTAGCGGCCGGACACCAGAGCGTATGCCCATGCTTACGCCCGAGCATCCTCCCCTATATACGAAGTCTACTCCCGCCACGCCCGTTGGCCTGGAACTATGAGACCAGGCACTGGGTAGTGCAGCCGCAGAGTTTTAAGGGGCGACGCTATAGGGTGAACGCCGACCCGCGTTGGACAGTCAGTGAGAAGATGGAGTGGAGTGTTTTCCCCACTCCCACAATTTCTACAAAGGGGAGAGTTTACTATGCCTACGTTTATTCAATGTGCAATAACCGGTTAAGACCCCTTTAAGTAATCTCACCCTGTCTCTTCTTATAAAGCATACCTTGCGAAGTATTTTCCCATTTGGGTGGATTCTGAAAATTTTATAGTGTCTCACGCTGGCAAGTGCATTCCAATAGGCACAATTGCTTAACAGTGAGTTCCGATCGGACAAAGGCTTTGATGCTATCATAAGAACTCGTCGGTTCTAGAGCTGGCATCTCTTGCTAACTTGTCAACTATTTTATTGATGCATACCCGATTGCCTGTAGTGCTCTAAGGGCAGCCTGGTTGTCAGGAATCGTTCTAAAACAATAAGCTGTCACGTATAGTGCCATCTTTTGAAAGGAGCAGATCAGTATTTCGTTCATAGATGTCGTTACATTTTTAGAATTAAAGACTTCTTCGATTTTTATATCCTTTTCAAGCAACAAAATTAAAATCTATCATTTAAAGGTATATTTATTACAACGATACATCAACTAGAACTTAAAATAGAATATCATCGTAGGTCAACGAATTAATTTTATTAAATATATAAAACAATTACAATCAATGTTGTATGTATATTTATTTACAAGTATAAATATTTAAATTGTCACAATATCATTACACTAATTAAATTGCGTAGTTTGGAGGAGCTTAGTTACATTCGGGTTTTGTATATACTTGAAGCAGATCATATGCGAGAGACTTTCCTTGATCCTTCTTCACTGTTACGTAGATAATGTAGGGTTCATCTGGACTGAGATTCTCGATATGTTCTATTATAATTTCTCTAGAAATAGAAGAAACACAGTTGTTAGAGAAATGTTGTTACATTCAAGTTTTGCCTGCGTATTTATTAATTTAATTATATCTAATAAATCTCCAACGTGATTGATTTTAAAGACAGAAATGCGACAAAAGTTTCTAATAATTTACGACTGCTAGTTAGGGAAAAAAATTGAAGCGGTAACTCGTAAATTATTACTGAAGTTATAACATTCACTAGATCGATATGTCTTCAAAGGAAGCGAAGTTTTACTACCTAGCCGGACTTTGTTAAATTTAAATCTGCAAATGGAATGTTGTTTTGAAATAGTACACGTACGTTGTATATTTATGCGATTACCGGACAAATTTATTATTTTCCTTGCTTTGATTTATGTGCCGGTTACTGTGAGAGTTTAAATAATATTATGAATGCATTAAAACGCATACCTGAAATGGCGCCAAAAAAATTCGAAAGAATATGAAATTACAAGATTAATATACCGGTTACTTTATAAATATTTAAAAACTTACCCGCTTTTTTCGTTAAAGCTTTTACAGTAGGATACGTTCGTTAACGATTTCATTTCGTAATCTATTTTACAGTTGTCTGGAGCTTTATGCGTGACATTCTCGGGTAATTTTCCTCGTTTTGCTGCTATACAATAATTATTATTTCCGTTTGTAGGTGCTGCGTACCATCCAATAGTAACTCCGTTACATTTTCTTAGAGAAACGTATTCGTGGACTATTGTTTCCGTTGGTAAACTTGGAAAGGGGATTTTCGAGGCCCTACTTGTGGCTAAAATCTGGAAAATATGTGTATTTATTACATAATAAGTCTCTTTCGTATTTGTGTATTAAGGATATCATGAAGAGAAATGTAGGAGGAAATAATTGTTTAAAATCTAAAATATTGGTATTAAATCTTTGATGATACATTTCGAATTTTTTTGGGGTAGACCGATCCTAGCTTTGCTATTAATTTTATCGAAAAATATTCTTAAGTAAAAGATATCGAAAGTGAGGTTCTTTGAAGTTGATTTGTGTTTCGGTTAAGGAAACGTCCTGTATATGTTTACATTTTTGAATTCCCTGATTGGAAACATCCTGTATATTTTTACGCCAACTATTTTAGATTTATTTCTATTCATCTATTGTGATATGTATTCGAAAGTATTTTTTTTTAATGTGTGGTGGATGCTTAGTTGCAGTGACTCCGTAAGCTGTATTACTTCTCTGGCTATCACTGCAACTCTTGCGGTGTAGTTTTGGTGTGTGTAAGTTGTGTTCAAATGGCTTTGTGACAGCATCATATCGCCTTTTATGATGCCGCGCTGTTAATTACTTTGCTCCCAACAGCGAATGGCAAGTCGATCCGGGATTAAACTCTCTGAAAAAATGTCACCGTCCCTCCAGAGAATTGAACCCCGGCACCTATCGTTCTCTCACAACGATAGTCAGCCGCCTAACCACTGCGGCCATCGACCCGTTTGTCTTACTATTTCCTGATTGTTGCTCGTGGCACTGTCATGTTGAACTTTAACTGTAATTGCAAGTGCTTCAGTAAAAGTCCTAAATGACTAGCCAGAAAATCTTTATTCTACTAAATTCACTTGAACTATCAAGGAATTCAAAAGTGTAAGAATGATGCTAAGTTTGGGAAAAAAAAAAAACAAAGCAACCTGTTATATAGACAAAACCGAACAGCTTGTATATAAATGATATTTTTCTGTTGTACAGGACTTCATTCTAAATATCTTCTACTCAGAACATTTTTCAATAAAATTAATAATAAAGCCACAATCGGTTGGTCCAGGAAAGATGTCACCACCCCTGTATGTTGATTGACTAGAAATACCTATCACTCCCAACCACCTGGGACATCCGGAGGTTTTTATTTAAGACTGGTTTCATTCAGAAGGTGCTGACTTTTTCTTTATATTTTGCGTTTGTATATGATTGACGAGAATGGAGAAAATAACAAAAGCGTAGTAGTGGAAGGGAGATTTTTAGCCATAACTCGAAAGCCGAAGGATGTGATGAAGTTCTGGTGACTGACTAGGATGCACAGTACCATTGCCAAAATTATTGTACCAGTTAATTCATTTGATTGCTGATTAGAGTGGAGAAAATAACAAAAGCGTGGTAGTGAATGGGAGATTTTTAGCCATAATACGAAAGCCGAAGGATGTGGTGAAGTTCTAGTGACTGAGTAGGATGAAACAGTCCCATTGCCAAAATTACTGAACCAGTCAATATTTTTGGTAGCAAACCAGGATGGAGAAAATTAAAAAATAACAGTCTCTGGATGGGAGTTTTTTTAGCCATAATTTGATAGCTTAAGGATGTGTCAAAATTCTGCTGACGGGTTGTGATGCACATTCACATCGTTAAAATTACTCCAAAAGGCAATTAATTTAGTAGGATATTAAAGCATATAAAAGAAAAAACAAAACAAAAACTATCTGTGGACGGAAGCATTTTTGTCATAACTCGATAATTGGAGGATTTGTCTAATTTTCGACGGCCTGGTAGGATGTACAGCCCCATTGCCAAAATTACTGCAACAGACAATTTATTTGGTTGCTGATAAGAGTAAGAAAATAACAAAGGAGATCTGTGGATGGACGTTGTTTTTTTAGCCATAATTAGATAGCCGAAGAATGTGGTAAAGTTCTAATGACTGACTAGGATGCACAATTGCATTTCCAAAATTACTGCACCAGTCAATTCTTTTGGTAGCAGACTAGAGCGGAGAAAACAAACAAAAACAGTCTCTGGAGGGGAGTTTTTTTAGCCATAACTTGATAGCTTAAGAATGTGTCAAAACTCTGTATGATGCACATTCACATTGTCAAAATTACTTCAAAAATCAATTAATTTGGTAGATTATTAAAGTAGATAAAAGAAAAAAAACGCCAAAAACTATCTGTAGAAGGGAATATTTTTGTCATAATCCGATAATCGGAGGATATGTCAAACTTCTAACGACTCGATAGGATGCACAGCCCCATTGCTAAAATAACTGCACCAGTCAATGCTTTTGGTAGCAAACCAGGGTCGAGAATTTTAAAAGAAAACAGTCTCTGGAGGGGAGTTTTTTTTAGCCAGAAGTTGATAGCTTAGGGATGTATCAAAATTCTGCTGACGAAGTGGGATGCACATTCACATTGCAAAAATTATCATAAAAGCCAATTCATTTGTTAGATGTACAAAGCCTGGAAAAGAAAAAAATTGAAAACTATCCGCGGAAGGGGGTATTTTTGTCATAACTCGATAATTGGAGGATTTGTCTAATTTTCGATGGCCCGGTAAGATGTACAGCCCCATTGCCAAAATTACTACAACAGACAATTTATTTGGTTGCTGATAAGAGTAGAGAAAATAACAAAGGAGATCTGTGGATGGAAGTTGTTTTTTAGCCATAATTAGATAGCCGAAGGATGTGGTAAAGTTCTAATGATTGACTAGGATGCACAATTGCATTTCCAAAATTACTGCACCAGTCAATTCTTTCGGTAGCAGACTAGGGCGGAGAAAACAACAAAATCAGTCTCTGGAGGGGATTTTTTTTTATCCATAACTTGATAGCTTAAGAATGTGTCCAAATTCTGTTGAAACAAAAAATATCTTTGTCATAACTCGTTAATCGGAGGATGTGTCAAATTTCTAACGACTCGATAGGATGCACAGCCCCATTGCTAAAATTACTGCACCAGTCAATACTTTTGGTAGCAAACCAAGGTGGAGAAAATTGAAAGAAAACAGTCTCTGGATGGGAGTTTTTTTTAGCCACAACTTGATAGCTTAGGGATGTATCAAAATTCTGCTGACGAAGTGGGATGCACATTCACATTGCAAAAATTATCATAAAAGCCAATTAATTTGTTACATGTTCAAAGCCCGGAAAGGAGAAAAAAATCGAAAACTATCTGCGAAAGGGAGTATTTTTGTCATAACTGGATAATTGGAGGATTTGTCAAATTTTTAACGACTCGGTAAGATGTACAGCCCCATTGCTGCAATTATTGCACCAGACAATTTATTTGGTTGTTGATCAGAGTGGAGAAAATAACAAAAGAGGTCTGTGGATGGGAGTTTTTTTAAAGCCATAACTTGATGGTCGAACGATGTGAAAAATTTCTTACATCTTTTAAAGTTGTAATTTTTGGCTTTTTGGTTCTCTTTGAATTGCCCGATATAATAGCAGGGCTAAAAATATTATGTCAGGACCATATATAGTATATAAGATACTTATGAATGGGTGGTGGCATGTTGTACCACTGATACAATTCTATAAAATACTTGGTGATGTTGTAACGAAAGATTTGGAAGAGGCCTGACAGTCTAAATATTGCATAAAGGATCATGACCATCTATGGCTATAAATGTACATTTAAAACGGTAAGCTTAGTTCTAGTTCAGAATTAACCGAACAATTTTTTAGCTATGAAGAATGGTAACATCAAGTCTTGTTTACTATTTTAGAAGCTCCTTAACACTTAACTCACCTTAACTCCAGACGCTTTATTAAATTCATAACGATTCTGTGATAATACTTTTATGTGATATTTCAAATTCACAGGAGATTCTTTAACTTGAATAATTCCTAGACGCCTTATTTTCTTTTTCGACCTATTCACGTTGTACTTTAAAGTAACATCTACAGCACCTCCACCACAAGGTATAATCAAGAAAGTTAAAGTACTATTTATTCTTTTTTCAGACTGAAATTAAACAAAAATGGTTATTTTGAAGTAGAATTTATTTTATTATAATAAGTCAACCTTATACGTGAAAAAAGCTTTTCCGTCCAGCTTCTTTAAATTGGCACTCGCAATTTTTCCATCTCTAAGCGAAACAGGCTTAACATTCGTATCGAATTTTATCACAGCCGATCCGTGCAAGTAAGTTAAATTAGTACGTCCATTTATTGCGAATACGTTGAAGTAATAGTTCATGTCTTGTTGCAAATTCGTTAACGTGTAATGGGTTTTATTGCCTGTACATATTATTTTAGGAACTGCGAAACCATCTGTAATATGTATTGTAATATATGAAACGTGTAACAGTATCGTTATAAGGGAACTTCCGAATTCTTACCTTTCCTTTCGTTTTCATAATCTGATATAGTAGACATTTGATATCTGTGGTGCATTTTATGGTTCTGCTGTCGTGGATTGATAACATCGTTTTGGGCTGAACATAATGTACTGTACGGTCTCTGTGAATTTATTACTAGACAGTATGTTGTAGCGTAAGGATCTACTAAACTGAAAAAATATGTTTATAAGTTTTATAGATGTTTAAGAAATAGTATTTATAATATACAACACATTATGTATGACTAAAGTAAGGAAATGCAATATAATATCTAAAAAGGTATTATCGATTTAAAAAACTGCAATCATACAGAATTGAGGAGGTATCCGAAAGAGAGTCACCCAAATCTGCGACCAATAGTTTAGAAATAAAAATCTTAATGAATCTTCTGTTCAACAACACCTTCCTCGACCACAAAATTGACGAAAACACACAAGTAAAATATACATAAATAGAAAAGTATCCTACTTCAACAGCCTCACTGAAAACGTCATCAAAAAACTTCAATCTTGCTGGACATACTAATGTACAAATCGCCAAATATAATCCATACAAACTAGATCTTTTTTCATTAATTTGAAAGAGAAAATACCAGTTCTCTTTCAATCCAATGTGGTATATAACATTCCGTGTAACAGCTTCGAAAAGTGTCACATTGATCAGACCTCGTAATGGCTTCGCGACAGATTGGTCTAACATATAAGTGACTGTAGAATCAAAAGGAACTCTTAAGCATTCTTGGAGTGAAAATGACAACTTCAATTACAATGAAACTAAAATTCTATGCATAGAAAACAACTACAAAAAACTGATACTAACCAAGTTTATATTATTTACACCAATTTCTTGAAAAATAATGTTTTCAATCCTGTATACTTGCTAATTTGACACCGCTAAACCTGGCTTTCTATATAATTTTCCTCTAAATTCAATCTACATTGTCATTTCGCCACCCTCTTAGGGGCCAAACGAAAATAAAAAACGAAGTTTCAAATAAATTGGGGCATAAAAATATACATATTTCTTGAATTTTTTCATACATTCATAAACTTTGCCAGCTTCTCTTACACCATTGGATTTCAATTATTGTGTCAAAGAGCATTAATACCAGATTTCAAATAAATTTGATCGCAAACATATATTTCTTAATTAATCAAATTTCGCCAACCCCCTTTCACCCGCTTAGAGATCGAGTTATAGAACCGGAAACAGCCGAGACTCAGAGACATATCTTGCCCACTCGGTTAGGGACCTGTACAGATTAGTGGAGGGAACTACCGTGTTAGAGTGGGTGATTTGAACACACAGACGTGGCACAATAAGCCTGAAGGCTGTGGTGCTTTACCGGTGACAATGGATCGAACGGGACTAGTACAAGGGGGAAAAAAAAGAGATCGAGTTTGAAAAAAAGCTCTGAAACACGTGTTTCATTAATTGTATCAGAGAGAGTTAGTATCAAATTTCAAGTAAATTCGACCATAAAAATACAGGATGGGACTAAAAAACATTTTGAAGATGATTAAAAACAGAACTAGAAAAGATTGAAAAAATCTGTTTTATTATTTTAAAGAAGCAATATTGGAAACAAACGATGACCTTCATTATCAATACATGACTGTAGCCGGATATAATATATTATATTAAGTTTCGCATCACCTTCTAAAGCACTCAGCTTTAAAGTAGTTCCAAAAGAAATAGTCGAGCCATGAAATGTCACCAAACTTGAAGGTCCAAACGACCCGGGCAACATTTGCCTTAACAGTCCTCCCTCCCCCCTCCCATTGAACTATAGGCTGTGATGCAGATGTGGTGTTCGAGATATACCGTTCTGAAGTAATGGTAACCACACGATCATGTTCCTCTAAAAAGTAGGGTCCGATGATGCCTTTACTGCTGATTGCACACCAAACTTACCCTGTCAGTATATAAAGGGTTTTTCTTAAATCTGCCTAAGGTTGAACATCACTCCAATAATGCATATTTTGTTTATTAACACAGCCGAAAAGATAGAAATGTCGTCAGGCAGATGATCAATTAAATTTTGACATGTCAGTACTCGATTATTACAATCCTGCTGTGACAGTTCTTGAGTCACGACCATCTTGTAAGGATGGAAATGAAGGTCAATGTGAAGAATTCGACGTACCGGCTAGATAACTTGAGGGCGATCGCATCCTTCCGAGCAGACCACCTGGAAGACCAGTAAGATGGATTTCCAATCGGGCACCGTATTTCGAGGAGGGATTTGGTAGCGTTTACGCATTGTACGTTGCATCGCGATGATAGAGCATTTTTGAGAAAAGTAGGTAAAAGCGCCTTGCTCCATAGACCACACCATTTTGACAACTGACAGGTGACAGATTCAAACTTCCCAAACTACAAACTGCACGATTTAAGCCTATTCTCACCCTTCTACGATCTAAACCATCGTCGCAATAGCGTTCTGAAGGTAAGGATATTTCACTGCCCCACCCTGTGTTAATTACAAAAAAAAAACACCGAAACACTATTCTACCTTAATCCAGTAGTTTCCTACGTGATTTTTGCGACAACATAAATACCAACTAACTTCAAATAACATGAGAGAGAAATATTTAATAAGATATTTTCTGTTGTTATGTATAGTTACTGCTTGCTTTATTATACTCGTATGTATCTCACATAAAAAGAATACTGAGAAGATATTCGATAATTAAAGCCCGTAAACTTCACTCTTCTTTAGTAGAACCGAGCGGACTTTTTCTAAACAGGCCACATATGAAGTGCCTACTAGGTATAGATCGATACAGTTGTTCACTACCTGTCACAGGAAGAACGTGTAAATAAATCTAACTAGACTACGTGTCCGTAGAAACAAACGTTCTCATTTTAACTTATATGTGAAAAATTACAAAAATTTGTTGTTTGTCTGCACTCTTATCCGTATTCCACAAAAGGTTTTTCTAACAGTAATTCCGTGCTGTGCAGTTGTGTGAACGATGAACGAGATAGGAATCCCAACAAACGGATAGATCTTTTCCTTTTTCGATAGCAGTATATAAGAATTTACTAATCGTAAAATCGCAGATGGATATTATTTATTTGACCTGTTATATTTGTTTGATAGTAATATAATAAGAAAATATATTTTACCTTTGTTCCCAACGTGCGGTCAATTTTCTCCTTCTTCTCCGTTTTAGTAATTTCAACCGGCGATTTTTACTTTCATCCAAAATTTGTGACGGTAATTCAATGGTTCTTGTGATGTATATGTGAGCGTATGTATCGCTTTCGGAATATAAAGATATTACGTACAATCCTACTGTTGATCTGAAGTTGTAGGTATCGACTGTCAAAGATATGTTACTGCTGATATCTGTAATAATTAAATATATGATTGGTATTAATGCATGAAAAAATGGTGGAAATGTGGAGCTTCAATTAAATATGTTAAATAAGTTGTACTGTACCTGAGCTATTTGTTGCTATAGACCAGTAAATGGGTGAGGAACATGACACAATTGTGATTGATAATGGTACATTGTTTATCGAAGAAACGAAGTAGAATCTGTAAATGAATAAAAAATATAACAAGCTTTTATTGTGAATGTAAATATTTATAATTATTTGTTTTCATATGTTACGTCATGGTAAACCGTACGAGGGTGGTCCGATAAATACTTAGGCTACAAAAGAAAAAAAAAATTTGGAAAAGTGGCGATTTATTTCTCAACATTTTTGAGTTCGATGCATGCACTTGACCTCAGCGTTTTCTGGAGGTCTGCAAAGTAGGCCTCCATGGTGACGATAACCTCCTCATTTAACTCAAATTTCTGCCTGGCGAGTGATTTTTTCAAATTTGGAAATAAGAAGAAGTCGCACGGGGCCAAAGCCGGAGAATACGGTGGATGGTGCAGCAGTTCGTAGCCTAATTTGGCCGTGACGACGGCGGAGGTGTGAGCCGATGCGTTGTCATGATGGAAGATCACCTTTTTCTTCGCCAAATGGGGTCGTTTCTTCTGCAATTCGGCATCGAATCCGTCCAATAATTCGGCATAGTAGAGCTCTGTGATCGTTTTGCCCTTCTCCAAGAAGTCGATGTAGATCACACCTTTTGAATCCCAGAAAACGGCACCCATCGCTCCGAAAGCTTCCTAATGTCCAATACTTCATGCAGGATATGACCAACACGGTCTTTTGAGATGCCTACTGCCTCAGCTATCTCGCGCACCTTCAATCGACGCTTTGTCAATACGAGACCGTGAATTTTTATCACTTTATCCTCCGTGGTAGCCGTTTTCGGGGCATCTGGGCGTGGCTCATCAAAAACCGACGTGTGACCACGTTGAAACTCGTTAAATCAATATTTGACGGTCGTCATCGAAGGAGATGAGTCACCGTACACAGCATCCAAGCGCTCTTTAATTTCGCTGCGTGATTTTCCTTCTAAAAGCAAGAAACGAATCACCGAACGATATTGCAATTTTTCCATTTTCCTCAAATTCGCGGACACGTTCGCTTCCACCCACGATAAAAACAAAACTACACTTTGTAAATGTATTCTTGTTTGACATATTGTGTATTTAGTGTTAGGGTTTGTGTTATAATTGTGGCTCTCGTAACAAAGGAGAAGGTTTTCATCGTCGAGTATTATATGCGGTCAGACCGAATTGGGCGTCAGAAAAAACTTTACGAGCAATTTAACAAGAGGACTAGCTAATCCGAAAGGTTCCATCGTATGGGATCAGTCTTGTGTCAATTTTACAACAAGTGTTAGAGTCGCTAAAGCTTGGTGTGTTCAAATGAAAGCCATATTCTCTTTAATTACTAAATCAACCGCCAAATAAGTCGTTTTCTAGGGTTTTAATGGCCTGATATGTTGTCATACAAAAACAACTGCATAATTCGTCGAAGATGATACACAGAAGCCGCTAACAGTTAACTAGGAACGCTACAGAGACATTATTATCACCTTTTGTGTGGAATTTGCACATTTTGTATACGACAAGATAGAGCTACAGCCCACACAGAGAGGGTGTCACTTCATCTTTTGCAACAACACTTTAGAGATCATTTAATTTGTCGTGGAAAGTATTTCCTTTTCCCTAACCCTTCCTCAGGCTGAGGTTGCTGCGATTCACCACTGTGTCAGAGAAGTAGACAGTTGGACCGAACCAGGAAAAAGCGTCGCTATTTACTCTGACAGCTAAGCAGCACTTAAAGCGATTAGTTCCGCAAGTGGACTCAAAGCTGGTTTGGGACACCACTAAATGAGGTGGGCACTCTCAAAAATAACTTTGGCCTGGGTCCCCAGCCACACGGGAGTGAAGGGAAACGAGGCGGCAGATGAGCTGGCCAGACGGGGTTCGTTAAGGCCTTTCATAAGAGCGGCCCTTTCCTTCGGCATTACCAAATCAAAAATTAAAAGGTCCATCTACGAATGGTCACAAAACAAGTCCAAGGAATGGTGGGAAAGATCACCAGGTCAAAGACAGGCTAAGGAGTTCCTAAGGGAACAGAGGCCTAAGTTTACTGAAGACCTACTAAGTAAAGACAGGAAGACTGTCAAAATGATAGTAAGTCTGATGACGGTTATTACAGACTGAATAGGCATATGTTTAATATAGGCCTGGCAGAAAATGCTCTCTGCAGATTCTGTCAAGAGGAAGAAAAAACCCCAGTTTATGTTTTGTGCCACTGTGACGGCCTAGCGAGGACAAGGTTTCTAGTAATGGGGGTAGAGAACCCCACAGCCAACGGCTACACAAAAGAGCCGCTCTCAAAAATGATAAGTCTGATTAAGAAGGCGAAACTAGAGAGCGTTCTCTAAGGTAAAGGGGATCACAATCGACTTGTAAAGGTCGCGGTGAAACAGGCCCGCATGCCACCCCACTCCTAACCTAACCTAACCCCTCCCCCTCCCGGATCTCACGGTCACTACATCAGGGACAATCTGTTTTGTTTGGTGTCCTTGCTTGTTTTTATCAATATGTTCAACAATCTAAAGTGCCATTATGAACAAGGTGTAAGACGTATGAGTTATAATTACATTTTGATTTTCTGAATACGTTTATTATTATTTTTTTACGTGTGGTGGGTGTTTAGTTGTAGTGTCTTCGTAAGTCATATTACATGTCTGGCTATCACTGCAACTCTCGCGGTGTAGATTTTGTGTGTGTAAATTGTGTTCAAATGGCTTTGTGACAGCATCATATCGCCTTTTATAATGCCGCGCTGTTAATCACTTTGCTCCCAATAGCGAATGGTAAGTCGATCCGGATTTCACCCCACTGAAAAAATGTCTTCGTGCCTCCAGAGCTATCGATCTAGTTCAGTTAATATCTTTGTTTTGCAGCATACAGTATATAAAAAACACGGGCATTGTGATTCTCTGGTTTGGATAGTTATATACAGTAGAGCCTCGCTTATCCGAGGTAATGTGGACAGAGGATATCTCGGACCGAGGACTCTGTGGTAAATGATAGTTTAAAATGAATAAAAACGTAGTCAATGAAGTATCTATGTAATATGTATGTATGTACATACATAGGTACATAAATTATAAAATATGTACAGTACATATGTACTGTATAGTAAAATTTGTTAAAGTTAAAAAGTTACTTCTTGAAAATGTCTTGAATTTTCTTCTGTTTAACGGAACTCTCTCGCTTCTTTGTCGCCGTTTCACGTAATCGTCGTAGCAGTAGAATATCTGTTGAAGTTGTCTCTGACTGTTGCTCGAGGTACTCGATAGCCTTTTTTATCGCTTTGCATCCTTCACTGTGACTGATTTTATCATTCCCCATTTCAATGTCTTCATTGCCACTTTCACTTTCTTCAGCCTCTACATTTACTGCCTCTAAAATCAACTCGTCAGTCACTTCTAATTCTTCGTCTGCGTTGATCCACTCCGCTACATCATTTTCAGTGATTCTTTCATCAGCCAATCTTTGAGCTAGCTGTGCAAGGCTGAGGTCGTCATCATTGTCATACTCGGTTGTAGGCAAAGTTTCTTGACTGTCCGTAATGTTTAATAACTTCCTCCACGACTTCTGAAGAGTTGAACTTTTCACCTTATTCCATGACTCAGCTGACATGTACACAACATCTTTCATTGTGATTTTTTTAAGAGTCTGTACGACATCGTTTCCTTCGTCAATTGCGCTAATGAGGGTTTTCAAAAGCTTGCGTTTATAATTACGCTTCAGGTTTTCCAATGCACCTTAGTCCATGTGCTGGAGCAGAGGGGTGACGTTGGAGGGTAAAAACATGGTATTTATGTCATCAGAAACCATTTCTTCCATATCAGGATGAGCAGGGCAGTTGTCCATAACCAAAAGCGCTTTTCGAGGCAGTTTGTTTTCTTTTAAAAACTTTTCAACTTGTGGCACAAAGTTAGTAAAAAATCAGTTTTTAAAAATTACAGCGTCCATCCATGCATTTTTCTGACTTTTTGTATAGCACTGGCAGGCTAGGAATAGACACATTTTTTAAAGCCCGGGGCTTGGCAGATTTTCCTATCATCAATAACTTTAACTTACTATCCCCGCTAGCATTCGAGCAAGCCATGAGTGTGACCCTATCTTTTGACTTTTTAAAACCAGGGGCGGAAGCTTCTTCTTTAGAAGCAAGTGTAGGAAGCATGCGGTAGTTCAAGCCTGTCTCGTCACTGTTAAAAATTTGTTGTGGAGAGAAATCTTCATCGTTAAACAAAGCTTCAAATTCGTTCCTGAACTGTTGTACGGTACCATGATTGGATGATAACTTCTCACCAGGAAAGGTATAGCTCCCTGAGTCCGTACCTTGTTTGCCAGCGATGAAGCCATCCTCTGCTTGCTGTAAATTCTTCTCCATCTTTAAACTTTTCAATAGCCTTTTCTTGTAGCATTGGCCCACTCACTGGACTTCCCTTGCTCCTGAGCTGTGTAAACCACATAAATAAGGCACTTGATTTTTTATCAAACTCTTCGGTTTTCATAGTTTTACGTTTATTACTTTCATCTTTTTGCGAACACCATTTTTCCATTTTGGCCCGGTTTCTTCTCCAATCTCCTACAGTCACTTCTCCCACACCTAAATCTGAAGCCACTTTTTTAATTGTCTCTTCTTTATCGAGCCTGTTGATGGCTTGTAATTTAGTCTCCAACGACACAACAGTTCTTTTCCGTTTAGCACTCATAACGTAAACATAAACAATCGAGAATCTAAACACAATGTAACTGTAACGAATTGTAACTGAGGTCTGAATGACGGTGGTCTGTCAACGCTTGCGAGTTGATCTGCGCAGTAGCCGCGTAAACATGGTTGTATTGACCACGCCTCCTCCGGGGACTACCTCGGTTAACCCGTAACTCGGTTAGTCGGGGCTCGGATAACCGCGGCCCTACTGTACTTGTTTCTGCCACAATATGCAGTTTTATAAAATGTTAGAGATTACTGAGTACTGCATACTTTCCAAATTTTCACAACATCTTTTACATTTTTGATAAATCAATACTCGTGTAAACATTTTCCTGTACCCATGCACTGTTTATGAATATTTTTAAATATTTTTAAGTCTTTAAGTAAGTTATTGCAACACTAGGAATAATAGTAAGGTCAATAATAGATAATAGAACTATTATGCGCTACTAAAGCAATGTACGTACAGCTTCTGAGCATTAACGTATGTTAATCGTGCATTGATATTATAATGCTAATGCAATATGTATTAAAGATTTAAATAAAGTCTGGTACGACAATGCATCAACGTACGAGACTTACGATCGCAAAAAAGAGATAAAATCGCGTATATACGTTTTAAAAAGACCTTGTCACACAAGTGTCCGTTTTAGCCTATATTTACATGAACATAAATATTTCATTATTTCCGAATAGCAAGACCGATATTCGAGATGTATTTTATGCTGTAACCATTCGACCTTATTATATTGTCTTGACAATTCGAAGCTTTAACCTACACAAATGATCTAATTTATTACGGTAGCTAATAAGCGCGTAAGCGCAGGTGATAAACTTTCACTTTTCCAACGCGACATTAATTCGGATGAAAAATTGTACGGTGGTCGTTAGATGAAGTGCCATAATTTAGTCCAGATGTCGCAGAATCCATTTCATGTATCATTGCCTCGACCGTGTAGTATTACCTTTGAAATAATCGCTAGAACGTGTTGTTTCGATCACGTGATCGCTCTGCTATATTTGGATTCCACCATTCGGGTCAATATATCAGTGTTTTTTTTTTCGCGTATGTGACTTATTCTCTCCACATTACATTATCGACAGGCTATCGAAATTATCCGTTACATAAACGGGTAATGTTCATAAATCACTCTTAGATTTGTAAATTTTGATGTATACTTAAAATACATACTGCCAGCTTAAAATGGCAAACTGTCTGTAAAATTGATGTGCCGGATTTAATACGCCAGATTTGTAGGCGCACGCTTTCTAATGACTTTTGAAGGCACCAGAGTATGGAATGAAAAATCCAGATGCAAACTCCTTCGGAGTATACCCCATTTAACATTTTGCAACATTGTTGCCTACTTTAATTATGGTTTTAATTCGTGTTGGCTAGAGATTAATCGGTGTCTTACATTCTTGCGGGGTTAACAAACTTCACATCCCTTTATTTTTTTGCTAGCGTCTGTGGCGAGTGTAAATCGCGGCGACATAAATATTTCTGGATTTCAGTTTTGGTAAATTAGCTGCTTCAACGCTGCTAATATATTATTAGAAGTAGTACATTCTTTCCACCCTTCACGTGATACTATTTGTAAAGTTGTGGGTCTTATTATCCTATTTTTATCTTCGACAATATTGCCTAAAACATCTTAAATGTAAAGTGAAGGGGAAATAAATCAAATAAATGGTAGGCAATTATGTGAATGCGTAAATCTAGATGTGCATTTGTCAAGGGAATATATCTACGTATGTATGTACATACATGAATAATTTCTCGCAACCTAGACCTAGGTTACATGAATTATTTTTAGCATCCACTGGAACAGAGCTTCTTCTATTTACGTTCCAATACAATCTATATACATACATACATATGTATGTATACTGTAACGACAAGAAAACTAGAATTGCAATGTCACTTACCGAATGATACCCGTGGTATGTTATTTTATCTACACATGCAATGGAAACATATCCGTAAGTTTATAAACCTCAAATTCTGATTGTGTGTCTAATAAGGGTGTTAATTATTATCAATGGCGAGGTAAATTATTTATTCTAACATCAAATTTGCATATGTTTTGATGAAAACCAAGTATTGTTGCAAGTGTTGATTTATAAAATCAACTCTAATGATTATAATGATCCTAAACATATCATTTTCACATTTTGTTGTATCTTTAATATGTTATCAAAGACCATAATATTTTGATCTTGTCAAGGACGAAAGTGGGAGTATTTTTCAGGGAAAGAGATGACTTAATGAATTAACTTTTGTCGTGGGTTAGAACTATTTTTAACCTCAAATTAAGATTATTCATTTTCTGAGACAACCAAAAATATCGAAAATTAACCGTAAAAGAGGTACAGTAGAACCTCGATTATCCGTGCTGGTCGAGACTGAACCAAGCCCGGAAAATCGAAAAGCACGGTTAATCCGCACCTACTTATTTTAGTCAAAAAAGTTGTTTTACAAATTATTATGACTACTTACCGTACTACGGAAAAAATCTAACTTGGAATAAATATAAAATTAAGCTGGTAAAGTTTATTATGGCAAAGAAAATATCAAAAAAACAATATAAAATTCTCAAAAAACCTAACACATAACATATAGATATAAAAAAATCAAAACATGCTTTTCTTATTACAATAATTGCGTAAAAAATTAAATCAAAATTTAATTAAGAAAAATAATCAGTTAATTTCATTTTGTTTCTTTTTCTGAGTAAATTCATTTTTATTTATTAATACGAGTCGATCGGAATGGTTCTTCAACTTTCGTTTGACAATTGAATCGAAGAAAGTTTATATTTCGAAAAACTTCCAGCGACAAATTTGAAGATAGAGAACTACAGAAGTTTTTGATGAAAAAATTATTTAGAAAAAGTAAAATTGTAGGAGATATTGCAAAACGATTCAAGGCGTTAACGTGGAAAGCAGTATAAGTTGTACGATGTATACGATGATGGTACGGCGAATTGACGTGCACCGTTTGTACTAATTATTATTCTGCATTCTGCACGCATAATTGAAACCGGATAATCTAAGCTGTTTGCTAATACGGTTAATCCGCAGCACGGTTAATCCGCACATGGATAATCGAGGTTCTACTGTATAAAGTAAACAAATAATTATTCGAGCTGCTTTGGGAAAATATCCAAAACTACTTTGCATATATACAGTGTGTCCGTAAAGTATGGAATAAATTATTTTTTTACGAAACAAACAATTTTAACGAAATTTTTCGAAACAGGTCGATTTTTGATTTTAATTTAGCGTTATAATTAAATATATAAAGTGAACCATATGTGAGAAATGACGTCATCGACAATTTTTTTAAATGGAACACCTGTATATTGTTCGAGTTTTAGAATGTACGGATCACCCTGAATCCAAAAATGTATCATACATGTCGTTTAGCTTTATAATAGCGCTATTGAAATCAGAAAAACATCTATTTACAGTTTCAATAGTTAGTTTTCACATTTTGACATTTCTTTTGCACTTAACCGTTTAATGTTGTGTGCATTTATTTATAAAACAAGTAGGCGATTAGCTTTTGTGAAATGTCACTATTTTTACTAATGTCAAATAAAGTATGGAATAAATTCTATATATTCTAAAGCAAAAAGGTAGATACTTGGGGTCTAGCAGACAGAATTTGAAAGATACGTGCTAACAACTATTTCTTATCAATTGCAAAAAAGTAGGCGACTAATCTTATTTATCAATTTTATTGATAGCTAATAATAACAGATACACGACTTTATGTTAAATGTTCGATCTGTAGCCCTTGCTGTATTTGACAGTAACCTAAACGATAAATAAATTATTGTTGAACCTTGTTTATGGTTTCCTGAGAAATATTATTTTTTCTGTTCGAATTCGCTCTTGTAATTCTTCAATATGTGCTGGTTTTGTTTTATAAACAACATTCTTCAGATGGCCCTACATAAAAGAATCAAAGGATGAAGGTCTGGCGACCTCGCTGGCCATTCAATATGTCCACGTCTACCAATCCATGTTCAGAAAATTTCGTCTAGGTACCTTCGAACGCCATTTAATGTGAAAGTGGCTTCATCAGGGTCTCGGTGGTAGTTATCCATCATTGCTTCACAAAATTCTATTCTTCTAACTAGATCATCATCGTTTAATTCCCGTACAAGTTTTATTTTAAAGGAATGCCATTTTTTCCAATTTGAATAATTTGTGTGCCATTGTTTTGCTAACATCAAGATCACGACTAATCTTACGAACAGAAGCGGATCTTCTTCAACGGCAAGTAGAACGTCTAATTTTCTATCAAAATTTACAGAGGGGCGACCTGATTTGCGTGCACTTTCAACCGTACCAGTTTCCCGAAATTTCTTTTCAACCTTACTTACTGTTGATTGCGTTATAGCTCTTTCTAGATATTTATCGTTAAATAAATCACGCACCATCTGAGTTCGCGATCTGTTTAAATTTTTTACTGTACATTTAATTTCATTTTCACTTTAAATTAATTCCAAGCAATAATACAACATTCACGAATTACTACAATTCTTGTACTATTTACCTGTTATTTGATATTAGTAAAAATAGTGACATTTCACAAAAACCAATCGCCTACCTACTTTATAAATAAATGCACACAACATTAAACGGTTAAGTGCAAAAGAAATGTCAAAATGTGACAACAAAGAAACAGTCTATTGAAACTGTAAATAGATGTTTCTCTGATTTCAATAGCGCTATTATAAAGCTAAACGACATGTATGATACCTTTTTGGATTCAGGGTGGTCCGTATATTCTAAAACTCGAACAATATACAGGGTGTTCCATTTAAAAAAATGGTCGATGACGTCATATCTCACATATGGTTCACTCTATATATTTAATTATAACGCTAAATTAAAGCAAATTAAAATAAAAAATTGACCTGTTTCGGGAAATTTCGTTAAAATTGTTTGTTTCGCAAAAAATGAATTTATTCCATACTTTACGGACACACTGTATGTTTAAAACAGTGGAGGAAGGGCAGCAGGGAGGAGAAGGATTGACAAGACATTCTCGAGAAAAAATATAATACATGGAAGAGCAGAGATATCAAGGAGGTGGTTTTAAATATTTTGAAGAACTGCAGCAATCAGTCTTTAGTTGACATTGATCTCAGCATCATATATAACTTTTGACGAAATCATTTTCTCCGAAAGCATGCACTTTCGTCATGTTTGCTAAAAAATTTGATCACGTTTGTGATGACTAAACACGAGACGAATCTGCTGGCACACACTACAACAGAGCTAATTATAATTGATTCAACCAGTGTGTTTTGTTGAGATTGGTTTGTTGCAATACCAATTCCGGTACTAACGAGAAGAAGTGGAAAGAATTAGGTTTATGCCATAAATTAGTACCCAGTACAACACAACTGTTAAATGCTCTATATTTAAAGTGGTTTTAAAGAGCGCTTGGCGACGGCATGGCTTTAACGACCTGAAAAAAAAAACAACTGAAGTGTCTTGTCAAAATATCAGATTTTGTTGCAGCCAGAATAGATTCGTTTGAAACCCAAATAATTCTAAATAAACAGCTTCGTTAAAATTGCAAAAAAGTACAAAGAGAGGAACTTCAAGGACGGTGGTCGTAGCGTTGGATTACATGACTAAAAAAACGAACAATTGCAAGAAGCAGATAATGATATGGTAAATGATGAAAATGAGATAACAAAGGTGGAAAGGGATGTAGATGAAGTAAGAGAAGAACCTGAAGTTTGAGTTGAATTCTTTGCTACGCGAATTTCTCCGTGCAATCCAAACATTTTTGCGGATTCGGACAATGCGTAAGCTGATAATAAAACTCAGTTCTGTGGTGAAAATGATTAAGCTGTTGTAAATGGTGAAGTCGGTGGTGAGGATTTATAGCATCGCAGTATAATTGTTTCAATTATTTTTGAAGTTGGCGCCCATAAAGGAGTCGTGAGTTCCACTGAGATATTGACATGAAGGTCTCGTGAGTTCAGCCTTGCTTCCGTTTGGACCTCAATTGAATCTGTGCAAGCTACTCTGCAGTTTTAACCTCACTACAGTCGAGTTTATTTGTTGAGATACATTGCACGAAAATATAATACGTGGGAAAGCTGAGATATCAAGGGAGGTGGTTTCTAAACAGTTTCAAGAACTGCAGCAATCAGTCTTTGGTTGACATTGATCTCAGCAACATATAAGTACAACTTTTGACGAAAGCAGTTTCTCCGATGATCTCGGTCGTCTCAAAGTATCTATCAAGCTATGGTCTAAATATCTTGACTTGATTTTTTGAAAGAGTGCATTTTCGTAATGTTTGCAGGAATGATATTGTTTACTGTAATATCAATTCCACCAGCCTAAAAATCAGATTAACTTTGTACTATTTTTGCAAAGAGCACCCTAGCTAACACAGCTGTTAGAGATGTGGTGTAATTTAAGTGATTAAAGAGTGCTTGGTATGAATTTTTAACGACCTGCAAAACGAAGAAACGACGCAAGTTGCCTAAATAGATCAGTTTCTAACATTATCGAAGAAGATCTTAGATGATATTGTTGTAAAATATAGCTGGAATTTAATATCAGGGTTTATTCCATATACAGAGTGCCCCTAAAGCAGACCGGCAAACGTTTAGATGATGTTACTTGGGTCATTTCATGAAGATCGAGATCAGCAACCCGTGTCCGATATCTTCTCTTTTGTAGTAAAAAATCCAGCATTGACAGCCGAAACCATAATGTACCTACTGATCATAGGCTTGGGTTGAAGAGAAAGGGATGTGACAATTAAAATTTGACACTGTCATTTATTAAATACAAAATGGATAATTACATATATCAAGAGCAAGCAGACACCACCTTTTCCTTCAACAGCAGCCTATGATCAGTACATTATACTTTCAGCTGTTAGTGCTGGATTTTTTAATACAAACGAGAACAGATCGGACAGTGGTTCCTGATCTCAATCTTCATAAAATGACCTAAGGAACATCATTTAAACGTTTGTCGGTCTGCTTTTGGGACACCCTGTATACTGCATGTAATCTAACAAAGAAGAGTAGAGAAGAAAGAAATTTCAAGTAAAGTCTGGTGATAGAAGAAAAGGACGAAGAAAATGAACTATTGGAAGAAGAAGAAGAACATAAAATGGTATTTGATGAAAATTAGATCATATATAATAATAATAATAATAATAATAATAATTTCCAAAAGATGAGGTTTACTGTCACTGATCATCACTGACTGATTTTTTGAGCTTTAATCGTACAAGAAATTATATTTTTGTTAACACTCTAGATATTACCAGAAACCAAAACATTTTTATTTTAAATTCCCTTAAGTAGCATAGAGCAGGACATTTTCAGGTTAATGAAACAGTATTGTAGGCTTAGTTCTACTTGTTCCTTATTATTTAGTTTCAACGAAACATAGTTTTTGTACTTTTGTACAGTTTCGTGTCATTGTTTATTTCGAAGTGTGTATATTAAAAGTATTGTTGATACAGTGGCTTTTTATTGACGTGATAAGTTTTGCAAAACTTGACATGTACTGACACGATTTCTACATGTTTTTACAACATGTCATCCGCCAGTTAAGCATAATATATGAATAAGTTAATAAGCTAAGTGGTTAATATATAGGTAAGTGCCAAGAGAAATTTCCGATCATGCGATCAATGACACTTATCGTCAGAATAAGTGGCCATTGTGGCCACTGGTGTAGTCAAGGTTGGCCCACAGTTTGTGCAACAATAAAGCCGTGCATGCGGTGTTTAGTCAGCCAATCAAGCTGTTGCGGATGCTGAAGTCAAGGACGAGGATTTAGAAGACCGTAGTAGAATTGTTTTAAATGTCCATTGAGGTCTTGGCATCCTCAATTGAACCTGTATAAGTTTTTAACCTCGTCAGAGAATCTCGATACATTGGGCGAAAAGCGAAAAAGCAAACATCTTTAAAGATGACAGAGAAACGCTTAGCAACAACACTAAAGAAGTCAGGTACTAAAACTACTAAACTAAACCAGTGAACACCATAAAAAAGTCCTCTTCGGATGAAGATGAGGACTTCTTCATTTGAACTGTAACAATTCCATCGCATGCATTGAAGGCAAGAGAAAAGTGAGTAAAACTCCCAAAACGTTATTTCGTATATCATAACTCAGCGACATCATAAACAGCGACAGCCAACCCTGACTACAAATTTTCAACCTATCGCAAATTTGTGCAATAAATTTAGTGCCATTTTGCTTCGATCTTTCCAACGATGTGCAGCAATAATCTTAAAGAAGTTATGGGCAAAAATCGAAAAAGGGTTGAATTCTGACAACATTTCCTTGCATTTTATAAACATTTATGATTTCTTTTGGCCATAATTTGAATAAAATAATAATAATATTACTTCAAGAGAACAACCAATAAGATCTTAGTAAAATTAACAATGCCAGAACACCTGACAACTGATGCCAATCAATTCTAATTTTTATTGAAGTATACTCTTTACACATAATTGATTTGGTCTCTTATTTTTTAGAAACGCACAATATCTGTTATAGATTAGCTTTGCTAAAATATTTTTCTACATTTGGTTTTGTTCAAATTCCTCATCTAAAGACTACATATTCGGAAATGTCATCATCACCTTGTTTTTATTTATAGACATATCCGACATAACTTGAAAATTGCAAATTCTCCTTTATGACATGATTTTCAGTCGCGCGTGGTGATGATTTGCTAAATTTGTCAAAACGACTCTTATCCACGGATAAGCGAAAATTATTCCTCTTCATTCAGACAAACTACGGTCGCAAGTGTTCATCGCACAAATCACTTTGTTTGACAGTTGGTCGTTCGTAAACAGGTCATATTCATTCGCGATGATGTTTATTTCATTAGTTAATAGATCCATTTAGACTGTTATTATGAGCCGCAACGATATTAGTGTAGACATAATTCTCCGCAAATAATTTATATACAGCGAGAGGACGCGATGATTGCAGATTTGTCGTTTAGACGGCAATAACAGTTAGAAAAGCTCAAGCATTTCGTATATGATCTTTTTATCCAGACGATCTCTTCATTTAAGCTCAGCTTCAGTTTTGGATTTATATATTGTTATAACCACATAATTTTGTAGTGAATGTAACCATGATTTATTTTAAACATTTGCTATGCTTGGTAGATATTTTAAGAAAGAATTTCTAATTTAATAGAAAAAAATTATCACATCTTCAACATCTTTCTTAATAAACCATTTTATTTTATAAGTTGTAAGATACCGGAATTAAATTAAAAAAAAACTTCGTTAATATACGAGGCCGTTATTCGCCACATTGAATTTATTTATACTCACACTACACAACACTAGACGCACTAGCTTTAAAGAGAAGTAATTGGTATAAAAATAGCAAAATCGTGTCCCCTAAACAGTCGTTAAATATAACAAATTAAGCTTAGTGCAATTATCAACGTGAAAAATACCTTCATTCTAATAAAAATGTCACCGTCTTGAATTATTACCGCCATTCCGTCTGTCTGGTATAACCCATTAAAGACGAGATATCGACATGGGCTGCCAAAAACGTCATTATAAAACTATTTAAATGTGCCAGAAAAAAATATATGTCCGACATGGCCTGCGGTGCCCACAGATCGGCTTCCTTTTAATGTTCTTTAATTGTTCCTGTTGCAAATGATTCGTATATTTAATGTGGATATTTTCGAAAATACAAAGGGGACCTACGAAAATATCGAGAGATGTGCGACCAATTGGTAGGTAACAGAAAGTGTGCTGACATAAAAATACAAACAGTAGAATTATAAATTATACTTACATACATTTACATGAAGTTTATTGCTTCGGAATAAAATAAAATTACTTACGTTTTGTTTTCACGTTCTTGCAAGTAAACTGTGATTTGGGATTCGCTAGGGAGTTTTGTGTTTGGGTAGTCTACGAGTGCAGGTGGTTGATGAACGATCTTGCTCTTCTTCATTCTTCTACACTCTGTTTTGCGCAGAAATGATAATATTATGCACAATGTTAGGCAGAGCTTGTTAAAACATAGCATCTGAAACAAAAAGTAATTGAATTTGGTCAAACGTTTACACTATGTTTACGAGTTCAATCGAATCAACATTTATTCTTCGAGTATTAAGTACAAAATATATATAATTCTATATAATTCCACATTTTTGATCGTGGTTCAGCATTCAAGCAAGTATAAATTAAATACAGCGTTAGTAAAAAGTCCCGGAACGGTCGAATAATCTTGTTATTTGAAAATTATGATTTCTGAAATTTGGTATGGGGGTATAGTTAATATAAATGCATTTTATGCAATACAGTTTATATTTTTTTCACTTCCGGTTTGTAATCGGCAATACGTCCAACTTTTTTTTTTTTAACGGAACGCCCAGATTTTTTTAACACTTTTGAATGCAAAATAAAAAACCACGTTCAGGAAGTATTAAGATGTTTATTTTTATTCACAAGAAAACAGTTAAAAAATATAAAAAAGTGTCCTAATACAGAAAAAACAAGGCACCTTTGAAAAAAGTTGTTGTTTAGTGTTTGCATTCTTTTTGCCGTCACATTTGACAATTTTAAAAGCGTGTTAACTTTTGCATCGCTATAAATTTACTTATTTTAGGCATTGACACATTTGAAAATGGCAGTAAAACTTACTGAATCAGAACGAATTGAGATATTAATGATGCGTGGGTACGGTGATCGTCAACGTTCTTTTGAAGAGGTTCGTATTTTGTTTAATACTGTTTATCCGGATCGTCACATTAGTAAAAGTACGGTATGCCGAACAATTCAAAAGTTTGAAGTCTTTCGTCAGGTGAAGGATTTACCTAGAAGGGGACGTTCATTAACAGCAACAGATGAAGAAACTAGTTTGAATTAGGTCAAATTCATGAGATCTCTCAAAAATCTGCTCATAAGATTCTTAAATCAGCAAGAATGAAAGCCTATAAAATGTATCCCGTCCATGAGTTAACTGAAGATGATCAAGATCGTAGACTACATTTGTGCGAAACAATGACGGAATTGATCGAGCAGCAGCCTAATGTTTTAGATCACATCATTTTTTCAGATGAGGCAACGTTTTGTCTCAACGGCACTGTGAACAGACATAATTGTCGCTACTGGTCAAATGAAAATCCGCATTGGATTGAAGAAGTCCATACACAACGTCCTCGAAAGGTGAATATCTGGGCTGGTCTTGTTGAAAACAACATCATAGGACAATTTTTTATAAGAAGAAATTTAACTGGCAACGTCTACTTAAATTTATTGCGAAATGAGGTTGTTCCAGCACTTGCGGCCCTCTTTCCAAATGCAAACATAGGTGATCACCCTAATGAACATTTTTGGTTTCAACAAGTTGGAGCTCCCCTCTCCCACTTCATTCTGCCCATAATGTCCCCGATTATTTGAATGAAATTTTTCCGGAACGTTGGATCGGACGTAGAGGAGCAATCGAATGGCCAGCACGTTCGCCAGATCTCTCGCCATTAGATTTTTCTTTTGGGGTCACTTGAAATGTCAAGTGTATAAAAATCGTCCCCATAATCTTGAACAATTGGAAGAGAGAATAGTTCAAGAAGCCAATCGCATCACTCCAGAACAAATACAAAATTCAATAAGAAATTTTACTGACCGTTTACATTTTTGTCAAATTGTAAATGGAGAGCATTTTGAACAATTACTGTAATCGCAATAATGAATAGACAGGTATCTTGATTTTTCTGTATTAGGACATTTTTTTAATTTTTTAACTGTTTTCTTGTGAATAAAAAAAACATCTTAATACTTCCTGAACGTAGTTTTTTATTTTGCATTCAAAAGTGTTAAAAAATCTGGGCGTTCCGTTAAAAAAAAAAAAGTTGGACGTATTGCCTATTAAATCGGAAGTGAAAAAATATAAACTGTATTGCATAAAATGCATTTATATTAACTATACCTCCATACCAAATTTCAGAAATCATAATTTTCAAATAACAAAGTTATTCGACCGTTCCGGGACTTTTACTAACGCTGTATAATGAGAGAGGAAGAAGGAAGAGGACGCTTTCATTTCATTTCTCTTTATCAACATAATAAGGTTCATTTCTGGAAATGCTTCTTAATTATTGACTTAAGTCGTGATAACCTTTAATATAGATTTGGTGCAGTTCTATTCTAATGACGTCATATATCATTTTATTTGATTTTATTTTGGGTTGTGGATCCACCGCCCTAATTTGGTTCAATTCGGACAAATAACTTGGAAGGCATACCTCCAAACACACAATAACACGGCCACACACAAAAATGTCTTGAGATCAGACGATGTTTATTATTTCTTTTTGGGGTCGCTGAATCCGACTCCGACGTCTGAAAGCCTCATCACCTCAAGGTTTCATTCAATTTCCATTCTAGTCACCTACTCTAGTAGCTCAATTTTTATTCTAGCCACTCATTCTAATCATGAAATTTTTCTTCTTCTCCTTAATCGTTTGCCTTCTACCTTTAGGTCTAGCCCAAGGAGTTGCATTATTGTTTATTTCTGCAGATTTCTCTCCATTTAGATCTTATCTTTTGCAAGTTTTCTTATGTCCTTCCACACGGTGCTCCTTTTCTCTGCTTCCTCTCTTACTCCCTCCTCTCATGTTTTCCTCGGCCTTCCTCTCGGATTTCTTCCTTGCACATGCCCTCTCTCCATCTCTCCTATTTTTGCACTGTATCTTTCTCAGAAATCTCATATCTACGGCATTTCTTACAATTCTCTTGATCACTTCGGTTTTTATTTCCTTTCCTATTTCCCGTTTTCCCAGGAATGATATCTTCAGCGAATTAAACATTTTTCCTACTTTTTTCACTCTTTCATTCATTTCTTTGTCCAGTTTCCCATTCTCTTCGATGAGAGCGTTCCCAAATATTTGTATCCCTCTACTTGTTCTATATTTTCTCCATTCCGATGTATCTCATGTCTTCTTTTTTTCTTTTGCTATGATCATTCTTTTAGTTTTCTTTATATTAATTTTCATGTTTATTTTGTGTAGTGCATCGTTCAGTTTCTCTATATTATATTGAAGGGCTTCTTTCGATTACGCCAAAATTACCATATCATCAGCGAACATCAGTTCCGATATTTTCACCTCTTCCATCTTCCAGTGTCCAATTTTTTCAATAGCTTCTATACCCTGTTTATAGTGAGAGTTTATAGTGAATTTGATTCTGTGTGCTTCCCTCCTTTCTAAAACAACACTTTGTAATTTTCTACCGTGTTTTCCAGCTTGTTCCTTAATCTGCCCTCAATCACCCTTGCTAATAGTTTTCTAGGGATACTGGATAAGGTTATACCTCTGTAATTTCTACATTCTCCTTTATCGCCGCTCTTATATATTGGTAAAATGATCCAGGTTTTCCAGTCTGTTGGTATCTTCTTACTTTTAATTGCCATATTCATTATCTCACGAAGTCCGTTTGTTCTCTCTACTGTCAAATATCATGAAATTTTTATCAACAAAATTTTTGCTAAAAGCTCTTCTGAAGACTATGCGTATGATGTACAAAATGCAATTGTGCAATCTTCTTGCGATGCACATCGAGGAACGCTAAATCCGACGGTTCCACCTTTCTTTTATTGGGTTATGAGCTTGAAGGGGTTGGTTTTTTTTTTAATTTAGAGCTTGAGTCAAAACGTTACTGTGTTAAATAGCTTAAATTATGGGAAACTTTAACGATCTGTTTTTTTTGACCTCGCATTCGGATTCAGTAACCCTGAAAACATGTGTGCGATTTCAAGGACTCTGGGCTCGTAAATTAGAGATAAAAACATCGGTAACACCAACACCACAACTTTGCATCATCAACCAGTTGATGATAAGAGGCTATGCGATCTCGAAACACGTGTCCCGAGTAGTCAAACGTTGTGGTCTTGGTGCTTTTTTAATGTGTGGTAGGTGCTTGGTTCCAGTGACTCCATAAGCTGTATTACTTGTCTGGTTATCACTACAACTCTTGCGGTGTAGTGGTGTGTGTGTGAATTGTGTTCGTCTTTTATAATGCTGCGCTGTTAATCACTTTGCTCCTAACAGCGAATGGCAAGTCGATCCGGATTTCATCTCTCTGAAAAAATGTCACCGTCACTCTCCGGTTATTATTATTTTTGTTACATAGTTGCAAATTAATTCCTTCTCAGTGTCAATTCCATTAAATTTTTCCTCTCATATCGAAAGTGCTACGCTGATACCTTACTAAACTTCGGTGTTGCATATGTATGCATTTACAGAAATGCAATTGTCTTGTTCGTGGTTATTCCACCGGTGGTACTCTACTCGTTTCTGCAGCTGTGTCTCAATTCAATAAATATCGTGGTGATTTAATGACGCCACCGTACGACAAACTCAATCTGTAAATCACATTCGAAGCGAAAATGCTTTAAAACGTAATGACCCAATCAATGCGTTACAGCCCGTAAAGAGCGAATATGCTCTTTAGTTGTATTTGCGCTCACAGACGTCGATTTGTTTTCCTGTGCGTACACGTTTGTTTGCGTGTATGTGCCGCGAATCGTATAAGCAGTTACAATAATATTTATTTTTAAATAGCACGGTTCATTTTACCCGTCTTTATTCAGAAACGTATTGGATATGTATTAAAAAAAGCGATTTAGCATTTATCTAGATCGGTTTTAATAAAGTGCTGCTGCAACTTGAGCTTTACTTGAATGTAAAATGACACATTTATATAGATTATTATTGACGTAACTATTAGAATAATGTAGAATGTCTGGATGAGACAAAGGGCTCTAAATAATACATCTGCAACAGGCCCAGACAACATCCTTATCCCTTTTCAGGTGTCGGATGTTGGTTCCGGTTCTTCTACCCACTTTTTCCACTCTTTTCTGTCTCTCGATATTGTTTTCATTTCTTCTAATTTTTTTCCCCTTCTTTCCCCCAGTTCTCTTATCTGATCAACCCATCGTCTCCTAGGTCTTCTTCTGTTTTTTGAGTAACCGGTCTCCATTATTTTTCTCGTGATTCTATTTGTCTTCATCCTTACTATATTTCCGTACCAGTTCAGTTGTCTTTTTCTAATTTTCCCTCGTGATGTCCTCGTTCTTGATCCTATCCCATTTTGTTTTCCCCGCTATTCTTCTTAGATGTTTCATCTCCATTGGATTTATTCTGGACTCATCTTTCTTCCTCAATGTCCAGTTTTAACATGCATATGTTATTGTAGGCAATGTTATTGTATTGTAAATTTGCCTTTTTGTCTCCATATCAGTATCCCTGTGTCCGAGGATTGTCTTATTTAATGAGTAGTATATTCTTGTCGATTTGTTTTGGAGGTTCCCATATCTTTCTTCTGTCTATCGTATCAAATGCTGCTTTCAGATCGATAAAAACTAGAAACAATTTGTTTGCTTCTTCAAGATTTCTTTCTATTATGTTCTTTATTATATATATATTGGTGTTCGTTTGTCTCTCTGGTCTGAATGCTGCCTGCTCTTCTTCTAGGTTGTGTTCTACATATTTTCTTAGTCGCTTTTCTAGTATTCGTGTCTATAGGTTTCGCATTGAGTCCGTTCTCCTTTCTTGTAGATCGGTATCATTAGATTGTTTTCCCATTCCCTTGGTATTTCCTTTTTATTCCATATTTTTTTACACATCTCCCATATCATTTTTATTTCTTGTTGTTGGTCTAGTCCTTCTGTATTTATCCCTTCTTTAATATTTATTCCGTTAAATTTATCTTCATAGTGTTCTCTCCATATTTCTAGTATGTCTAATTTTAAATATCCTAAATCAATGTTCCTGCCGTTTTTAGCTCAATGATCACTTCAAGTTGATAAGTCGTTGGGGGCAGTGTTTCCCGTTAATGATTTCACCCGGTTTCAACAGCTCATAATGCACCACACCCTTCTGATCCAACCAAATCCATAGCATTACCTTCTAATCATGAATATTCGTCTTTGGAGTCGATGTGCTGGGTTGGCCGGACCTCACATGTGATTCCCTGCGTTTAGGGTTGTCATAATGGATCAATTTTTCGTCCCCAGTAACGATACGAAGCCGATTGTACCATTGAGGCAGCATTTCATACATGTAAAATCGCTTTTCGATGTCTCTTGATTTCATTTCATATGAAACCCAATTTCCTATTTTCTGGATCATCTCATGTTCTTTAGACGCAATGAAATGGCTTGTCAAATCACTCCCAAAAATTCAACAACCTCCTTTTTAGTTTGAGGCGGGTCTTCGTCCAATTCAGCGTCTTCAAACGTTCCTAACCTTCTCTCACGCTCTTTGTCGCTTGTATCAAAATCACCACTTTTTAATCGTCTGAACCGCAATGTACAAGTCGAAAGTGATGATCAATCGCTTAAGTTTGCAACCAAATGCTGTGAAACTTTCATAATTTATTGTATTGAAAGATGCATTGGAACAATCCAAATTAAACAAAACTGTCCTAGATATATCCTTCATCCAATAACATGAATGTTAACATTAATCGGCAGGTTTCAAGTTTCTAGAGTAAACTTCCATTATTATCTGCGCATTCCTTTATCTCGACAAGAATCTCCTCTTTCAAGTTAATTTCAAGCATCTCATCCTCCCATCCTACATAAATTAGTGTCTCCTCGCTGCATTATATATCATTGGGTTCCCACTATACATTGAGCATTTCTAAGTGTTTTATTGACTGTTGCAGTACACGAAGTGTACTACATATCCACAGGACTGCGACAATAAAATACGTTAGAGTTTACGATTTGCACGCTATATATAATTCAGGGTTGCAAAAATCAGATTTAACGGCTTAATATATCTTCTCTCTGCTTTACATCGGCCCTGAAGTGAACTCTCTCGGACATACTCATACCTATTAAATGATTCATTAGTGGTTGTTTATTTCTCTTATTCGGTGAGAAGGCACGATCTGCTTCGTAATGTCAAACTATTTGCAATTTAATTAAACATATACTTACCTATCGTCTATATTTAAAATTATGTTTTGTTTAACTATAAATACGAAGTAATCCGCAATTTAAAAAGAGTATACCTATTACTATATTTATTAGATCGTTTGTAGCTTCAGAGAATGCGGTAGAATATGACTCGTTTATAACAGGAAAAATTATATTTGCTATAAGCGTTGTGGTGCAGAATCTGAATGAAACAAGGCTATACATGTGTGGTGGAAAAAGAAGAAAAAAATTGAATTTGGAATTGTATGCATAATTTTTTACATCTTCACCAGATTATTCTTAAGGATTGACTGGCGCCACTAAGTCATATTTTCGGCCATCAGGTAACTCGATCTAACTACTGTTAATGTTTGTAAAGATCATCAGTTAGAGTTGTCTTAGTTTATTATCATGATTTTGTGCTCTTTCCAGTCCTTCCCCAAGAAATGGTACTTCCAAATTCAACGGAGTTGAAATTGTTGGCCGTTAAACTTTGAAAAATTCAAAATTTCAAAATTCAATGTTGAAACAATAATCATCAAATAGAAAGTTATGGAAATGATTACTCATTGTCACATGAATTAAGTTTTTTTTTAACACAAAATGACATGTGACAAAAACCAAAGAGTCAAAGGGTTAATTATTTCATTCCACACCTCAGCTGGTATTGATAACCGATATCGAAACTGTGAGTATGGCTCAGTTATAATTACCAGTCACTGTTTATGAGAAGCGAAAGCTTAGAGACGAGAAAATAAGAAGCTCAAGCCTCGATATCGGTCGTGGTTATTGCAAATAGAAGAACCTAATTTTTATCTTATTTCCAAAAGTAGCACTTTTTGAATCATTTCAATCATGCATTTACATATTTATAATTATAAGAAAGTACTAATTAGAAAAGTGCGTCGCATGGGATACAGTATTATAAATTTTAGAAAACAATATCAGGTGCCCAAAAAAAAAATTCTAAAGCTTTTACGCAATTTTCAGTTTTTCAAAGTTTGTAAAAATGAAAACGTTTCATCACTGGTATAATAAAGATTTTTTAAAACAAAAATATTTATATAAAATGTTCTGATGTCTAACTTGTTTAGCATTCAAAGTATTTGCGTTTAAAGTGTTCCAGAAAAGTTGCTTCAATATGGTTTAAATGATTAACGTTTTTGAAAAAAACATAGCTCTTTGGCTCTTAAATTGCATTTAAATTGCTTCACCAGCCATTCTAGAGAACTCAAATATTTACATTTAAAGTCATTGAGGAATACATGCCCTAATTGCCTTGATATAGTGCTCCATTGAATCGTATTAATATGAAGCACATTTTTGCATTTTAGTTACTTTATTCGCATTAGTAGACGACTTGATCTAAGCGCATTGAAACAATGAATACTTTTATAAAAGCACAGCTTTCTGATTCTTTTACTTTTCATGATATTCCCGTTTAAAGTTTTCAACAGAAACTTACTCCCATCGTCTTGGTAGAAGACTTAGATCATAACATATTGAAATGAAAAATACTTCTATAAAAAACAACAAAATTAAATTTTTCTGTTATTTTGTAGTAGACAGCCAAAACTTTAAAACAATACAGGAATATATTAAACCATTTTGGAACGACCCCCAAAAGGACACACAATTTCATTTTTCTCAGTTATTTCATGATAGAGAGCCAAAACCTTGAAAAAAAAATACAGAAAAACTGTCAATAGTTTAATTTTGAAAATAAAAGGCGCCAAAAAAATTCGTTTTGCATTGTAGCAAACTAACATCTTGGAACAATATAGAGCAAACCTCGAAAAAGTTGTAACAATTGTCAAAAATTGGATTTTAAAAATGGTTTTCTCAATCATTGGACAAGATGAAAGAAGTCTAGAATAAGCTGGAACTCAATCATATTATTCTGAGCTTTTCTGAAAAGCTCATAAATGAAGTTCCTTAGAAGTGGTACTATCAGGTTTGTATATAATTCATATATCAAGGTGCCCTTGTTATCAATCTTATTTGCGTCCGACCAAGGGCATAGCACTACACCATAAGATGGACCAAAAAAAAAAAAGGTGAAATATATCAATATTTTGAGAGAAAAGGAGAGCATACTGTCAGGTCAGAAGAAGGAAATTATGGTAATATTATCATGTTAAAATTAATGTTAATTGTTGGATCAAAATGATGCCAGAGTATGGGGATCTAATAACAAAACCATATATAAGGTCCGGTGTTGCCCCACATCAGATCAAAATCTATCGATGAAGACGTTGTCAGCCTTCGTGTTTTTGCTTTAAAGTTCTCATTTTGTGAATAATTCAAGAAGGCTATCAACAGTTCCCTCCAGTAGACTCCGACACCCCAGACTTGTAACAATTAGCCAAAACGTTTATATGGAAATGTGGTCGGTGTTCAAGCCATCATTTGTTGTGTTGAACTATAGTTAGTGGTGTGGTGACAAGATAGGGGGCGGAGGAAGGGGGGTAAATCCAATCACAACGTTCCAATCTAAACTATTTATTTGATCCACTTCAAATCAATAATCCTATCCTTGACATGGAAGAAACAAGAAAAGACAACTAATTGTAATGTAATTGTAATTGTGAAAAGTCTACAACCATCAACATAGTTAAAAAAATTAAATTGCATTCAATGGTTTTTTTTTATAGCTATGAAACAAGTGGAAAATATACTATCTATAAGATATGAAACTTTCAGAGATGAATACGAAATACCAAATCAAAAAATCTTACATATGTAATTATCTCTAATCATGCCTGTAAGGTTTCCTTATTGCAAAGAAGATGAAATTAAACAAAACCAATTCTCGCATTATTTCTTCAGCTAATACTAAACGAAGGAGTTTGCCACAGTAAACAAAAATTACATATTTTAATTAATATTTGATTTATAGGCGTATAAACCTCTAAGCACATATTAAGTGCACAAAAGAGGTAACTGGTCGTAAATTCGATTAAGGGATCGTAACATAAAGTTATTTATGACAAACTTCAACAATAACCTGGTGACGCACACGTGTGTGTTGACAGTTATTATTTTCCGTATGTGCTGATAAATACTTCTTGAAAAAGCAACTCTGCGTTCGAAAACTGACATTTTTTACATCATTATTTTGTTTATTTTAAAAATGTCATTGATGACTAGCATAGCTTGATTGTCGTTGGCATTGATTATAATCTGAATCATCTCTAGTCACTTTGAACAATTAAGGCCTAAGAACTCGCTGTTTCGTCTTTTCTACTTATCTTCCCCCAGCACATCAGGTCCTCTTCAATATTTTTGCGGCAGCTTCATTACCATGTTTGCTCCTAGATATAGATAAATGCTTCCACACCCTCGATATCCTTTTTTTTATCTTCCTTCCAATTGTATTTTTGGAATCTCTCCGCGGCATATGATTGCTTCCCAATCTTTGCAAGCACATTTTTATTAGCACTGGTTCTTACACAGGGAATGGGTTCCTCCCTTCCTCACTTTACATATTTTGTTTGACAGTTATTGACAATATCAAAGATTCGAAGGTCTTAGAAGGTGGTTGACTGCGTTGAAGTCTTCTGGGCATTGTTCTTCTTCAGAATCTTGTACGTTTTGAAGAAGTTGACAGTATGAAACATCTGTAATCTTATCTATGCACACCAGGAAGATTTCAACGCAATGGCATATCTACCATTGCGTTAGATCTACTTCTTTTGCTGCTGCTACCATTTTTTTGAAAATGCTGTGTATGATGAAGTATCTTGTCTTATCCCAGATGCTATTTTCAACGGTTGTGGCTGGCAACCTCTGACACTAACTTTGTTATTGTTATTTATTTTGTACTGGTGTTGACAAAACGCTATTCTTCATCTTCATCTTGTCATCTCTCTTGTGTACCAGTACACTCATTGCATCTTTCCACGTTGTTAACATTTATTCCTAATTCCATACCTTGTTTGTAACTTTGTGTGTTTTGTTTGTTAACTTTTCTAAGCCATGTTTTATTAACTCCACTGCGATTCCATTTTCCTCTTAGCTTCTGGTTTGATATTGTTTCTGCAAGTTCTTGTTTTGACGGGGCATTTTTGGAGGGGAGGGTGGGGTTTGTTCATATATCTCCACTTCAATGGTATTTCCAATTATGTACCTTTATTTTGCAGAAAAATGTGTTCCATAGTCTTCTGTACTTCTTGATAAACGTTTTTAATTTCTTTCTTGTGTTAGTAATCTTCTCTATTTCGTATCTTTGTTCTCTGCAGACTTGATGCCGTTTGCTCCAAAATATCTTCGGCAACACTTTTCGGAATTTGCATTGGTATGTTCTTTGATTCTTCTCCTGTAGCAACGCTATTACATCATACCCTTTAGATAGCCTTTTTATTACCTTTCACTAGGAAGAGGAACATTTCGAACATGAAAGACATCCACTTGGATGGAACAGTGATCGAACGCAAATCAGAAGTTAAATACTTAGGAATAACCCTAGATTCAAAACTTCTGTGGAACAGACACATAGAACTGACAATGAATAAGGCAACAAGAGCCTTAATGATATGCCGGAACCTGGCAGGTAAAACTTGGGGCTGCAACCCAAGAATACTACGATGGCTGTACGTCAGTATAGTAAGACCTATGGTAACGTACGGGGCAATAACCTGGTTCCAGAAGGTCGCTAAAGTTACAATCAGGAATACCCTTGACAAGTTGCAACGGCTGGCATGTGTATGCATCACCGGAGCTATGAGAACATGCCCAACTGCGGCCCTAGAGGTAATTTTAGACCTCTCCCCCTTACACATAGTGGTGGAGGGAGCGGCCCTTGCGGCTATGCACAGACTGACCAGGGCGGGGACTGGAAGGGGCGAGACTCCGCACCAGAGAGCATGGACATATCAAGCCGGGCTCTCCCCACTTCTAAGCCTACCGAATGATGAAATGGTCAAGGAATATAGCTTTGAAAGGAATTTCCACACCAAGCTAAGCAATAAGAGAGAGTGGGTAGGAGAACACTCCACGTACTCCCTAAAAGGAAACACTATCAAGTGGTATGTGGACGGTTCTAAAACCGACAAAGGAACAGGTGCAGGCATATTTGGGCCAGGAACCAAATATTCCGAGCCAATGGGGACATACCCCAGCGTCTTCCAAGCGGAGATCAATGCCATTGGAAGATGTGCTCAACTGAACCTTGACAGGAACTATCGGAAGCAGAGCATTGCAATTTTCTCCGACAGTCAAGCAGCCATAATGGCGCTGAGCTCTAACACGATCAGCTCGAAATTAGTCCGGGAATGTCTTGATAGATTAAACAACCTGGGCAAGAATAATAGGGTTGCACTATACTGGGTACCAGGACACACTGGAATCAGAAGCAACGAAGAAGCTAATTCACTAGCAAGGAAGGCCGCTACAACTCCGTTTGTGGGACCTGAACCGTTCTGTGGTATAGGGACGAGCACCTACAAAAAAGAACTTAAAGATCGGGAAGAGAGGCTCAGAGCATCCCTCTGGGAGAACCTTCCTGGTCTGAGACACTCCAAGATCTTCCTTGGAAGTTACAATAAGCATAGAGCAAAAACTTTGCTGGAACTTAGCAGGAATAGATTGCGCATCCTTACAGGGTTCCTTACAGGGCACTGTCACCTTGGTGAACACATGGCAAGGATAGGTCTAAAACAGAATAGCGACTGCAGGTTCTGCGGGGCTGAGGATGAAAATCCGGAACACCTGACATCTTACTGCACCGCCATCACAGAAACCCGAGCCAGTCATCTCGGTAAAGACGTTATAGACGAAGAAGATATACCTTCTCTGAAACCATCACAGCTAATGCAGTTTATCAAAGCTCTTGGACTGGATGGGGAGCTTTAGGAGCGGGTATAGCCCCAGCAGCCTACAGCTCACGCAAGGGGGCACAATAGATCAACAGGTCGCAGTGCAATATCACCCTCTTTTTAAATCTAATCTAATCTAGCCTTTTTATCCTGGGAAGTTGTTTTTTGAAATTGCTGTTGATTTTTATTCTGATTTCAGTATACGATCCAATCCAATTTCTGCGCTAGTTAAGAAGCCAATAATTAGAAATTTTAAGCTTATCGCAAAAGAATTTATTCTTGGTATGGACAATAGTATTGCAACTTCCAATTCTAACCTATTACAATACAAAAGGATTCTTGTAGCCTATATCAATCCTGTTTATAAAATAATAAAATTAATACTTTTAATTTTTCACATGAATTACCCGTTAGTGTAAAAAATTTTTCAAAGTAAGACTAAGCTTAATAATCAGTGACTATAACAAAATATCTATCTATTACCCACTTGCAATGTACATAAATACATTATCCTGAGTCATTATCGTTTCGATCATGGTTCATTAAAACCGGAAGATGGGGTTGGGCTCTGGGAATACCGAGCTAGTCATTTCAAGGAACAAATTGTTTATCGGTCGACTATTATTGCACTAACAAGTAAGTAGATAGATTCTAGTGCTGAAATTAGTTTTGGTATATTATCGAATTATGGCGTGAGAGATTCTTTCATTTTATTTGCGCGCATTTATCTAAGTTAAGTTTAAATTTTTCTTGTAACTGCAATGTTTAAAACAATAAAGTATTACGATCTATAATTATTTACAAATTTAATTGGAATGTATGTAAAATGGTATCCGGTGTAATGCACTAGAATATCTGAAAAATTATTGATGTAAGGAGATGTGTATTATTTACTTTTTATGGACATCCTCTACTTATATTAATTGCAGTAGTTGTTTTACGAGATTAATATATCAGAACAATGAAATTACTGGCTCGACAAAGAGTGATAGATGTGGTGCTTAATATATTGGTGACTCCATAATATCTACTGTCACGTAAATCAATTTCGTTGAATGTTTATTGGCATAAGTGTTACAAAAGCAAAAGCCTAAATCTTGTTGACTACTTTATATGGATCCCTGTTGGTTCAGGCAGCTGAGGTGAAGGTTTATCATGATAGTGCTGCATGGAAGTTAAAGTAACTATGGTCGAGAAAGATAAAGTAATACTTGAGAGAGTTTCGAATAGCTTAGTGTGTTTGCAGAGAGACCTTGTTCGAACTCCAATAGCTCCTCTCACAGGACTTTCATTCTAAGAACTTTATCTCTCAATGTTTGCTTCTCTAGTTGTTGCCAGTGTAAAAATTTGGTGTATGTTGGGAAGGATTAAGTTCATAATATGAAGAAGATTTTCGAAAACAGGTTCTACTTCAACCGTAATTGAAGAAGGCTTTAAACGAAGACGAGTGATAATTAAAAAGAGGAAAAATATTGAGAGGAAAGAGCGAGTAAAATAATGAGTAGAAAAAAAAACAGAGATGGAAGCAGAAAGCATACAAAATAAGGTAAGGGAGGGTGGGAGCTTATACAGTTATTAAAATTTTATCTATAGGCATTATTAATACCATTTTATTTCAACTATTACGAAGTAGCGAAGATGACGACATTGCTGCGAAGACAAAATTTGAGCCTACAAATAATAAATTTATTATAGGGTCATTTACATTTGTTAATGTGAATGGTGCTAATAGGGGAAACACTGTTCCCTGGAAGTTTTATATGTTATTAACATTAGATGTAATAATTCAGTCATTCAGTACGCATTTTCAAGGCAAACAAAGCTCGGCGGTACATTACCTCAAATACATTCTTATACACGAGGTTGTTGTTAAATTATTAAATATGTAAATATTAAACTGTTAACTAGCTGTGTAAATAGAAGTTTTTTGTTCTTTCAGTTCATTCTTTTGAAACTTCTATTTATGTAAATAATCTAATGTAACGAAATTTAGTTTTCTTTTTAATCGAAATAGCCAGCCTTAGCAATCAACGCGATGCTGTGAATAATGTGCGATATTATAAAAGACCAAACAATCTAGTAGGGTCACTTAGAAAGAATGATTAGTCATAGAAATGTAAAACAGATATGGGAAGTTAAAGTTTACTGCTAGTAATTAAGAATGTAAGTTTTGTTTTGTTTTATCTACAGGGAGCTCTAGAGATAGTGCAACCAATTAGATTAGAACATCGGAGATCAATGCCATTGGAAGATCAGCTCGAAATTATATCTTAACAGATTAAACAACCTAGGCAAGGAAAACAGAGTTGCATTATGCTGGGTACCAGGACATATTGGATTCAGAGGCAACGAAGAAGCTAATTTATTAGCAAGGAAGGTCGCCACAACTCCATTTATGTGGTATAGGGATGAGCACCTAGAAAAAGGACTTAAAAACAGAGCAGAGAGGCCCCGAGCGTCTTTCTAGGAGAATCTCCCTAGTCTGAGACATTCCAAGATCTTCCTTGGAAGCTACAACAAGCACAGAGCAAAAATTTGGCTAAAACTAAGCAGGAATAGACTATGCATCCTCACAGGTTTTCTTACAGGGCATTGTCACCTTGGTGAACACATGACAAGGATAGGTCTAAAGCAGAATAGCGACTGCAGGTTATGTGGGGTTGAGGATGAAAATCCATCATGGAAACCCGAGTCAACTTTCTCGGTAAAGACGTCATAGACGAAGAATCTTTACCTTCTCTAAAACCATCACAACTAATGCAGTTTATTAAAGCTCTTAGACTGGATGGGGAACTTTAAGAGTGGACACACCTCAGCAGCTTGCAGCTCATGCTAGTGGACACAATAGATCAATAGGTCGCAGCGAAATATCACCTTTACTTAAATCTAAATCTAGATTAGAACATTATCAACCCATCGCTTTCTCTGATCGTAATTCATGAAATAGATAAAAATATTAAAAAAAAATTTAATTTTTAAAGAAGGTAACAACAAGATCAGCAAATTAATGATAGAGCATGTACAACTGCAAACTAATATCGGCAATTTTAATAGGCCATTTTTTTTCTCTTTCATTTACCTGCCGGGCGGTCAACAGAGACAAAATAAAAAGCGAAAAAATCAGAAGATTACTAGAAATGAATTATAATAAATTCGACAGAAACTCAACAATCGGGATGGTTAATTGGATAGATGTCGATAAAGTAACAGGAATGAGACGAGGAGACTGATCAGAAACTTCAACGCATGGAGAAGGATAATCAGGATAGAATGCAGAAAATCAACAGCACATCTTATACGATTCAAGTGATTATCTAAGAAACCTTCCTGCCTTTTTGAGTCGTTCTGCTGTAGAATTAAATTTCTGATTGGTTTATAAGGAGTGATCAGGTAGTTTCTAGGAAAATAAAAGTAATTTTATTAATTCAAAGCAGGCATCGCAACATCTTTGGATAACTCAAAATCTACATGATGTAAAAGAATCTGGTAAAGTTTAGAAGTACTTGGGAACTTAAATTTGAAAGCGACGAATAAATCTAAGACTAATTCAATTTTACCCAAATTATGTCCTTTAAAGCTGAGAATTTTGAGGCAGTTTAGAGATTCTTTCGTTTTTATTGTGGCTTCATAAATAATTTTGCTTCTTACGACTACCACTGTAGGTCTTGTTGTGTGTACCAGGTGGCTAACTAAGAATGGCCGCTAAGAAAGCGGCGTTGGACAAAATGATATTAAACAGTTGAAGCAGAATAATTTAAATTTTTAGAAGAAATTCTTATTATCCACATCAAAAATATATGTTTCTATTTAATCTTTTCAATAAAAAACAAAAATTTCCGATAAAATTTAAACAGCGCCCTCTAGTATGCACATAATTTATTAGATCGATTCGAAGTTTTAGGAATTGGATTGGAGGAGTAATGCTGTTTTCAACGAGACTAAGTTTGCAAAATTCGGTTCAATAGAACCGGAGTTATAAACGTTCGTTTAGGTTTAGAACAAAGTTTCCTCCCCCACCCTCCTCTTATTTAACAAAATACAAAAAAATTGTTCAGTGTAAAATATGAGGAATTTAAAAAAAATCGATTTTTATTTTCAAATTTTGTACAAAATATTAATTTAAATTATTTATTAAATAATTTTCAGATGTTTCTCGGGGCTATTATGGGGTACACATTATGCGTGCTAAGTGTTTCATAGCTTTGTTATAGACACACACCTTTAACTAAGTGATGTAGTGTAGTAGGCTATATTCGAAGAGTTAATTACTACTCCTATTTAAGACGAGCACAGCTTTTAAAAATTCGCAATTAATTGTTAAACACCCTTCAAGATCTTTGTTCTTTAAAAGAAAAGGAAATCTAATTTTGTAGTAGATAAAATCAGGACTGTTTATGTACGATTATCAAGTCGATTAATTTCGTTTTTTGGTGCAACGAAAGGGTATTATAATATTTACAACAGAAGATATTAATAGTTTGCAAGTTTAATATGAAGAGAAAGAGTGGTGATAACTTCAAAGAGTACTCTGTGGAAACAAGTAATAACTTTGAAAGCTTCTGCAGCATTTACTAAAAATGAAATTGCTCAACTAGCACTAATGTGGTGTAAAATTATTTGGATAGATCCATAAATGAGTTTAGTGGATGAGGGTAAGTTTGAAAGACTGAACTTCAATTTTTTACAAATCACCAATCTTAAATTAGGATTATAAATTCCAATAGTTTCAATAGAAATTTGTAAGCCTTGATTACAAATTTAAGAACCAAGCAATTAAAAAAAATGATAATATGATTAGTAAATAAAAAAAAATTAATACTTACATTAGAGTATTTCTTTGGAAATCCGTGAATCACAACAATTTAGCTACTCTTTTTAGAAACATTAGCCCCTTTAATTTTTCGCAACTAATATATAACCGTGTTAATTAGTTTATCGATACAAAGCTCTTCGTAATACGAAAGCTTCGCTATAAATATTATAACGACTTGTTTTTAATATGGGGGGCAAAGGATCTTGACAATTACAGTGTCAAGATCACGAACGAGGTACCGAACCGCAACTACTACTCTAACCACGCTGCAGATTCTTCAGCAATGAAAAGCTCTTTTTCAGGTATAAACCGAGTGCGCGTACAAAATGTTTGATACACTGAAGAAGTAAAATCCCCACCGTTAGGTGTTCGCATAGCGTGTCCCCACTACTACGGCCGCTTATTCATTCAATACTAATTACTAGTATTTCCTATTTGTTCTGCTGGTAGGTCTGCACGCACGTATCTACCGATAATGTAGATGTATGGTATTTACCTTTTCTATTACAACCGAACCTGTTACAATTTGTGTAACAATGGATTTTACTTTCGTTTTATTTTTTTATGAATGTTACTACTTCGTAAGTATTAACTCGATAAACGTATTATTATGCGGTGCGCAACTTCATCATGTTTGCTTTACTAATACAAATAGATGGGTGCTCAAATTACTGGACGTCTACCGTTTAGCATATTTATGTAAACGGAGTTTGTGATATTTTAAACTACTCGAATTGTGTTTACAGTGTTACTCTATGTACATAGTTCTGCGATTTCATTCTTTTGTTTTTGTTTTGTTTATTGAAGTTATAATTAGAGGCATTTACGTATGATAAAAACATTGCTTATATTAAGGATTTTTAAATTTAAAAAATATGATTTGTTATCAATGAAGCTCAGGATGATAGCCTCCAATAAATAGTCTAATTGAACCACCCTTTTGTTATTTTATATTATCTTTGTTTCTTTGTTTTGCGTCTTTTGAGAGTAGAGAAAAATTTAGATCAACATCTAGTTTGAAGTAATTCAAAATTTTGTCAATGTTGTCAGCATTTGTTTTAAATTAGTTAATCAATAGCAAGATATTAAATTGTATTCCTATTATGTTTTAAAAGATTTCAATATATATATTGCTAAGTTGATTAGTATCTGTTTTAAAATTCACACTATTTTCAGTAATATTAATATAAAACATTTCGAGAAATAACCTATTTCTATATTTTGGTTCTTTATCTAAAATTACAGTATTTTCGAAAGCGAAAGTATGATTTAATTCTAATGCATGATTAGCCAACGCACAAGAACGCTTACCAGTTCTAATTTCGCTTTTATATTGATTAATCCTATGCTTCAACCATTGTGAGGGTTGTCCCACATTTAAGCCTAAACAAAATCGCTGCAAGAAATTTTGTAGATTAAATCATTTGGAAAATTTACTGGGGTTTTATCTTTGATTCTAGAGAATACGTTATTAATTTTAATTACATTATATTTAACAATAGCTAAATCATTAAGGTAAGTGAGTAGGTAAACTATAGGCGTACGAGCACAGTCACTCGACGTGGACACCCTGTATAAACTGTATTTTGACAGCTAAAACCTGTGTAAAACCAGTAAAATGTCATAATTATGACAATTTGACAGGTTTTAGCTGTCAAAATACAGCTTATACAGGGTGTCCACGTCGAGTGACTGTGCTCGTACGCCTATAGTTTACCTACTTAAGTATTCATAATTCAAACACTGACCTTAAATTCGACACTTTCTCAAACTTTTGATAAAAATAAGAAAACTACCTCTTATATTTCAAATTCTTGTATCGTGGTGATATCTCTGATATTGCTTCAAATTAAGCAGTTGGTACCACTGCTACTAATTCTATTCTTGTTGAATTTTGGTCAAAAATTATTCAGGTTATTAAAAAAATGGCTCTGTCGGAATAATGTTCAAAAAACAAACAACTGACTCTAAATTCGACACCGCCTGTCGAATTTATGGACAAGATTATTTTCAGATCTTTTTTTCAATTAAGGCAAAATAAGGCTTCGAACATAACATACCAAAAATGGCGAATTTAGGGTCACCAAGCTGTAAATGTATATTCCGTTATATATTGACGTTAAGAAGTAGAAGAAAAGACTATAATAGTATAATTTGAATGTCAATGGAAATAACCCATGAAACCATGTTTAATTAGATCACGCTTATCAGAAAGATACTAAGAGATATTTTTCAAAAGCAATTCAACTATACTTTTACACTAAAAAAAAGGTGGAGTTATCAGTCAACGTCCAACACTTCAGTTTCAAGTTACCAAATGTGCTAAACGAAGAGAAAAGAGATGGTAATGAGGTTAAAAGTGTAAGACAAATACCAAACGAGGAGAAGAATAATATAAGTTAAGATGCGTTGAATAGAGAGAAGATAGCTGATAAAGAGGACATGATAAATAATGAAAACCATAACCAGGGGAAAGCAGATCAAAATAATAAAAATGTTGCAAATAAAAATTCTGAAACCCCAGAGAAACCTAAATTAAATATTCCATCACCGTTCAAACGTGTTATAGTATGGCCTTCTGATTTGAATGCCCAAAAAAGCTCAAAAAGAAAGAAAAAAAAAGAAAGTTTCATCTGTAGCCCCCTACCAAGCGTGGAAAGAGTATTATAAAAGGAAAGAAGAAGAGAAAATAAAAATTGATGAAGAAGAAATGGAGAGAAAACGTAAGAGAGATCAGAAACGAGAAGAAGAAACTAAAAAGAAAATAAAGAGGGAAGAGACTGTGAAAGCTAAATTATAGCAAGCCCACACAAATCCAAATAAACGACTAAAATCTAAAAAAGGCGAGAAACAAGCAGGAAGTGTCAGGGACAAAAATGATTCGACTGTGCTTAGAGATTGGAAACCCGGAGATCATGTTCATTCTCCAGGAAAAATAACGGGCGTACACAACGGAAGGTTCTCCTTTAGTGCAATGGGGAAAAGACCACAGAAAGGAAATGGAAGTGGCCCAGCCCCCGGATGAGATTTCTTATGAAAAAAAAAACTATTGCAAGAAAAATAGAACCTCCAGAAGAAGTAAGCAAGAGAGGATTTTTCATTGTTAAGGAGATGAAAGCTTTCCAAAATTTTATGTATGACTGAACTCTTGTATTTCATTCAAGGTAATAAGACGTTATTTTCCTACTTAAAAATCTTGCACTTTACATTTTATACATCAGAAAGGTCCTAAGTCACTACAAAAAAACGCTCTTCTTCAAGTGTCGAAATTAGAGACCAAATTTGTTCCAATTATGGTCAAAATTAAATCCGGTGTGTCGAATTTAGGTTCAAAAACATGATTTTCTAAAAGTGAAATGTTGATAGGTTCTCTCTGACTTTTTAACTTCCTTAATAGTAAAAATATCATGGAATTCATACAACTAAGCTACTCAAGAATTGGGAAAAGGACAAACTTAAGTTTGCTAACATGTTGAATCAAAGAATATTTTTACTGAGATGTAGAAAGGATAATATTATACCTAAGCATGTACAAAATAAAATGAATAATATTCTAAATTTATTGGTTACAAGCAATAGCAAGATACATAATAAAACATTGAATTTTGTTAACAGGAAACTTGAAAGAATTATTCCTTTTGATAATATAATTAGTGAATTTGAGTTTAGATTAAACTTTTCATATCAAAATCGATATTCAAATTGAATTCCTTGTAGCGATTGTTTAGGCTGATATGTGGGACAAACCTCACAGTGGTTGAAGCATAGGATTAGTCAACATAAAAAGCGAAATTAGAACTGGTAAGCGTTCTTGTGCGTTGGCTAATCATGCATTAGAATTAAATCATACTTTTTCCTTCGAAAATACTGTAATTTTAGATAAAGAACCAAAATATAGGAATAGGTTATTTCTTGAAATGTTTGATATATGTAAATATTACTGAAAATAGTGTGGATTTTAAAACAGATACTAATCAACTTAGCAATATATGTATATTGTAATTAATTAAAACATAATAGGAATACAATTTAATATCTTGCTATTGCTTGTACTTTAGTTTCCTTGATTAATTAAAATTTTTTATGTAATTTGACATTTTAAAACAAATTCTGAAAACATTGACCAAATTTTGAATTACTTCAAACTAGACGTTAGTCTAAATTCTTTTTTGTACTCGCTTATCAAAACCTGTCATTTCACGATTCGATTTGCGTGCGTAAAAGGTCACTTTAAACACGAGTGCGTAAAAGTAAAGTTGGTACTTCCTGGAACTTGATTAATTTAGTGACATTTTAAAATCATAAATCCCTAACCTTAATAATATGGTCATAAACGATAACGTATTTAACAATATGTATTATTATTATAGTTCTCGTACAAAAAATATTGTACAAACTTCGTGCGTGAAACATTTCGCGAATTTGAACGGTCAAAAATCAACATCAATATTTATAAATTTACAATGGATCCATGGTACGAGATTTGGAATCAAGGTCTTAGTCCATACCGCCAACGGACTTCATTTTGTTCCATTGTCGTTGCCGTATTTTTGGCCCCACTCATTGAGTCATTTAGTCTCATCCAATCGGAGATCTCTCTCTCCAGCGTCTCAGCTGTCTTGAACATCAACTCTTTCGAGTCTTTTACCTGTATTACAACCACAAGGTCGTCCGGATAAGCTATTGTCGTGATTCCAAACGATCAATTCTAGATTCAAGACTCTATCATACATTATACTCCACAATATAGGACCTAGTATCGGACCCTGTAGTACCCCATGTTTCTTTTATAGATTTGTTTTTAGAGTCGTGATCATTTTATTTAATATATTTGCTAAAATTATATCCCTGTTAGTCATAAAATTCGATAAGATAAAACATATTGTGATCAAGTTTTACAAACACTTATAAGTTTGTTCCATTTAAACAATTTCACTCCTCCGATTCCGATAGAAATCGAATCGTATCTCGAAAGCGGTATCTACACAGCTGGTATTATAAAATCCGCCGTAACTCTCTCATTTATTGTTAAAGGTAATCATTTCGATGCGGAGAAGAAAAGCAATTTTGTATTTTTCTCCTGTCAAATTTATTATATAAGGTGTCTGCCTAGCGGTCCCTTTTCTAACGTAGATTAAAAGTGGATAATGTCTTGTCAATCACGAATTGTTTGAAGTGCTCTGACCTGCTAACAATGGACTCCTTATAAGTAAAATTATTTAACTGTATCTGTGTATGGAGATGGTTTAAATTAAATAAAATTTGATGAACATTTTCGAATACACACCACGTGATTTTTTTTAGTGGAGGTACAGTTATTTTTTGTATACCATATATCGATGTACTTATTGTACGCAGAATTCGTAATTATTGGAGAAGCACGGAGCCGTGAATGGACTGAAAAGCTAACGTTACAATGGGAACGTGATTTAAGCTTGAATGAAGTAGAGCTCTCGTAGATCGCCTTTTCCGCTTACAAGACAAAAAAAAGCTATTCAGAAAACAGCAGTTTCTAAACTAGAACTTTATTTCTGTTTAAATTATCTAAAGAAGATTTTCTATAAAGAAAAATCAAATATTAAATTAAAAACCGTAAATAATTTTCTTGAGCAGATTTCATAGGCATCGGTATGAATCTGAAATACATAACGTTTGTTAAAGGTGTGTAAAACATTCTTTATTTGATAAACGTTTAGTCTCTGTTTAAAAGACCCTACAGATTATTTCAAAGCAGAAAATCGAAAGTATGAACACAATAGTCTAAATAATATCTCAGGTGATAGTAATTTTTGATAAAGGGATAGATAGTTACTTCCTTGTCTTTAGATACACAGTGGTTGTCTCTAAGAAGAGAGGAGGGCATAGCCAACTGAACTCTTTACAGTACTGCAATCTAAAAATGTAGTTCTTATGAGGCTAAATCTTTGTTGTTGTCTATTTTAACAATGGCTAACAGCAAAATCTATAGAGAAGCATCTAAAATGAAACTAAAACATCAAAGATCACTCATCATGAGATTATATTATATTAAAGCAACAATTCTTGGTCGAATAATCTGAAATTATAACTCCGTAGAAACTGTGGCAATGTTATGACAGGACGGATTGTCTAATAATTTATTTGGAGGAATTTATATGGAGTTACAGATGCATTGACAGATCTGCAGATGGATTGACCTGTAGAAGAATTTATTGGGGTGTATTGTTGAAAAAGCTTGACTGGATAGGAGTTTTGAGGGGGAGGTAGGAGGGGGTGGCACAAGTCCGCCAATATAAACTGTGGCAATGTTATGACTGAATGAATTGCTGAATAAAATTTATATAGAATTGCAGATGCACTGAGAGATCTGTAGATAAAGTGTGGGAGACTTTATGGAGCTGTTCAAGCCTCTTACAAGACTTGAGTAGATGGAAGTTTTCGGGGAGGGGGTGGCACAAGTCTAGATAAGATCATACTTATATAACGCGAAAGAAAGCTTAATGTATGGGGTACCTCAGGGCTCCACACTTTGGCCGCTATCGTTTCTGAATTATATTAATGACCTACTGGATGTAATGTTCAACAATGGTGAACTACCTATAGATAATAATGGTGAATTAGTTACCTCAATTGGTGGCGAGCTCCTTCTTTGATTTAACTAATGAGTTATATCGATAGAGTTGTGTCTATGCTTTCTGGTTACTGTTACTCGTTGAGACTGAAATTGCGTTGTGTTGGTGTAGATACTTCCCTCTCCGTTTACAATGCTTGCGTTCAGAGTCATCTTCACTACTAGATTGTTTTGTGTTGATATGATATTTCTTACTCAAAAGGTCCTGTATAAATAGTGTTTTGCAGTTTCACCACGATTGGATTAAAAGTCCCTAAACAGCATTGTGATGACGTAGAATGTGTTGGGTGCTTTCTCCCTGCTGTCAAATATCTGTTATGCTCCTATGATGTTTACTCTGACAGCCAAGCAGCACTTAAAGCGATTAGTTCCGCAGGTGCTGACTCAAAGCTGGTTTGGGACTGCGTAAGAGCCCTAAATGAGGTGGGCACCCTAAGGAAAATTACTTTGGCCTGAATCCCCAGCCACACGGGAGTGAAGGGAAACGAGGCGGCCGATGAGCTGGCCAGACGAGGCTCGTCAAGGCCTTTCATAGGAGCGGCCCCTTCCTTCGGCACTACCAAATCACAAATTAAGAGGTCCATGTACGAATGGTCACAAAACAAGTCCAAGGAATGATGGGAAAGATCGCCAGGACAAAGACAGGCTAAGGAGTTCCTAAGGGAACAGAGGCCTAAGTTTACTGAAGACCTACTGAATACAGACAGGAAGACTGTCAAAATGATAGTAAGTCTGATGACCGGTCATTGCAGACTGAATAGGCATATGTTTAACATAGGCCTGGCAGAAAATGCTCTCTGCAGATTCTGTCAAGAGGAAGAAGAAACCCCGGTTTATGTTTTGTACCACTGTGACGGCCTAGCGAGGACAAGGTTTCTAGTAATGAGGGTAGAGAACCCCACAGCCAACGGCTACACAAAAGAGCCGCTCTCAAAAATGATAAGTCTGATTAAGAAGGCGAAACTAGAGAGCGTTCTCTAAGGTAAAGGGGATCACAATAGACCTGTAAAGGTCGCGGTGAAATTGGTATCCTAATGAATTGCGATGCCACGTGCTCTTCTGATCCTAATCCTCAGTGGTCGTCAGTCCAGGTTGAGTTCGGTTAGATGTGTTACCAGCAGATTTCATAATAATTTACAAGATGGCGAACAAATTTTTCATTCTTTTCCTAGTTGCAATACTCTGTCTGCCCAGAAGCGGCACAATAACATTTTTATGTTTGTTGCTACAAACTGACGTTTACATTTTAAGGATATCTCTTCTCAATTATTCCTGGAATGCGTAATAGTATCATCATAAAGTTTTGTCTGCATTTTTTTGCATTTATACAAAACGCTTGTCGTCGTTTGCTTTTCCTCTTTCGTCAATTGCTTTTCAAAATGTGTCTAATGCTTTTCCAATTATTTTGTACCAGTAGGCTTGTTTGTTGAGTTTCGCAAATTTGGTGTATTGATATGGATAAAAATGGTCACAGGAGAAGAAATACCAAAATAAGCAATGAAATACATACTCTAGTCATTAATTTTTTGAATAGTGGTTTCACGGTGAAAAATGTAGCACAAAAATTTTCGGTTTTATCTAGTACCGTTAGAAAAATGTATGCAACCTATAGGAGGAATAATAATGCTGCAAAGGTAAGTGCTAGGCATAGACAGCCAAAATTATCTTTAGCTCAGAAAGAACAAATTTACGACTGGATTGATGAGGACTGCTCTCAGACTCTGCGTCAGCTGAAAGAAAAATGTTTAAACGAATGGCCACTTCTTCAACAAATATCATTGTCGACGATTGATTGAGCCCTTAAAAGCTTTCACTACTCTTTTAAAAGAACGTCATTTGTTCCTGATAGAAGAAATATACCATAAATAATTCAAGCTCGTTTTGATTATGCCGTGCATTACAATAGAATTATTCTGGAACTAGAGAAAATTAATTTTATTGATGAGTACTGTATACAAGTGAACTCAAGAGTTTCCTATGGAAGGTCTATTAAAAATACTCGAGCATCAAAAATAAAAGCCCAATTTAGAGGATGCAATTATTTTCTTGCTGCTGCCATGAACATTAATTCCTTGTATGTGTTTCAAATAGAAAATATGCCCTACAATGCAGTTCATTTTTTGGAATTTCTTACTATATTAATTAACCATTTGCATCAGGATGGTGTAGAAGGACCACATCTTATTATGGACAACGTTAGATTGTGTTTATCGTACATTTTAATAAATCCCTTACGCCTTCTAAATATGTATAAAATATGTAATATAAATAATAGGGGAAAAGCAATTGACATAACGGGAAAGAAGAATCTCATTTGACAAACAAATTTGACGATTGCAAAACGAGAAAATCATTTGACAAATACGGAAAAGCAATTGACAAAAGAGGAAAACCAAAAGAAAGAAATGTAAGATTATATTTAGTCAGGGAGTTATTTAAGAAGATTAAGATTTTGCTATCGCATTCTGTTGTGACTCTCTTACGATCATTGGTCCCATTCCATCGTTTCTACATCGGGAGTTAATTTGTCTCACTTCATCATGTCAAAACTAATTTCTGGTTTCCAAAGCTAATTATAAATGCGTTTATATATTCGCAAACGTGCGAAACATTTATTGTCACTATTAAACATTAGACACTCGTACGTTACGTTTATTTATGTCATACAGAATTGTTGAATTAAAATAACATTGTGCATATGACTTCAAAGTTAACTCATAGAGAATTTCTTATAAAAGTGTATTTATTATTTATATTATATTGTGTAATATTCAATAGTATGTATCGTCTAGATACAATCGCATCAGGAGTTCAGAATAGTAAGGAGGAAAGATTCTAACCTGAGTCATAAAAGACTATAAAAGATTCTGTCATTGGCAGTTTGAGTAATGCAGATAACTGTAAAGAGATTGATATCGATTGAGAATAAATTAAACATGAATAATAATAAATAATTATAACATATAAGCTTCGGCGTTATAACAATAAGTAAATTTGTGATTACGGTTTCGAATGATGTATCTCACGGTAAAGTCATTTACAATTTGGGGTGATTATTATAACTCGCTCTTCTAAAGTGATCACATAATTTTTTATGTTTATGACGGCGAAAAGGTTTAATAATGCGGAGTCCATCTTTGCGATCATAAAATAGATAACAATCGACAGACTTAGTGGTAATATAATCTTTTAACAAATCGAATGGGTGTTACCGGCAATATTATTTAATACCATACTTAGTACGGTTCTCAATAACACGCTGTTATTTTTGAACGGGGCAACTACTCCGCCAATATAAACTGTGCTCTTGTTCACATATTGAATACGCTGTTAAGGTAACTACGGGCGTAGTAAGTGGCTGCCTAAAACTCCTTAAACTGGAATAATGTATTCATTTCAGACTTCAGACAATAAGGTGGTTTTGATTATTGCTTTTGTCGTTAAATATGTAATTGCTTCATAACGAAGATAGTCTTTATGGGATTTTCTGAGAACATTTTTAACCTTTGCTGTTGGCGAATATAGATCTCTACCATGAATAAAAAAAATATCCAACTTCCTAATATTATAACTTGCTCGTAAAAGTATGATTCTGTTACATATGGAATAATCTAAATCTAATCTTGATTGATCTTCCAAAAGAACAGTCTAGTTCAGGAAGCACCCCACCTACTCACAATTCGATGTCATTTTTTTCAACATTGTCTATCATGGAAAGTCAAAAAATATCATTAATTGAGGAATCATCATCACCATCTAGAAAATTAAATATGTACTTCTTCATCGCGTTGTATGTGCTCATACATAGGATGTCTTATGGATCAGATGAGCATAATAAAGGATGAAGCACACCTTCATTTGTAGCTGGCCTAGAACACTTCCTAGATAGGTGCAGTTTGTATTTTTTGTAAACCTTATTTCCAGGTTCTGGGTAATCTTTAAGTAGTTGTCTAAGAGGTAGGATTCAATTGTATCTCATTATGGATGAACCAGAACTTTATGAACGGAAGATGGCGTGTTTGGAACGTGTGTACCAAGGTTTCTTCCATTCACTTAACTCGGATAATACGGATTGCCGGTTGATTGAGACCAATGTGTTTTCTAATTTAGGTTCCATTTAGTTACTGGAAATCTTACTCCAACTTTTAATAATTGCCGTCTCTTTAATGTTAGTCCAAGAGCCTGCCAGCTAATAAATCACGTCTTTTATATTAATTTTTCTTAAGCTTTGAGTTACGGTTTGATCATTGTCTAAGTCGAGTAAAATATGCCTAAAAAGGTTGAATAAGAGATGTTACGTTGTGCATTATCTAAAATCAAGATAGCTTTATGTGGAAGATTATTATCATCGGAAAACTTTTTCACGGTCGGAGCAAATGTTTCGTGAAACAATTTTATTAAACAAATTAGAATTCATCCAAGCATTAACAATCTTAAAAGCTCTTGGCCGTTTTGACTTTCCCACAACCAAAAGTCTAAGTTTATTGTCTCCAGACTTATTCCAACAAACCAAAACCGTTAATCATTCTTTGGTTTTCTTATCCTCTGGGGCAGATCGTTCTTCTTTAGATTGTTTTTCTTGGGAGTATCTTAAAGAGTTAGCTGAGAGTTTTTCTCCAGAAATGCATAGTTGTTTCACACCATACCTTTTCTTCCGACGATCCAGCCAACCAACACTTGCTGTAAATTCACCTGCTCCACCTTCAAGATGATTGTAAAAATTCTAAAGCATTTGCTTGCAAAATCGGTCCTATCAGTAATGCTACCTTTCTCTCGCGTTTGAGTAAATCAAATAAATAATGCTTCTGAAGTCTTTTCGTGCTCACTATGTTTTATAACCTTCCTGCTTGTATTACCATTAACTTTGTGAAATCCACTTCTCAATATCTTTACGTTTTCTCCTCCAATCCCCCACTGTCACTTCACCAACACCCATGTCAGCAGCTACCTTTAACTTACCTTTACTAGGTCCTGCCAGATAGATAAGCAGGGGAAGTCCCTACGTTAAATAACGTAATACAGGAACTTCCCTAGAACAATCGTGCTGTGACCTACGACAAGCAGTGGTTTTTCTAGAGTATTTGGAATTGCCATCTTTAAACAGTGGTGGAAGTGTACTTTATTATAGTAACAATTTTACAGTGATATGGCCAAACAGCATTTTTGGCAAATCTTTCAATGGAGTGGACTCACTATGTGACATTGATATCTACGTTTGACATTTTGACTTCCTTGGAGAGGCTTTTTCTTCCAGTTGTACTTCACAATGTTTTTTCCATCTAAAGCCAAAATTCTCTTTACAACAAAATGTAACCACACCCCCAAACAAGGTAAGAGGTTGGAATTCATGGAAATCCATTAAAATCTCGATATATACATATCTCTGTACAGAATTATAAGATCTTCAAGGAGTGATATACTTAATAGCAAAGATAGTGGAATCCTTCTTGCTGCGAAGTCCTAACAATGGTATATTGCGTTAGAAATGTTTGATCTCATGTCCCTTCTATCTTATCTTCTATAAAACTGGGTGTACAGGCAGCTGACCCATTTTCCATTGTGTCGGTATCCGCATCTCCAACTAGAAGTTTCTGCAAAAATGATTACTGATCGATGTTTTTAAACCATGGTCCAGTAATAGTCTTTGGAAATTTAATATGAAACACCTTATTTGGGGGAGGGAGTGGGGAGAAGGGTGTCGTACAACAATTATTTTTGGGAATCAATTCTTTCAAGCCTACCCATTTCAGGCCAAGATTTCGTGCAGAATGTGAGTTATTATCACATCAAAAGCCCATTTTAATAATACTGGGAGATCATGCTATTGGGTCTCGTGGATAAATTTACTGACGCAAACTGAATTGGTTCCTCTTTGGGGCAAGATGTGATGTCATCACATCGGTGGAAGCCCCAATTTAACATCAAGAAATAGTGCGTTGATCTAAGAAGTAGTGCTTCTGCAAGATCATCCTCTTCTACTACAGTGGATTCGCTACCCAGTTGACGTTCTTATTCTTCACCATAATATTCCTTCTTCCTATCTTGTGCTCCATCAATTCTAATGTCGTTAAATCTAAAAAAAACTCATAGAAGAGGTCTTTCGGAAATTTAACTCCAAATGGCAAGAAGAGGTCTTCACATGAAGATATTATTGTGAAGGATATTTCCTGTTTTCATTCTAATTTAACTTCATAATATATGATGTTTCTTGTAATAAATGTAAAACGTATCGAAAGAATGCTTGTAAAATAAATGGAGATATTATTCTTGAAGCAAACGATAGATACATTTATAAGATATAAGATTAGTCTTGGAAATACCATAACTTAAAACAAGATTCCAACAAATTAATAAACGTTATCTGACCTCGCAACAATGTTTATGCGGTGGTGGTGGTAATTCATTTAATTGAATCGTTAAGAGATAGCGTTGCAGGGCACACGGCAAGAGACGCGCAACGGCTGGAACCCCTTTGATGATGAATGGAGAACCGATATTAACGAAATTGCCTATTATTATCATTATTTAAAAAATAAAAACGTTATATGCATACAATCGATTCGCAAAATTATGTAAATTCTGGCACCGATTGATGTGACGTCTTCAATAAGGTGTGTGTGAGCCCGTGTTCTGTAATTATACCGCAATTAGGGCTATTCACTTTTATGGACGCGATCAGTTTTGCAGCTTATAGTCGTTCGGATCGTCTCTTCTATTTCTTTTTTTTTGTCCCCCACCCTCCCTTCGTTGCGATATACGGCTGCCGTTTCAATGACTTACTTACTCAGCAATGTATACACCATTCATGATATCTGGGTGAGTTATTTACGTTGGATGCTTTCGAAATATTTTTATCAGATATATTAGAAAACCCTACTCTCCTCACTCTATCATATTTGACATCGTTATATATTCAATAAATATTATAACATATTGTTAAACGTGCATTATATTGGACTGGTTGTATATCCAGCAAAGCATGACAAATAAGAAAACAACAGCAAATATAAAAACACCTCGCAGAGCAATTAAGTCTTAGCCAAGAAGCTGTTTCCAATTGCCTACAAAAGACGGAACAAATTCAGAAGGCCGACAGATTTTGCATTGTATCGTGATTGCAGATGAAACTATTTTGAGAATATTAATTGTAGACGATCACAGATGCATCAACCACATCGATCGAAAGACCGAATCGCTTTGGCAAGAGGATGATGAGAGAGTGTGGTCTATTCTGGACTGTTAAAACCTGATGGAACAGTTAATACCAAATGCTATAAACAAAGATTGACAGTTTTGAACCGTTTGTTCCTCAAGAAAAAAAAAAAACGACCAGAATATCAAAACAGGCAACATAAGATAATTTTTCGTTATAATAATGAAATTTGAAATTTCTGACAAGATGTCCACGTTCTTGCCATGTCTTTGTATCTAAAGCGATTATAATAAAACTTCAAAGGAGGTTTCGATATGAAAAATGAGACTTGAGTCTTCAGCGTTACTTTAACCTAAAAGTCATTTTGGTGCTCTTACTATTAAGAAAAATTTAAATTTAAAATAACAACAACATGTTTATGTTGAGTTGGGGAGTGTATTATCGAATCTCTGTTCAACTGAACCTGGATGGGAACTATCGAAAGCAAAGCATTACCATAATGATGCTCAGTTCTAATACCATCAGCTCGAAATCAGTCTGGGAGTCTCTTAACAGATTAAACAACGTCAGCAAAATAAAACAGAGTTGCATTATGTTGGGCACTAGGACACACTGGAATCAGTGGCAACCAAGAAGCTCAAGAAGGCTGCCGCAACTTTGTTTGTGACAGCAGAACCGTTTTGCGGTATAGGAATGAGCACCTACAACAAGCATAGAACAAAAACCTTGTTAGAATTAAATAGAAACCGACTACGCATCTTTACAGGTTTTCTTATAAAGCATTGTCACTTTGAGGAACACATAACTGCACCGCTATTATGGAAACTTGAGCTAATTATCACGGCATAGAGGAAAAATAAATACCTTATCTGAAACCATCACAGTTATTGCAGTTTATTAAAGCTCTTAGACTGGATCGGGAGCTCTGAGAGGGAGGCAAACCCCAGCAGGTTACAGATCAATAGGTCACAGCGAAATATCAATCTCAATTGAATCTAAATCTAAATCCAGGGCATATTTATATACATATATGATATGCTTCTTATGAAAAAAAAAAAAAAAGTGTACAAAAAGCTGGTGAACCCGAAGACCGCGTCTTCGACGAGACAGACCGTTAGGCCTGCAGCGCCGAAGCAAGCGGAGAAGGTTCCGACAACTTCTGCACTCCCTGGAGTGAAGAAAATGTCGAAGCCGGTAGTACCCGGGCTGAGCTACTTAGCGGTAGCAAAGGGACAGCCGCCTGGAACCAAACAGACAATGGCAAAACCCGCCGAGGAAACGCAGCAGGCGCCCGCCAGCCCCCGCAAGGAGGCGAAAGCAGGAGAGAGAATTCCGGAGCACTTTGAACGAGATCGACGATATGGACTCCGGTCCACCTATCGTTGTTTCTCCAAAGGAGGTTCTCCAGGTGATTAAAAGAATACCTAACAGGAAAGCCCTCGGCGAGGACGGTGTCCCCAATGGAGCGCTGAAGAATATGCCGCTCAAGTTGTTCGTCAACTTGACGGCTATCTTTAATGCGACACTCCGGTTGACACATTACCCTGCCGTGTGGAAATCCGCTAGGATAATTCCCGCCCGAAAACCTAAAAAGGACGCTCACTCTCCTGAGAGTTATCGACCTATATCGCTGCTGCGCACGATGAGCAAAGTCCTAGAGACATTGCTCCTCGGCCGGATCTGCGATCATTTGGAAGATAACCAACTCATGGATAACGACCAGTTCGGTTTCCGACCTGCACATTCGACAGCGCTGCAGCTCTTTAGGATCACGGATCACGTCACTACTGCCTTTAACAGGAACCAGACGACCGTAATGGTTTTCCTGGACCTGGAAAAGGCGTTCGACAAGATCCGCCATGAGGGCTTGCTGTCGAAAATGAAGGGGGCCGGCTTCCAGCCGCGTATCTTGAAGACCATCAGATCATATCTGGACAACCGAAGATTCCATACCATCGTGAATGGTACGGTATCTTCAGAAAGACAGATGCGCTCTGGAGTTCCGCAAGGCTCGGCACTAGGCCCGACGTTGTTCAGTATCTACGTCGCGGACATTCCCAAGCCAACAGACCACCGAGTGTTCAACGCGATTTACGCCGATGACACCGCTGTGGTGGCCACATCGAAGAACCCCGAAATCGCCGTCCAGCTTGCTCAGGCACAGTTGCAACGGAAAGAAGGGTTCTTCGAAACATGTGGCCTCTCTATTAACCCGAGAAAGACGCAAGCGATTGCGTTTACTCGGGGAGACGTCCCCGCCCAGGAAAATCACCGTCTCCAGGACGGAGATTGACTGGAGTGGGAAGATCGAGTACTTGGGAGTGCTCCTGGACAGGAAACTGACCTTCTCGGAGCATCTAGGTAGAGCCAGGAACAGAGCCGTCGGACGGATGTGCCAGCTGTTCCCTCTCCTAGGTAACCACAAACTCTCTCCAAAAATGGGCGCGATGCTGTATAAAACACACATCCACCCAATCCTTACCTATGCCAGCCCAGCTTGGGCGACGGCAGCTCCTACCTATTTTACCAACCTGGCGCGAGTACAAAATCGTGTAATGCGAATTGTATTCCGCCTTCCTAGACGCATCTCGCTGGTAGTCCTCCGACGACTCACAGAAGCGCACGTCCCAGACCTGTCAGACTTCCTGAGAAAACTCAACCGAGATTTCTTCAGGAAGACCCTGGCTAGCAGCAATCCATCGATGAGTAACGCTAAGGCGCAAAAGTTCATGGGGAGAACTAAACACCGGACCACCACGGAATCACTCCGGCTAGCGTGAACCGGTGTAATTATACATACCCGAATACTAACACCTTTTTCTGTGTGCTTACAGGTACCAGGACAGCGTAGGAGCCCATTAGAAGACTCCGAGGAACATCAAGAACTACACCAGGACCGCCAGCAGGACATCCAACCGGAAGTGGAGCTGGAAGAGGAGTGCCCCTCAGCAGAGGGGAGCGGAAGACCATACGCGACTTACGAAAAAAATCATTTGCGAAGTGGTAGCCCATGCAGTTTTCTCACTAGTTCCTTCCGATTATCACTTGTCTGCATCGACGAGTAATGGAATTGCTGAGCAGTGTTTTGCTTCGTACGAAATGGTTCAACAGACAACATGAAAATAACGATAGAGGCAACATTAACCCTCTAACCGGCAAGACCGTAAAAATGATCGGATGAAGTCAATCATTTTTTCTTTTCAAGTAGATATAGTAAAAAGGACCGTAAGTTTTAATTTTCAGATGAAAAAAACATTCTCAATGAACGCTAGGTAAAAAATAGTGAAGACCGTCTATAGACACGCAGGTAAATTTTATTAATAAATAAAGTTTTATTACGAGAAAAAAGCAAAAAAAAAAGCTTAAAATACATATTATTTTCGATGGTAATGGGACTATTACCATCATTCATCAATTTTTATCGATCTGACCGCATAAATGCAGGTCACATTTGGAACAAACGACTTGGGTGTCAGATTTCTTGCAATGTTTGCACCACTTTTTGACCTTTCTATCCACTCAAATAGGAAAACGATCGACACCATCCAACCGAACATCAGCAACTTGATGAACAGCTCTTTTTCCAACACCTGACATACTAGGCTGTGGTGATAAAGGCTCATTGAGATTTTGAGCAATTGACGGTCGCCCTACAGACCGTTTTTTTTTATAGAAACAAGTCCAGCTGTTATTTCATTAAGGAAATCTGGAAGTTGTTGATTGTTGGAATCATGGGTCTTCTCGGCGTGCAAATGTTAGTATAAAATGTATTTGTAGAGGCCATCTCCACAAAATGGTAGAACAATCTTATCGTAATATTCCGAGTCTTAGCTCGAATATGATATCGACGATCCATAAGATCTATTCAACCCATGTGAGCATTTTGTATTCTCGGATAATTTGAGGGCAGTTGATTTCGATGAATTTCTTCTGCTTTCTATTATACAGAGGAGCCTTTTTTGGTTGTTCATCAGGATTGTTACTTCACCATTTGGAAGCGTAAAAATTTTAATGGAGCAGTTGAGCCCAAATATCGAAGACCATCTTTCTTGCCGGTTAGAGGGTTAAATTAACAAACACATATTGTGGTTTTAATAATTTCCATTTAAAACCTTAAATATTGTATCAAAAATGGAATGACACTCTAGTATTTTTTTTAACTTTCTTCGTATATAATTTACATGCAGAGCCCTGAAAATAAATAAAACCAAAGTCAATCTGGCATTGCTGTAGTAAATATAAAAGGTATGATTTAATATAAGCTGCTCGAAGGAGTTAATTTAGTTTTATGACGCTGTAAAACGAACACGTGTAATTAGAAAAGATTACAACGAGGTACGCTTGGCCACTTTGTTAAGTCTATAAAATATTATTTGAAGTTAAAGTATGAATCTTAGTATATGTATGTATGTAGTCGTAGGAATCTCTCGTTTATGTTTATATATATTTTAAAAATAAAATGGACAGCCTTAAGGTTGTCGCTGTAGGTTAATGATATTAACTCTTTTATGATTTTTAATTTTAAAATAATTATTTTTCGAATACACCTTTTTCTTATATTTACTTTAGTTTATATATACTACTACCTACCTCTACTTTATGGCCAAACCAGGTAAGCTTTAGCCGCTACAGCGTTGTTATAGTTAATTGATGCATCTACTGAAAAAACCCAACCGAACAAAATATAATCGTTTGACAATCTTTTTATGTTAAATGTATAATAGGGAGTAGGCAGTTTAAGGTAAGTATAATACATCTATAAACTGACATATCAATCAATGTTCTTAGCGATAAATAAAACATGTCCGGGCCATGGGAAAAGGAGAATTAAAGATGACAGACGCAGAAACAGGAGACCACACATGAAATTTATACTACAAGAAAAGGTGGAATTTCACTTTTGATCAGATATTCTTTAAGACATTCACGCGAGAGCTCCACTGTCAACGAAGAAAAGGATGCTGCTCGGGCACACACACTAATTTTATGGCCATTATATTAGGCAGTTTTATTTAAATTATCTAAGCAGTTTGTATAACATAAAGCGCTCCTAATTTATTAACATCGACTTGTTTTTTAACTGGATCAACGTTTAAGATATGTATAAATAATGCTAAATATCCTATTAATAACTATATATCTTCGTTATCTCGAAACATCATCGAGGATTAGTTTAGTCTTAAGACATGGGTGCATATGGAATTTATTTATTCATGAGGTGAAAAAATAAATTAATTAATTAAATTTATAACGTAAAAGAATACGATTTATACATATTTTATACGTTCAGATAAAAACCACAACAGTTGCAAAGACTTAGAAGAATTTGTTGGAATGCAGAAAATTATTCCAGTATTTAAAAATAATTGGTCTTCTTCATTCAGAGGACGTTATTGTTGTAATAAAAAAGAATTAGAATTTTCTCTTCATCTTACATAATCTTTAATAACACTGTCTAACACAATTTTTCAAAAAGTATAAGTTATATTGCAGTGCCGAGCATTAAATGGACATGTTTGAACATGTCCTCGCCTGTTTCGTATGTCACAACATTTAAACGACGCCCATTTATACTCTGAAGCTAATAAAATTAGGAATTTTTAGATTTCCGGCTGTGTTGGTACATATATAGTCATCCAGTACCTCATTCAAGAGCCTTGCCAGCACCAAGACTTACAGGTGTTTCGAGTGAAGAATATGCCATTACAGATGTGGAAGAAGAAATTTCCGAGTCATTATCGACCAGTGGTGATGAATCATATTCATGGTCGCCATGTTATGATCTAGCACTTCGAGAGAGTCATTCCGTGATCTCAACGACCTCTCTAGCGAAGAAATAATCAGCAAAAGCCAAGTTGAAAGATACGGTTCAAGAAGTTCAAATCGAGCGATACAAACTTCGCAGGTCGCCCATTAAATTTCAATGACCAGGTACTTTTGGCAGCCGTTGAAGAGGACGAAAGCTTGACAACGAGAATGTTGGCCGAAGACTTCAATGTGGACCATTCGACCATCGATCGTT